>JAMPIV010001590.1:440000-776838 GCA_024509875.1 Oreohelix idahoensis
TGGTAACTAACCCAAAACGTTGAAAAATATGAACATAATATCAATTTTCCAGTGTTCTACAACAACCATGCTTTGGGAATTTGCTTTCCGGTGGCAACTTAAAATCTCGAACCAGATCAAAAAGTGTGTCAGTACATTTTTCATTCGTTTTATTACTAAAATTAGATTGGCGCTCTGACCGGCTTGCGGTCCAAATGTGTTTATTTTGTGAGCCGCTGACAGCGGCTTGCGGTAGTTAATGTGTTAATATTACGATAGTCATCAGGCTTAGTATTCATCTCAGGATATTTTCACATATCATCTTTACATAGTAGTAATATATCAGGAAATTCCTGCCATAATAAGCATCATCAGCAAAATATGTTCATATATGGTCCACTGTCTATTGGTCAACCTGCGGAGAAGTCAGTTGAAAGGTTTGCTGTCACTTTACACGATACTTGCATTTGCAGTGTTGTTAGCTGACAGTGGGTCTTTCACGCTATGTGATAACACATCCGCGACCACGTTCTGACTGCCTTTGATGGCACAAATGTCATATTTGTAGGGCTGGAGTGCAAGTGATGCTCTGGCAGCTTTCTCATTACGAAATTTTGCAGTTTTAAGATAGGACAAGGCACGCTGATCTGTCTCCAAGACGAATTTTACACCAATAAGATAGTGTTGCAATTTTACAAAACAATACACCACAGTGAGTAATTCCTGCTCGACGATGGGGTATTTCTTTTCTGTAGGTGTCAATTTATGACTGACATGCAGAATTGGATGTAGACAATCATCAAATTCCTGCAAAAGCGTACCGTTGATCCCCGAACCAGAGGCGTCGACTCTAAGGATAAAAGGAAATCTAGTATCAGGCAATCTTAAAATTGGTGATTTTGAGAAATTAAATTTTAATAAATTTAATGACTCATTACAAGAATGCGTCCAAACAATCTTATTTGGAGAGTTCTTTCTTAATAACGAATACAGAACTGATGTAATTTCTGAAACATTAGGTAAGAATTTTCTGTAGAATCCTACATTACCTATAAGACTGCGAACCTGTTTTTTTTGTCTTAGGAATTTCTAGATTCAGGATCCTGGAGATAGTGGAATCCTCAGGCTTAAGAAAACCACTTCCTACTTTGTGACCAAGAAAGGAAATTTCAGTGAATCCTATTTTAGTTTTCGAAGGTCTAGCAGTAAGATGATGGAGATGAAGAGTAGTCAACAAAGACTGAATTCCAAGAACATGTTCTTCCCAAGATTGATGAAAAAGGCAGATGTCATCAATATAGGTGATGATGTCATCACGACTAGAGAAAATTGTTCGCATCATACGAACAAAGGTTGCAGGAGCGTTGACGAGACCAAAAGACATAAAATTAAATTGGAACAATCCCAAAGGTGTAGCGAAAGCGGTATACGGTTTTGCTCTGTCCGACAAGGGGACTTGCCAAAACCCTTTAGATAAATAAAATTAGTGAAAAAGATAGCTGTAGATAGGCTATCCAATAAAGAATCTAACAAAGGCTGACAAGAAAAGATTGTAGTAACAAAGAAATCTGATCTTTCTGATATGGAGCAAGAGTTGGTGAAATAAAAATATCTCTCCAAGTCTCAGTAGATGAAAGAGGTAAAGTAGGTAGAGACAAAAGAGGCTCAGAAATATTAGGCAATTCAGACAACTCTTCCTGTATGACAGCTAAGGAAGAGTGACTATCAATAGGCTCGTCGATAGCCTCAAAAACTGGTTTAAGATGTGGAGGATGAGAGTGAAATTGTTGCAGCATGTTGATGTGAAAGGTTTTTTCCTTTACTTTAATAGATATAATGTAGTCAACATCTGACAATCTTTCAAGTACAGGATATGGTCCTCTCCAAGATACAGGTAATTTATTGTCCTTATTGGGTAACAATACATAGGCCTCATCACCTGGCCCTAATTGGTGCAGTTTTCTGCTTTGATTAACAAACAATCTTGCCTTAAGTTTAGCTTTTTCTGATGCTTCTACAGCTATCTGGAATGCGTCGATAATTTTCTTTCTAAGGTTAACCACGTATTGGTAGGAGGTTTGAACATCCTCAGGCATGTCAGCTCCAACCAATAACTGTTTCAGTATGGACATAGATCTTCTTGGCTTGGCACTGAAGACTAATTCAAATGGCGCAAATCCAGTATGTTCGTTCAGTATCTCCCAATAAGCGAACAATACCGCTGGGAGTACTCTATCCCAATCCTGCGGGTATTTTACAGTTACTTTGCCTAGCATTTGTTTAAGACATTTGATCCGCTCAATTTTCCCGTTCAAAATGGGGTGATAGACACTACTGAGAGATCTATCTATCTCAAACTCTCTCATAACCTGAGTCATAACGTCAGAAACAAACTGAGTTCTCCGATCTGATAATATGTTTTCAGGAAAACCCAATCGACTGAAAATTAAAAATAGTGCATCAGCAACATCTGTAGTAGATATTGTTTTCAGAGGAATAGCCTCTGGCCAGTGCGTGCACATATCAATGCATGGTAGCACATAACGATGACCTCTAGCTGACGTGACTGGTAGTGGACCTTATAAGGTCGATTGCCAATTTTGGGAATGGACACAAAGATATGTCTGATGCCTGGATGGGCGCATTATGCTTGGGGCGTTTCGCTGCCACATCTTGGCAAGTTTTGCATGTGCGACAAAAGATTTTTACATCCCTTGTCACCCCAGGCCAAAAGAAATGAGACAAAACCCTCTGTTTTGTCCTGCCAATCCTTAAATGTCCTGCACAATTAACATCATGAGCATGCCGTAAGACAAATTGGCGGAAACTAGTAGGGACCATAATTTGTTTTTTTTACTGATGTTGAATCTTGGAAATTCTGAATCAAGATCCCATTCTTGATTGTATACCAGTGTAACGAATTACACTAGTCAACAACCAAAATGTACCAGAAATGAAAATAGCTGATCTTAACTAATTTTGGTGTGCTAAAAACGAAAATGACATTAAAAAATGTTTATTGGCTCTAGTTTTCAAGATATATGCTACTAGTTTATTTAATTACGGTCAATTTATATATATGACGCAACTGTTGTGGGCGATTGCATAAATTTTTCTAATGACCAATAAAAATGTAACTAGAAGTTGATGATGCAATCCTACATATCATTACATCACCTTTGTGTATAAATATCTTATCTCTGATAAAATTTTGCCATTAGTTAATGCATTTGTCCTTATCAAAAGTATCGTGATTAGAAATGCCTAGGATATGTGTGAACAGTGCTAATAATTTCTGTTATATATGTGGTGAGGTGACATTTCTATCACAAAAACGAAATATAACTAAAGTGATTAAGAAGGCGTACAGTTTGTATTTTGGCTGCAGAATAGGAGATCAAGATAAGAGCTGGGCGCCTCACAAATGCTGCAGTACATGTGCAGCACATCTTAAACTGTGGTTGACTGGCAAAAGGCAAGCTATGCCTTTTGCAGTCCCAATGATTTGGAGAGAGCCCACTGATCATCTCAACAACTGTTACTTTTGCATGGTCCCTCCAATTGGGAAAGGCATATCAAAGAAGAAAAAATGGACTCTGGAATATCCAAACATCCCCTCTGCAATACGTCTGGTACGGAGCCGCGCTGGTGTAATGGCTTCGGCGTTGTACTTGCGACCAGGTGTTCATGGTTCAAACCCGGGCGTCAGCGTTTGAAGAAATGTTTACGGCCGGAAATTTGACTGAATGACCTGGACGGCTCCTGTGATAAACCCTCTGTGGATGGGAAGGAGCAAAGCTCCTGATCGGGTTGGAAGGAAAGTCCTCAGGTTCTCCAGCCTCGCAATGACATGTCATTGGGCCGAAAAAAAAAATACGTCCGGTACCACATGGCGATGATCTACCAGTTCCCAAAGTGCCAGAATCATTTTCAGCTGCTTCCACTGATGAAGAAGAGGACATTGGTGGTCCTGAACCATCAACCTCAAGCGACCCAGATTTTAAGCAAACTACATCCACTAAACCACATTTAATAACCCAAGGTGAACTGAATGATCTTGTAAGAGATCTGAATTTACCGAAGAACAAGGCGGAGCTTTTGGGTTCCAGATTGCAACAGTGGAATCTCCTGGCAGAAGATGTTACAATTTCTGTGTATAGGAACCGCCAGAAGCCGCTTATTACATTCTTTTTCAAAGAGGGTGACCTTTCTGCGTACCACAACATTTCTGGTTTAATGGCAGCCCACAAAATGAATTACACACCGGAAGAGTGGAGGCTTTTCATTGATTCATCCAAGACGAGTCTTAAAGCTGTTTTGTTGAATAATGGTAATGTGTTACCGTCAATTCCAGTTGGTCACACAGTTCATATGAAAGAAACTTATGAAAACATTAAGCAGCTTTTGAAGTGTATAAACTACGATCATCATCATTAGTCACTTTGCGGTGACTTAAAAGTGGTCGCTCTTTTGCTTGGACTACAGGGTGGATACACCAAGTACTGTTGCTTTCTCTGTGAGTGGGATAGCCGTGCACGAAGTGACCATTACATCAGAAGACATTGGCCAATCAGGCAGTCATTGCAGTCTGGCAGTAAGAACGTTGAGAACCCAGCACTTGTCGACACCAGCAAGATTTTGTTGCCACCCTTGCACATTAAGCTGGGTCTCATGAAAAACTTTGTCAAGGTAATGGAGAAAACAGATGAGGCTTTCAAATACCTCATCAGAAAATTTCCAAGACTGAGTGAAGCTAAAATAAGAGAGGGAGTATTTGTTGGTCCGCAAATTCGAAAACTTCTTCATGATGAGGAGTTTCTTTGCAAGTTGCATGGCAAGGAAAAAGCAGCATGGCTAGCATTTAAGTCAGTGGTGGACAATTTTCTTGGAAACAACAGATCTGATAATTACAATGAAATTGTAGAAAATCTCCTTCTGAAGTATAAGAGTCTTGATTGCAACATGTCTTTGAAAATTCATTTTCTGGATTCTCATCTGGATTTCTTTACGGCAAACTGTGGAGCGGTCAGTGATGAGCATGGTGAATGATTTCACCAGGACATTGCTGCTATGGAGACGAGGTATCAAGGCAATTGGAGCCCTTCACTGCTTGCTGATTACTGTTGGACTGTGACAAGAGACACCTCATTGATTGACTACAAGAAGCAAGCAAAGAGAGCTCGAACAGCGACTGAATAATGACGGAATGGGTTTAAATGTGCCTTTTTAAAACATGATATGTGAACTTTAAATAATGTTTTTATTTTTTCTATCATTTTATGTTGAAATATCAATTAATTGAGTATGTAACCACAATTTTTATAATGCTAAAGTAGAAAGACTAGCTGTTCACCCCAGAGAATTAAACAAGCATACATTATTTGTATTACTGTAATGTAAATTCATCATTAAAAAAAAAACCAGAGCCAATTGGGGAATTTCATTATGATATTTGAAATCAGCATGTCAAAATCAATAAGAAATGGTATATTTAATTTCTGGTACAAAAAACTTTTGAAAATTTGTTGACTAGTGTTATCATTAAACACCACATCATCAGACTTGGCAACCTGAAAAAATTTTTTTAATGAACCATCTTCATTTTGCATCTGTATGAATGATTCTTTGTCAATAAGTTCAACATGTAAATCATTCTCATCTATCCCCTCCTTATCAGTCATCTCCTCATCAGTCATCCTCTCATTAGTCATATCAGTCACCTTCTCAATTTGAACCTGTTCTTTCAACTCTGCATGAGATTGAGCTCTGGTAGTGACAGCATTTGCAAATGTTGCTGTTCCCATTTTAAAATATCATCATTAGTGAATTCCTGAAGTCCAGGGATATTTTCCAGTGTTATTCCAGCAATTGGTTTGTCCAACAGGCACACGAGAGTCCCTGTAAAATAAGGGGTATCTAAAAAGACTTCTGCAGTTGGATAATATTCAACTGTGCCCCCGAATGTGATGCACTTGACTTCTTTGCCTGTGTAATCAGATTGGACCACTAATGACCTTTGCACCCTGTTGAGACGTAAGGGTTGTTGCAGCAATTGCTGCAGGCTGGCTTCTTCTGTTAACACTTGCTAAGATCTGGCCATGTTTTATATTGCTTCAATTTATCCCTTGTTTTCTTAGTCAATTATGGTATCGTGCTGTTGGTAGTAAGTTACGCGAAGGTGGGATGAACATTTGTCAACATCATAATATTTCAATTCCCAACGTTCATAGACTTGATAAGTCGTTCCTTGAGTCCACACAATTTAATACATCGATTCCATACATAAACAGTTCACACATGGTCATCATGAAGAAAATACATATTAAGTTCAGTTCGTACTTCGTATATAATTTATCTGCAAATCAGTCCTTGTCAAAGAGCATGAATTACTGTAGACAGAACGTCATAACTATATGTACGCGCGGTTGGTGAAAACCAACGACCGACAGTGAGATTATGCGTCCGGCAAAATATAATTAATAAGGACTGTTAATTCATCCTGACTTAGGTTTAGTCCATTACTAACCTGTAAACATTTTATCTCTTTTCATAATAACAGTGGACTGACCCATGTCCATACTTAAATACAATATAACTGTGTGGCACTCCATGCCTGACACTATAAGAATACAAGGACACGTCTCTTCAGTTCGACGGTCATACAAGAAAGGGTCCCGTCTCTTGGTCACGGTGCGTGACCTACCAACGCTCACACTTCATAATTCGATCGTGTGTATAGCGTTCAATAGCCTAATAATACTTTACATTATATTAAATGCTGCAATCTCCAAAACTGCACGCTCTAGCAGACGGCGTCTATAAAATACCGTAACAATTACCTGTCCACCGGGGGGAAAAAAACGATAGATTTTTTTTTTTTTCCATAACCTATCTGAATGAATAATCACAAAAATTTAACAAAAATGCGACATATGGCCTACGATGTTCTGTCTAGAACAGTGTCGTGGTCATGTCGACTAACTAATATACTAACAATTATGTTATACAGAATTGTTATACACAAATGTTATCAGCCCTCCGCCAAGCTGTTTCCGGTCGGCCTCTCTTTCGCTTTCCTTCAGGGGTCCAAAGCATAGCTGCTCACGCGATGGCACCGGGGTCTCCCCCGAGGACATGACCAACCCAGCCCCAGCGTCTGCCAGCCTCGATGGCATGCATGTCCTCTCGCTCGCCACGAGCAAGCAGATAGTTTGATGTTGTTTCCGTAACTTCATTATTTTTTTTACATAGACAGGGGTGTCAGCCCTATGCTAAAACCCCCAACCTGGAGGACCAGGGTACCAGCTTTTGTCTGACCCCTACCCACACAGACCAGTCCAGCTTGGTTGAACCTACCAGGAGTAAAACTCCCACTGGCATAGCTCTGGGGATTGTCAGGGTACGCAAGCTGCCATACCGCTACAAGGTATAGGTACCATTGATGGCAGTTTGATATATATATTACTCAATTAATTTAAAGTCTATCGAAATGAAATGTCACGTCAAGACTAATCTAACTAATTAAAATTAAACTAATTAATTATACTAAGTGTGTATTAAGAATCAAGTTGTTGAAAATCTAATGCAAGAAAATGAAAGACGATGTTATGAGAAAAGACAAGAGAGAAAAAATCAAATGAGAAGTAAAGTAGAGAAAGAAAGTAATGTATAAATTTAACTTAGTTATGTGTGTTTGATATTAATTATCTGTGTTAAGTGGGTAGAACATTACTTAGAATTGTGTGAGATTCTTTTCTTTCTTTCATTTTTTTTTCTTCATATTTCATTTTTTTTATCTTTTTCTCACATTTCATTTTAATTTCCATTATTTTAACTACTAAGTTAAAATTAATCAACATTTGACATGACGATCCATCCGTAGTATTGATCCTTGTGAATTCCCATTAGAAAAATTGTTCTGATTCAGAATAAATATAGATATTCTTAACGTCCAAGAATTCCTATCACAAACTGCAATTAGTTCGAAATGTCATCAAGTATTATTTCTGACATTGTCTCAACTAGTTTCATCCGGAACGGACACTAACCAAAGTCCCAGCGTAAATACGAATACATTGTCTCTTGATTTAGTTCATTTTGTATAACGTATGTATATAGTAAGCAGATACTTGGTTTGTAGTCAATGGTTCATTTCTATGTCGAAAATGCAACGATAGTACTAAGTCTCTTGGGTAAGTTTTCTGTGAATAGTATTATTTTTTTATGAACTGACATCAGAAGGGTTTCTAGAGAGAGTATCTGCCAAGATGTTCTCTGATCCTGTAATATATTCGATGGAGAAATCAAAAGGTTGAAGGAGAATGGCATATCTTGTCAGCTTCGGGCTCTTGTGATTAGCACGACGTAGTGATGCCACGGCCTTCTGATCCATCTGGACCACAAAGGGTGCTCCTAATAAAAATTTCTCGAGCTTTGTGATCGCCCAGATGACAGATAATAACTCCCTGTCGACGGTGGAGTACTTGACTTCTGGTGGCTTAAGTTTCCGTGAGACGTAGAGTGTGGGATGGAGGACGTCGTCATGATATTGGAGCAAACATGCGCCAATTCCGTAATTACTCGCATCTGTACGGAGTATAAACTTTTTGGAAGCATCAGGTAGTCTCAAAATAGGTGGGTGTGAAAAGATATCAATTATTTTCCGAAATATTTTATCACATTCACCAGTCCATGTCACCTTCACTGGCATGTCTTTTTTCAACAGTGATGACAAAACAGCCGTGATAGATGACAGGTTAGGTACGAATCTGCTGTAATATTGGACTAGTCCTAACAAGCTTCTAACTTGTTTCTTCGTTTGAGGAACAGAGACGTTTAAAATTTTAGAAACCGTACTAGGAAGTGTTTGGATATATCCCGCTCCAATGATATGTCCCAAAAAAGTTATTTCATGAAACGCTACTTGTAATTTTGTAGGTTTAGCGGTTAAATTATTCTTTCTTAATGTGTCCAAAACATATTTAAGTCCCGAAAAATGTTCCTCAAATGACGAACTAAATAAGCAAATGTCGTCAATGTATGTGATGATGTCTGATCTACCTGACAAAATTTGTCGCATCATGTGAATAAAGGTAGCTGGTGCATTAACAAGCCCAAAAGGCATCACATTCCACTGGTATAGACCTTGCATAGTGGAAAACGCTGTGTAGTATTTAGCTTTTTCGGTTAGTGGTATCTGCCAATAACCTTTAGTTAAGTCTATCTTAGTGAATATAGTTGCGGTAGATAGACGTGGCAGTAAGTCGTCGAGAAGTGGATGTGGTTCGCTATCAACTACAGTTTGTGCATTTAATTTTCTATAGTCGACGCATAGTCTAATGTTATTGTCCTTCTTTCGGACAATAACTAATGGAGAAGAAAATGGAGAATTACTAGTCTCAATAATCCCTATAGATAACATCTGTTCAAGTTCCTTAGTAGTTTTAGTAAGAAAGTGTAGAGGAACAGAATAGGGATGTACCCGAATTGGAGTATCATCGTTAAGAGTGATGTCATGACTAATGACCGATGTGCGACCTGGAACGTCGGTCAACACATCCAGATAAGATTGTAAAAGTTCAGCAGTCTGTTGATGCTGTTGCAGTGTAACCGACGAAGAGATAGTTACGTCCCGCCAAGATTCAGTAGGTTGGACTACAGGTACAGGTAAGGCCAACTGTACCTCAGGAAAAGAAGATTCTTCTTCCTGGATAACAAACAGATTAGAATAGTGACATGTAGGTACGAAAGTGTCATCTAATTCATGAAAAATAGCTTGTAGATGTTCAGGACGAGTATGAAACTGTTTGAGCATATTTATGTGAAATATTTTGTGATGTCCCTTAATGTCCAGGACATAATCGACATCCGAAATCTTATCAATTACCTGGAATGGACCATTCCATGAGATGAGTAGTTTATTATCATTATGTGGCAATAACACATAAGCTTGATCTCCTGGAAATAATTGACGTAATCGTCTAGTACTGTTTTGGAAAGTTCTAGCTTTCGCTTTAGCAGCCTCAGATGAAGCTGTTGCCGTTTGGCAAGCATCAATAATGTTATTCCGGAGATTAATTACGTACTCATAGGATGACTGGGTATCCTGAGTCATCTCCGAGTCAATCAATAAGTCTTTTATTAGTCCCATAGGACCTCTTGGTGGAGCGCCAAAGACTAATTGAAATGGAGAGAAGCCAGTTTGTTCATGTGGCACCTCTCGATAGGCGAACAACACGGCTGGGAGTACTCTGTCCCAGTCCTGTGGATGGTTAACTGTAACTTTATGTAACATTTGTTTGAGTGTGCGGTTAAGTCTTTCTACTGCACCATTACTCATTGGGTGATAAATGCTACTGAGATTTCTATCTATATTCCAGGTCTTCATTACTTCTGCCATAGTCTCAGATATAAATTGAGATCCATGATCTGATAACAGCTTTCTAGGAAAACCTACTCTAGAAAAGATCAGGTGTAGTGCATCAGCTACATCTGTGGTAGTGGTGGTCTTCAATGGAATGGCTTCTGGCCATCGTGTGCATAAATCGATGCACGTGAGAACAAATCTATGTCCTCTGGCTGATGGTAAAAGTGGACCAATAATATCAATGGCCATCTTGTCAAAGGGTCTCACAGATATGTCACAAGCCTGAATAGGCGCCGTGTGAAAGGCTCCCCGTGCTTTCACTTCCTGGCAGCGTACGTACTGTGAAATATCTCGTGACACTCCCGGCCAAAAAAATGAAGATAATACTCGAGAACGTGTCCGAGTATATCCCATGTGACCTGCGCACTTAGAATCATGTGCGTGTTGAAGTATGTACCGTCTAAAAGCAAAAGGTACCATGACCTGTTGTCATACTTGAGTTTTATCCATAAAACATCTTAATAATATATCATTCTTAATAATAAACCAATGATTATTATTATTGTTCAAAGTAAGATTGTCAACTTTGTTGACCAGAGCAAAAAATTTTTTCAATGATCTGTCTTCCTTCTGTTTTGCAGCAAAGGACGCTCGGTCAATCGAAGACTGAACATCAATATTGTCATTTTTGTCTGTTTCCTTTTTATCAGTGTCCATAGTCTCTAATAGTTTCGTCTGTGCTCTGGTTGTCATTGCATTTCCAATGCATAGATTATTTCTCTCCCATTCAGTAATCTCTTCTGGTGTGCAATCCTTACTGCCATGTATGCGTCCCACCATAAGGTCTGCAATTGGGTTCCTTAACATGCAAACCTTAACGTTTCCTGTGAAAAAAGGTGTATTAACATGTATAAGGGCAGTTGGATAAAATTCTATTGTCCCTCCGAAAGTCATGCATCTGACATGCTCTCCAGTTGCACAATTGGGATGAACAAGTGACTGACGGACTCCGATCGTTGTCGATCCAGAATCTCTTAACACTGAGACGATGGATCCATTAACAATTCCCCTGTTGAAAATCAGTGAGCCTGTTCCGTCATTGACTGCCAGACCGACTTCTGGGAGAATGTGTCCGCAGTTCAGAACCGTCTCTTTTGCCTTCTGAAATAGAAGATTACATTCTGGGCAACTATTTGCCACGTTATAATTTATAGCAAAAAAGAACCTGTTCTTTCAACTCTGCATAAGATTGAGCTCTGGTAGTGACAGCATTTGCAAATGTTGCTGTTCCCATTTTAAAATATCATCATTAGTGAATTCCTGAAGTCCAGGGATATTTTCCAGTGTTATTCCAGCAATTGGTTTGTCCAACAGGCACACGAGAGTCCCTGTAAAATAAGGGGTATCTAAAAAGACTTCTGCAGTTGGACGACGGTCATACAAGAAAAGGTCCCGTCTCTTGGTCACGGTGCGTGACCTACCAACGCTCACACGTCATAATTCGATCATGTGTATAGCGTTCAATAGCCTAAAAATACTTTACATTATATTAAATGCTGCAATCTCCAAAACTGCACGCTCTAGCAGACGGCGTCTATAAAATACCGTAACACACCCCAACAGTAGTGCACCCAGTGTCCCAGAGCACTGAAACAAGCTGGTTGTTTACAAAACCCCTATTAAATACTAGCAAACCTGTCCCATCATAAGAGGACATGACTGGCAAAGGATGTCCCCACATGAGCCTAGGAACTCACTTTAGCTGAAACAAAGAATTACATTCAGAACAATTAATACTATTTGACAAGTCCACACTACATGCATTTGCACGAGAAGCAACATTGTTATTTTGGACATTATGAACTATATTATTGTCACTTTGATGCACAACTGCATTGGAACATTCTGGATTTCTAGAACATTGAAAGTTATTGTTTTGTTGAGAACTCCTGTTGTTGTAATTATTTACATTGTTTCCATAGAATGACCTGTGTCCTCTGTTTGATTGGAAATTGTATCTACCTCTGGTCCAATCTCTGCTAGGTGTAGTGGTGTTGATGTATTGTATGATGTTGATATTACTAAATGTAATTGTATGAGGCCAGCTGTGAAGGCTCCTGAGATAAAATGTAGTTGAGAATTGTCAGAAGGCCTTTCTTGCTACCACTACGACCTCACACTTAATTTTTTTTAATGAATGTGGCTACGTAAAGTGTCTAGGGTTATGATATGTAGTGTGGTTTAATAGGTTATAGATATACCCACAGATATTTAACAAGACTAATAATATTAATAAATGTTAAAATACACTGAACTAACTCACGTGTGTAAAATTTTTGATAAAATTATATTACATTTATTTTGTTCTGGATCAATTTTTTAGGTTGACCAGAACTTAAAAGGATTTAGAGATTATGAAAGAAATGCATGGAATATTATATCATAAATGCAATAGTGTACATATATATGTACTATACTAGTTAGTTTTATTAAAATGTTCTAGTAGTCATCTACTTGGGAGGATAGTTAATATTTGTGCTGTTGGGGTGGCCTCATCACACCTGTCTATATTGACTACACAGTGTCCAGAAAATGGTGGGAATTTTATGGGGGTATTAGTAACTAAAGGGCTTTGGTGAAAGTCCAGCAGACCAGAGGCTCACTCATCTTGTCGTTGTAGCTCTGGTGCTGAAATCAGGTGGTCCCACCTCTCCGTGCTGGCGGGCAATAATGGTGGTCTCTGTCACAAGTACTGCACAGATACACTCGAGTAAAGTCACCAACTGAATAGTCACTGCTTTGTTGACAACAGAAACTCGCAGCTCTGCAATCAAAGTATGGGCCATGTGTCAAAATCTATTCTCTACCCACGTCTGGACACAACACTGACACAACAACCACATCATACAGACAGGTCAGATCTCTCTGACCAAACAGCACATTTACCATGGTGGTTTTACATCAGATAGATCCTCCCAGACCATAGATTCTGAAAAATATTTATTAGTTGTCTGCCCTAAAAGAGGATAGGTAATATGTTTCATTATTCCCAACACTTGATCTGTCTTGCCTAACCCTTGCTGGAGTTTATGTACATTGTTGGTCCCTAGACCCTGACTAGGGCGGGGGGTCTAGAGCAAATCCCTACTTGTTTGTAAGGCTAGATTTCGATATGGCAGTATCAAATCACTCGAACATGAAACAGTATTCAAAATATATAAGGAAATAATTTCAATCTTACCAGATTATGAATAAATAACACAGAACTGCTAGCAAAACTCAGCTGAGCTGCTGGCTATAGTATGGCGTCCCTAAATTTATTACACTTTCTTTCATATGGAAATCACCACACTTTAAAATCTGTGTCTATCACTGAACAACTATTGAAGAATGGCCCCACTTTCGCGTCTGAGCGCTAATGATATGATTGTCTGTGGCCAATCACTGCCTAGGTTTATTTTAAATTCAAATTTCCTACCATAAAGTCATTTCAGTCATGCTTCAGTCAAGTATGGATGGTTATCTGTTAGTCTGTCCGTCTCTACTTGTGTTTCTACAAAATGTACTTGATTTTTGAACCAACCTTTCTCTCCCCTCCAAAATTTTGTCGTTAAAAGTTATATTTAGACACAGCCACCACAAATATCCCTTCTCTTCCATACTACGTAGATTTGAACACCTGCGACTCGAGGTCGTGTTTTTGTGTGCAATTAGCGACACTTTTAGATTCAATACAGTCTGTCGATGATGTGAACAACACTGTCTTTTGTCATTATCTTCAATATTATCTATCCATCTGTAAAATTAAGAACATATTAGTTCACTGCTCAGAATAGGCCATCCGGCCAACTAATTTTTATATTCCTAACATTAATATTAAGAAAAAAGTACTTTTTAATTTTTGTAATATTCCTAACATCTGCGTTTAGCCGCTGAATTCAAATCAAGGGCTTGGTATCGCGCAAAAGCGTCCAATAAATGACTGTGGCGTAACATATCTATGGTCCCTTCTGTCGAGTTGCTTACTTTTTATGTCAACTTGGGAAACGTGACTTTTCTCCGTTTCCCCCCCCCCCACAATTGCGTCTCCTTAGCCTTTCTAGTCTCACGCAATCTTTCCAGTCATATTTTTCCTTTTTGATCCTCCGTTCCCCTCCTGTCTAGCAAGTCAATTTTTATGGAGGATGATGACCCGCGGTCTAGGCGATCATGTACTATTCGCAGCCTACGCATTATGTTTTTATCCTTAAATGTTATCTTTGGAGATATTTTACCGTTGTATCTCTGTCAATTTCACTACACTAGGTCTGAAGGAGGATTGTTGAGGCATATATCCATCATCATATGAATGGAAATTCCTTTGAGGTTGTTGTGACCTATTGTTGAAATTATACCTCCCTCTGAAAGATCCAGTATTATTATCTCGATTAAATCAAAAATTTATGTCCATGCTATTTGATCTTTGTCTGGGTGGATTGGACATCATAGTTCTAGCTGATGCCACTGGTAATGGATCCTTTGTGTTAGTCCTGCTAAGATTTCTTCCAGGATGTGCAATTTGGTATTTTCGTCCAAGACTTTCCACAGCAGATAATGATTCAGGCTTTGTCTCTTGCGAAAAGGACAAAAAGTCACCACTGACCGAAGACAGCACCTTGTCTCTTAAAACTAAGTCAGCCAGCCCATCAAAAGTTTTATCAATTTTTGACAAATCAACCCATCTGGAAAAGCAAAGCTTAATTGATGAAATAATATCAGCAAAATCCTTTGCTGAATCAGGCAACAATGATTTCAGTTTCCATCTTTAACCATTTTCCTCCAGTTGATACATTTTTAGCAATAAAGCCTTCACAGCATCATAATCATTTCTAGTATGATCATCCATGGTGCAGACTGAAGTAAGAGCCTCCCCAACTAATAAACTCATCAACCTGCTGGGCCATGTAGCTCTATAAATCTTAAACTCTTGGCAACATGTTTCATATCTATTTAAAAAGCATGAAATATCGTCTATATTAGGATTAAATTTGGGCAAATTTAGTTTAAAAGTAGAGGCATGGTCTTTCTTCCCAGCCTCCTCACCTGCTGGATTAACCTGTTTATGTTGAAATCTTAATTTTTCCAACTCAATTTCTGCCATTCTTTGAGCATAGGCTAATTTTTTCTCCTCAAGTTCTTGAGCATGTGCCAATTTTTTTTCCTCAAGAGCTAATTCTTCCTGTCTTTTCTTCTCAGCTAATTCTTCCTGTCTTTTCTTCTCAGCTAATTCTTCTTGTCTTCTCAGCTAATTCTTCTTTTTATTTCATCCCTAGCAAGGATTCTCTCATCTCTTGCTATGTCCTCTAACCTCTTCATTTTCTGTGCATGCTCATTGAGAGCAAAGGTTTTTAAAGCTTCACCCTCATACCAAAGTCCTTTCCAACCTTGACAAAATAATCCAAGGTAGCCATAATTCACTATTATTGTGACTCCAAATTGTCCAATAATACTATAATTAATATAATTTTTAATATGTGAGCAATATCAGCAACAATTATTTCACCACTCAATATCAATCAACCGCATTGAACTATAGATGGTATATTAGGAGCACACAAAAAATAGAGATACAAACAAGATTACAGGAAAACAATAGAAAGAGCCAACCTAAGAAAATACTAATGAATAAACCAAGGCAGAAATTTATAAACTGTAAAAAAATGAAAAAAATGTTGGCTCTACCACACTTATGATACTACAAGCACAATTTCACACCATATAATACATCTAATAACTGAAGGATAGCAAGATGAGATGCACAAATTTCACAAACAATAATGGAGAGTAAACCAAATATCATTCTTTGTGTTGTTGTACAGATCCCTCATATTTCCTTTGGCTGCAGCTTCCTCTGCTTCCCTTGCCAAATCATCAATATATTTGTCTCTACAATACAATTAACTTGACAACAAATACAAATGTTCAAATAAACAGGGCAAAACAACTAACAGAAATGGTTATAGTAAGCTCAGTAGCAGCAATAAACACACAGCTTTGTAATGCCGGCCCCACTATCTGAGAAAACCATACAACAAACCCTATAGAACAACCAAGAATTCACGACCATAGGATTGGTATTGTAAATTCATGGTTCCCTCGCCAACCAACCCACCTATCACACAAACATGTAACTACAAATATACATAAAACATATAATAAAAAAGAACCCTGTCAAATGAGATTCTTCAAAACTCACGCTGTATGAATCAATAAATTTACTTATCTGTCTTTCTGAAAAAAATCCTCTTGGGTCCAACTTCTGCCTGAGGGAAACAACGATTCAATACAAATGCAGCGACCAGGGTTAGACTTAGGATTCAAACTTGCAGCCAACCAGAACCGCCATCTTGAAAATTTCTTCACTTGAAAAATTAGTCCACAGACTTGAAAAATACTGGAGCATACTGGAAACAGTTCCAAATTATACTTTCATGATCCTGGCTTGAGGTCACCAAAAACTGATGCATGTCGTATTAATTAAAGTTCCAGAGAAGGTCTCCGTGGCCAAAGTATACACTAGGGGATAGTCCAACAACACGAATCAGCATAACTGCAGTGAGCTGACAAACACCTCCTTCACGATTCACAAATATGCAGTTTATTATACTTGACACAAAGCTCCATGAAATCAGTTCTCGCCCAAAGGCAACTGTAGTAATAAGTAGTCCAGTCCGTTCACTATCAAACGCTGGTCAATGGCAATCATACAAACTTTATTATTCATAGTCCACTGGACATCTTCATGAATAGATATACATTTCATGAATATAATAAACCAGGGACACCTCAACAAAGTATATTGATGTCCTGGTGATGGAATGATGCAGGAAAATCACAGTATACTGCATGAGCTCAATACACTTACGTCCGCTCACATTCAAACACAAGCCGCATCTCTTCTTGCAGACGATCACCTCACTTCTGCTTCAAAATGTTCGCGTCTGCCTCTACACCATATCGGCATGATGTCACTTCCTTTATTAATAAGTAAGTCCGTATAAAATTATCAGAAAAGGAGCCCTGTCGAGCCAACTATTATACCGACATAATCGTTATGAATTTTAATCATAACAACAGGTATCAAACAGACCAGCAATGTAAGCATTGTTCCGCAGTCAGAGTTAACACTGTAATGAATGCATGCCAAGAAGTTTGTGAAATGTCCTTCTATGAATCAAAAATGGACTAATAAGTGTCACCAAAATACATTTAGAAATAATCTGCTATGCTTAAGCAGTTGATATTCTGTTTATGATTACATTTTTCTTGAACAAACTAGTTAACCATCACTACTAGTGGATAAAAAATGCACAAAAATCAAGCTACGGAACACTACGTTCACAACCAGTTTTAAACGTGGGACTCGGGAAGTGTTGAAATGACTTACAGCTGATTATAGTCAGGTCTTTTCTAAATTTTACTTGGAATTTGGTGGGCAGAGCAGCTCTCATAGGAATTTATATGACAGGAAGCTATACCAAGCATTACAACAGGAGGCAATCTGATCATCAGAATTTGTCTTTTCCCCCCCCCCCCCCCCCCCCCCCCCCCCAACCACATTGGACAAGTGTGTCAGCCCATTTATCTCCTTTACAATCTTTATTTCTTGTATACTGTAAACTGGTACACCATGAGGCTGATGGGGTAGAAAGAGGTCAGTCTATCTCAAATTCCTTTCTCCGCATGCTTTTGGGTCTTTCTCTATTTCTCTTACACTGGGAATTCCAGAACAAGGACTGCCTTTTATTAATAATTCTATTCGCTAGTTTTCTCATTGTGTGTCCTGTCCAATGCCAGCATCATATCCTCACATTTTGTTCCACTGGTATATGTCTTATTCATTCCATCAGTTCCACATCGGTGGTTTGGTCATACCATTTCAATTCAATTCTGTATAAGCATCCATTTATGAAAGTCTGTGATCTGTATTTGTTGTTCTCAATGGATACCAGCCCATTAGCAACATTCCAGGCAACGAAGAGGCAGATAAACTTGCTAAAGAATGGGGAGCCTTGCAACAAAACAAAATAGAGACAACATATTAAATGGCTAAAACAACTATAAAAGCCATATTCAAATCCAAATGGGACAGAGAACACTGTTCACGAAAAAAGATGATGTCCATCACCAGCTATCTAGGTGTCTATCACCAGCAATCTTGGCGAGACCAGGTCATCATTTTCCACTCACGCACTGGTCACAATAGGTTGAGGTACCATCTGTATGAAGCGTCCGATTGACAGAGTGGTTAGAGCGCTGGTCTCTCACAGCAAAGGTGCCGGGTTTGATTCACAGTATCGACATGCTTCAGTCTACCCAGTTGTAAATGGGTACCTGACTTTGCACTTGAGTTAGGTAAGGAAAAGGCCAAGAGGAATGGAACTGGTCACCCCACCACCATGTTGCTGAACCTAGTATTGTGAAGTCTCTAACATTTCACTCCCCTACAGCAGTATCTGCTATGGGACAATTTTTACCATCTATATAAGTACAAGATTGGTCCAACAGATCTGCTCCTGTGGCACCAGCCCCATGACAGCTGATCTGCTCCAGTCCTGCCCAACTTACACCAGGGAACAGAGTGGCATATGGCAGCAACCAGTTCTCTCCACGAAAAACTGTTTGGAGATGACAGGAACCTTGAGCTGACTACTGCTCTTATTAGAGTCATTAATGTAGAAGTCTGATGGTGAACGAGGAAGCTCTCTGTGTTTCACAGCCATTCTGTAGGACTGCCTTGAAATTTGAGTTGAATATACTTATTTTTGTGTTGCATTTAAATAGATTTCCATATATTTCTCAGTGCGGCAAAAGCCCCTTTTGCTATTTGCATTCTTTTTTTTTTTTAAATATCACTGTTCATTCATCTATGTTACTGCAAATATATATATGTGATTTCCCATCTTGTCTGAACATTTATTCAAGTGCAGTTTGGCTATCATTTGCTGCATTTATTTTCACAGTCTTTGCCTTTTCTGTCTGTATTTTAAGACCAATTGCTGTGACCACTCACCAAGTATTCTTATTTTGTCTTGCAGCAGGAAGTGTTTATATACTGTAACCTGATGTACTATGAGGCTTTAAGATAGAAGAGCCAAGTCATCTAGATCATGAAGCTGTTTTTTTTTTTTTTTTTAGAGTCCATCAGATTGTTAGTTTTTGTTGTTTTGATGATAAGGCTATAGACTTATAAGAGGAGAAATGGTGTCAAAAGGCATCAAAGCCATACTCAAATGGTTGTGTAAGTTGTTCTTCTTGCAGAATTCTGCATTTAATGTCTACATATGTTTTCCTTATTAGGTTAATGAACTTGTGGGAGACTTCATAATGCCTAATTGGTTTCAGAAGTGATACTCTGTCTAACTTGGTGGCGGCTTTTTCATCTAATCTGTTTTTGAATGTCTGTTGGTTTGTCCCATGCAGAAACAGGGGACACAACAATGTTTTTGGTAATGAAAGTTAGACATTAATTGTATTGTTTCCTTTAACATTAATCTTTAATCACTATATCAATGGATTTCCCATTAAAAAAAAAAAAAGGCTTCAACAAGATCAGGAGTCACAAAAAAAAATAAAAATTAAGAGGACATGACTAGAGTAGATGTGCTGGAGGTGAGGTGTATAGTTGTATAGAGGTACAATAGAGGACATGACTGGAGTAAATATGCTGGAGGTAAGAGGGGCAATGGGGGACATTACTGGAGTGGATGTGCTTAATTGTCATTAGAAGAAATACAGGTCGTTAGGAAAAACGAGAAAACATTGAAAGGTTGAATTGCAGTCGTGGCGAGAAACGAGAGTAAGGTGAGGGCTGAACCATGGTTGAGTGTTGATTGTGGTATATAATTTAAGAAGGTAAAACTTGTTAAAGGTACGGTTGTGGACATCCCATTAAAAAAAAAAGAGGCTTCAACAAGATCAGGGGTCACAAAAAAAAAATAATGACATGACTAGAGTAGATGTGCTGGAGGTGAGATGTATAGTTGTATAGAGGTACAATAGAGGACATGACTGGAGTAAATGTGCTGGAGGTAAGAGGAACAATGGTGGACATTATTGGAGTGGATGTGCTAGGATTGATAGGTATGGTTGTGGACATGATTGGACTGGAGGTGAGAGGTACAATGGAGCACATTTAGTTGTGTTCACGCCATTTTTTAACTATAGTTCCCTTATAAAAATCGCGAAATACGAGGAGTCAAAAAGTAACCTTAATATTTTTTTATTAACAGAATATGCACAAATAGGAATGAAAGCACTTAATCACTTTTCAACATAGTACCCACCACGTTCAATGCAGGTTTGCCAGCGCTTTACTAATGCCTGGATTCTGTGAGAAAAAAAAACTTCTGACTGACTGCGTAGCCACGTATCTTCTTCTTCTTTGATCCATAACCACCAACCGTCAAAGCAGTCAGCGGCCATCACGCTTGGTGGCGTCTTGTAGGGCAGCAACAAATTGATTCCACTTTGCTCGGTCGGTGGCCATCCGTCGTACAGTGCCCCAACTGTGGTTCATTCTTTGCATCTCAGCTTCCACAGTTCTCCGCCAAGTTGTTTTTGGTCAGCCTCTCTTTTGCTTTCCCTCGGGGGTCCATAGCATAGCTGTTCTTGTGATGGTATCAGGGTCCCTTCTGAGGACGTGGCCAACCCAACTCCAGCGTCTGCCAGCTATGATGGTGTGCATGTCCTCCTGGTTACTCCGAATAAGTAGTTCTTGGTTGCTGATGGTGTTTGGCCAAAAGATTCAGAGAATTTTCCTTAGGCAGATTGTGTGGAAGGAGGACAGTTTCGACATTTCTTTCTCTGTTACTCTCCAACATTCCGCACCATAGAGAAGCACAGAAAGTACACAGCTCTCATACAGTCTTAATTTGGTGTTAGTGCTGTACTGGGAAGACTTCCAAATGTTGTTGAGAATAGCAAAGGCTGTTCTCGCTTTATTCATTCTGTTGTTAATGTCCTTGCTTGTTCCGCCGTCAGGTGTTACTATGCTTCCTAGGTAAGTAAATGTGTCTGTCTGTTCTAACTTCTGGTTCCTTACTGTTATTGGCTCAGGATTGCCCACGTTTAGTGTCATGACCTCTGTCTTCTTCAAATTGATGTTCAGGCCAACCTGCTGGCCATACTTATTCAGTCTATCGGTTTTGTCTTGAATGTGTTGATGTGAATGCGCCACGTATGCACCGCCTCTTTTACCTCATCGTCCATACTGAACTTCTTGCCACCAAGTGCCTCCTTGAAGGGTCCAAACACATGATAATCACTCGGTGCCAGGTCCGGTGAATATGCAGGATTTGGAAGACACCCCAAATGCAGATTCGTGATTTTTGTTACTGTCGCACGAGCTGTGGTACTGCAGCACATCGTGAATAATGTGGTGCACCAAGCCATGACTTATCTTCAATTCTCCAGCCACCTCATCGATTGTTACCCGCCGGTTTTCCCGTATCACTCGTTCCACTGCAGTGATAGTGTCAGGCGTAGTCGCAGTATGAGGCCGGCTGGGGCAAGCTGCATCAGTCACAGTTGACACCCCACTTTTAAACTTCCTGTGTCACTCATAAACCTGCTGAAGCAACACACAAGCGTCCCCACACTGCCTGTTCATCCTCCGATGAATGTCTGCTGGTTTCTCACCCTCCCTACCCAAAAACGGATAACTGCATGCTGCTCTTCTCTTGTGCATGCTTCCAAGGGGGTGGCCATCTTGGCTATGGTTTGCTGATGTCATACTTCCCATCAGGACGACGGGCCAGCACGCACTGGTACCTGAAGCGGAAGGGCAAAACATATCTAGTACAACCGTCTACTACGTGATTTGGATTTTTTATTGCCATATTAAGGTTATTTCTTCCCCCCCCTTTCAATATATAGAATAGTGTATTACGTAATTTTCCAAAATATAAATGGGGAATAACAAACATCACATAAAACCCTTTTGCACTTATTTCTGGTTTTAAAAATATCCCTAGCTTCATCAGCTACCTATAACTTGTCATTAGATGTAATTGTAGGTCTAGTTCTGTTGTTTTTTGATTGGCCAGGCAAGGGCCACATATCAGCTACATATAATATGTCAAACATTTCTGCACCGCTCCATTTTTGACAACGAATGGTGACTGTTAAACAATCATCAATGTTTCTAAGTAAGACTGACACAGTTATTTGCTTAGAATTTGTATATATAATTGTGACATATTTCTATGGCAATAACAAACAAAAATGCGAACACGCAAATCATCTCACAAGTTGTAATAACATCAACACGCATACACACAATGCTTAACTGCATTCAAATTGGCTGTTTAAATAGTAACGGAAGTCAGTCTATGCACCTAAAACATAGACTGAATTAAACGGGGGAACTTTGAGGTTTATTCTTGATAAACTAAAAACAACAATCTCACCATTGTTTCGGCACGGATGTCAGAACTGACCAGTGGTTAGACTGTTGCTCCGGAGTCAAAGAGCTAAAACTACCCATCATTTTGGAAATTTTTTTAATTAAAAAGGTATATAGAAACTATCTGTAGCAGGATGTTGGAATGGCAGACTTAAGGTCAGTAGTCACAGAATAATCACATTTACATTTGGAGAGCAGAAGCCAGAAATACTTGTTCTTTTGCAAATTGTTTCCAGCCAGTAGCTACTGAAGTTATTTTTCTAACCATTGTCTGTCATACATGCACAGATCTAACAGAAGAGAACATAAAATATAATAAAATTCAGTCTTCAGAGCTTCAAGATATGGAGCAAAAGCATCTGCCAATCTGGGTTCAAGTAGAAGAAAGTAGATTAGGTGGCCATCATATAAGCCAAAAAAACTTTCACTTCAAGTTGGAATTTTACAATTCTTGTCCTGGATTGGACTAATTACTCTTATTGCCCTGTTAGTTTTTTTTTTACTGTTGTACAGGTCCTTTATATTTCCTCTGGCGGCAGCTTCTTCTGCCTATTTTTGCCAACTATCAGTTCTTCTTCTTCTTTCGTTCGCTTGAAATATATTGTCTATATCTGCAATGTTGTTTCTTGTATAAATTTCACTGTCTTTTGTAGTTCATACAGAGGTCCGTATAGTTTTGCTTCCAGTGTTGTTTCTCTGGGCCAGTGGGTTTGCCTCAATATATCATATTCGGGGCAATCTTGAAGTACGTGCTCCGCAGTCTGGGGTGCCTGTCCACATGTACACATGGCTGAATTGCCAATCTTGAATTTTGTATACATGTGGCTGCGGAGGCGGTTGTGTCCTGTTCTGAGGCGCAGAATGACAATTTGTTCTGATCTGTTCATAGCTTGGTAGTCATCCTGTGTTGGTGTTGGTGGCTTTCTGATTGATTTGATCATCTTTTTCTTCTGATGGTACGTAACTGGTACATCCGGTTGTTCGTCTGCAGCACCTTCTTTAGCTAGTCCGTCTGCTCTCTTGTTTTCTGGTATTCCACAATGAGACGGTATCCACTGCATGGCGACCCAGCACTGGTTGCACAGTTCAGAAAGTAGGGCTTGTATACCTGGCAATTTTCTGGACTGAAGTGCTTGGAGTGCTGATCTTGCATCTGTCAGGAATACTACAGACTGTGGACCGAGATTGGTGTTCAATAGTTTCTCAGTTGCCACCTTGATTGCCTGGATTTCTGCATCATAGTTGTTACAGAATTTCCCCGTTGGAACTCTGACCATATCCCTAGTGTTGTTTGGGTATTCTATGTACACTCCTGCTCCTCCATTCTTTACTGCATTCTGTGCTGACCCATCCGTGTATACTCGGACCCAGAGGTCCTGTGGGTATTCATCATCCAGGAAACTGAGAGTGACTGTCCTACGTTGTACGCTGTTCTGTTCATCCCTGTCAAATATTCCTTTCACTTTTGTCTGGATGTGTACTGGTAGTCCAGGCTCCTCTCTCCAAGGGGTTTGTTCTGGCACAGACTTTAGGAAGCTGTTAACTTCAGGCAGGTCTGAGGTTTGTCTACGAAATCGTTTGGCCTGGTGGATAAAGCTGCTTCTTTTCAGTCGCCCCATTGCTAGGTTTTGGAATCTGTCCTTCATTGGATCGCTCGGCATACAGAGGAACTTTTCTGCCTGTGTTAGCACTTTCGTGTCTCTGCGTTCTCTCAGTGCTTGTATCTTCCCCCATTTCTCCATCTCCACTATAGGCGTTGATTTCATTACCCCCGTGATGACCCTAAGCGCCTGGTTTTGCACCTTATCTAGCTCTTGTAATGTGGTGTTTGATGCTGGACACCACGCAGCTGACCCATATTCCAGGTGTGGTTGTATGCCCTGCTGGTAAACTTTACTAAGTATTTTCCCGCTGGCTCCCCATGTGGTTCCACTTAGTTTTCTCAGGATGGCTAACTTCCTCCTGGCCTTTGTTGCTGCCTTGTTGATGTGCTGCTTCCATGTCAGCCTATCATCGAATGTAACTCCGAGATAGGTGGGTTGTTTATCTTCTCTCAGGAGCTCTTCGTTTATCTTGATGACACCAGCTTTTTGTTTGGGAAAGAGGGTGAAGAGCGTAGTGCTGCACTTGTCTGTGTTGATGCTGACACACCATCTATTTGCCCATGAGGTTAAGGCATCTATAGCTCTTTGTAGCAGTTTGGTGGCCACTGTTTCATGCTCATCTGTGCACCATATTACCAGGTCATCAGCGTACATTGCTACTTTCATTCCACGTGGTAGTTCAGCAACCAGGTCGTTGATGTGGACTAGGAAAAGTGTGGGGGACAGAACCCCTCCCTGAGGGACGCCATGACGCAGTAGAATTTTCTTACTCTTTGAGGCCATCTAGTTGTACTCGGGCTGTTCTGTTACGCAAGTATGCTTTCACCCATTTGTACATCTTACCATTCACTCTTCAATTTCTCAGTTTCTTCAGAAGCCCTTCTTTCCAAACCTTGTCAAATGCTTTCCTTAGATCTATCCATGCTGCTAGTACCAGTTTCTTATCTTGGAACGCATCCTCAATCTCTTGGGAAAGGTAAGTTGCCTGATCTTCGGTAGAATAACACTGCCTAAAGCCCGCCTGCTGTGGTACAAGAAGGTTTTCACTTTCAAGGTACCACTGTAGCCTGAGGTTGATGATACGTTCCATTGTTTTGCAGAGGCAGCTTGTAAGGCTGATTGGTCTGTAGCTGGAGGCAGTGGAACTGTCTTTTCCTGGTTTTAGGAGTGGTATCATGATTGCTTCCCTCCAGGTCTGTGGAACTCTGCCTGAGTTCCAACAGATATTGAAGATCTGCAGCAGCTTTGTTTTTGCTGCGATTCCCAAGTTCTTAATCATTTCATTGGATACTCCATCAACTCCTGGTGACTTTCTCATTTTCAATTTGGATATTGCAAGCTCCAGTTCTCTGAATGTGATTGGTGCCTCCATAACTTCAGGTATGGTTCCATCTCGTCCTGCGTATTGTTGTTTCTCACGAGTCTCCTGTTGCTTCTCTGGGCTAACTTCGATGTTGTTGTCTTTAGCAAAGGAGTCTGCAAAGTGATCAGCTGCCTGTTTTCCCATGAGGATGTTTCCATCTTTGTACAGAGCAATCCTTGAGTTTCTCCCTGTACCTTCATCATTAAGTTGTTTTACCAGCTTCCACAGTTTCCTTGTATCTCTTTCGAAGTTCAAGGACTGTTTTCTCCTTCCAGCTTCTTCGCCTGGCCTGCAACTTGGCCCTTTGAAATTTGGCCTTAGCTTGCTGGTAGTTATTGTGGTGTTCTTGGCATGGACTAGTCTCTGCCTGCTTTCGAGATGTTTCCACGTCATTGTGCAGCTGCTCTAGTTCACTATTCCAATATGGTTTGTAGTGCTTATGAGCCCCTTTAGGTATTGTTTCACGAGCAGCCTGTAATATGCATCTGCTGAATTCATCGACTAGCTTATTGATGTCTTTGTCTACAGTCAGATCTCTAGCCAGGATACTAGTACGATGCTGGTACATTGTCCAGTCTGCCTTCTTGTAGTTCCACCTAGAGAGAGTGATGCTCTCCTTGACAAGTTCATTTTCCACAATTAGGAAGACTGGCCGGTGGTCGCTGCCTCCAAGTTGTTTCCCTACAACGTGTGTGGTATTCCACTCCAGGCTGGGTGAGTGGAATGCCAGGTCTGGTGTAGAGGTGGTGTGCCATGATCTCGAGTAGAAGGTTGGTGGGTCGATTGGCCGGTTAATCAGGATAAGCCCATTGTCATCCTGCCAGTTTTCAAGCTCCTCACCTCTCCTGTCCATGTGATCATAGCCCCAGCTCTGTGAGTGGCTGTTGAAGTCTCCGCATACAATCAGTCTTTCTTTTGCTGGGATTGTATCTAGTGCCAGTGGGCGGTCGCTCGGACAGTAGTAGTTGAGCAGGTGGAATTCTGAACTTTCTGTCCTGAGATGAAGCATCTGGTATTCCGCCCCCTCCATATATGTTTCAAGCTGACATGCACTGATGTTATTCCTCACAAGTGTCAGTATTCCACCCTTTCGCCTGTCTATTCGGTCAGATCGGTAGCACTGGTAGCCTCTGATTTTGAAGGCTATGTCCTTGTTGAGGTGGGTTTCTTGCAAGCAACATACATTTACACCAATACCTCACTCTTTCGACAGGTTAGGGACCAGAGCTATGACGAAAGTCGAAAATCGACGAAAGTCGAAGCATAGCCTTTATTTAGCTTACAAATGCATTAGGGCCGCCAAAAAACGTAAATAACTAACTATATAACACTTGCGAATGCGTGCAACACCTAGATAAACAGAAATAAACATAAGAGTAAAGAAAATACAGTAAAAAATAAAAAATACGTAAATAGCATCTTACCTTAAAATCATTCTTGAGCAAGAAGACGATGAATATATACAGTATGTACAGTTTTGAATGTTGGTAATTTAGGGGGATTCTAGACTTAGAAAACCAGATGGAGAAAATTGAGGAAACTCATCTTCAGAACTGGAGGATTTCAATCTAATTCTTTTAGGAGAAGGGCACTTTGAAGGAGATCTAACTGGGGCTGGGGCTGATGTTGATAGCTCGGAATCTGAAGGGTTAGAGGGAGGGGTGACTGAAGTTGGTTGTGGCGGTTGCGTCTTGAAAAAGGAGAGCAAAGACGTTTACCTCATTGATCTTCCTTTCCCTGAGAAGTTCTCTGTAACAGGCTATTTGGTGTTTTAGCCCACTATTTACTTTTGAACTTCTGTCGAAATTTATTCTACGTTGAAGATCTGCTGCTTTGTGTAGCCAACTTCTTCTATAATTTTTTCAAGCTTCACTTGAAAAGCTCCTGCAGCTGCGGTTTTTGTGCTAGCTGATTCTCCCTTCACTGCTATATTATGCAAATTTGACCTTTTCTTAAATTTCTCAAACAAGCCCCTGCTAGCTCCAAATATCTCTTCAGCTGATGTCTCTCCTTGTTCAGCCTTCATTGCATTAAATAAAGTTTGTGCTTTAGCTTGGATAAGATCTTGGCTTAGAGGAATGTTGTGGCTGACTTGGTCTTCAATCCACACATTTAACACTTTCTCCATCTCACCAATTAAATTGTGCCTCTTTCTAATAAGTTTGGTATGCACTGGAGTAGCGTTTTTAATTTCCTCTAACACTTTAGCTCTGTTCTTTACAAATGTGCTAACTGTAGTGTTTGGTACACCTAGCCTGCGGCCTATTTCAGCATTTAAGATGCCTTGTTCATTAAGCATGATTAGCTTAAGCTTTTCTTGCAAATTGAGAACTACACTTAGGACCCATTATGAATATATTAAAGCACAAAAATAAGTAGTACTGTATAAGGCCTAATCACACAAAAAAGTACAGTATGAAAACTGTACACGTGTCTTATAATCACGATATGAACACTGTCATTAGACTGTTATCACTAAAATAACTATGAACTGTTTACAGTATAATCACAAAAATAATATAGTATGAATAGTTTTGTTATTTTAATCACAAAAATAAGTAGTATTAATATGTTTAATGACAAATATAAGAGATTCAATGCGGGCAACTTAAAAAAACAGTGCACACCGAACGATTTCTGTTCAAAGACTGAACGACGAAAGAATCAAGATGACGCGCAGTTGTGACCAAATGCGACAAAAGAGCGAAGCGAGCGACGAAATTTGGAAACGTGGTTAGAATTGAAAACCGACGAAAGAGCGAATCGACGAAAGTCGAAGCGACGAAAGTCGAGGTATCGGTGTACTTGCTCTTCATTCAAAATATTTTCGAGCTCTAATTTTTTGCTGTAGCCGTCTTTTTTACTATTGACGCCTTCAGCATTCCAGTGCATTATTTTAAATGGTCTTTTCTTTGCTTGGTCAGTAGCTCTATTCTCATGCCTCCTGGCTCCACGGGGCAATTGAGAAGGACCCCCAGTAGTAGGGGTTGGGCCCTTCTGAGGCAGAGGGCTTGGCACTGCGCCTGCCTGGGTGTCCGTCACAGGGCGAGTGCCATAACGTTTTGCAGATATAGGCATATTTCCATTGCGCATGTGCGTGGCATCCTGATTGCTGTGGTGCGCCTCTTGGCTGGTTGCCTCCGTCTTCAGCACCTTGACTTGCTAGGGCAGACTGTGGTCTTGCTTGAGTGTAGGAGGGCCTGGCCAGTCTTGGTTTTTCAGCCACGGATGGCTGTACTTGAGCCCCATCTCCACGTCAAGGAGCTGGCCTTGATGGGGCCAACTATCAGTATGTTTCCAGTTGTTTCTTCTGATACTTTTTCTTGTTTAGTTGTTATTTTATATGTATTGTTCATCATCCTTGGCTCTGGATCTTCTGATTTTGGTTCTGTTTAAATCTTTCTAATTTTTCTTTCTCTTATCTTTTTTATGGTTTCTGTTGTTATCCAAGCATTGTGCTGGCTTCTCTTATTCCAAGAACTTTTCCACATTCCAAATATTTTGTATCTGTTTCCTGTGGTCTTTTGCCTTCTAGTTGTTGAAGCGCTTGTACTGACAGGATATTGTAACAGTACATTTTTCTTATGTTTTCTTTACTTCTGATATTTCCCTATCCATACTTTGTCTGTAGCTATGTGTTGTGGGTCTTCTGAATTGTATCTTCATTTTGAGTAACAGAAGTTGGTGATCTGATGCCACATTGATATGCTTTTAGGTCATGTAATTTGTGATTTAACACATTAACTACCGAATTAAAAAACACACTGTGGCCGAATTAAATTTTGTTCCCATTTTCATTCTGTAGGTGTATGAAGAATTTAATCTGTAGTTTTCTTAATTTTAAACATGTTTTTATGAATTATATGTCATTTTAATGATAAATGAATGTACTGTTGCCTAAAGCTGATAAAAGGAAAGTTTACTTAATATGGTAGATATTATTAGTAATGTAAAATGATTGACAGACAAAATTCAATTCAAATTTGTTTCCAAATTATCAACTTATGTTCAAATTTCTTGTTTCTATGGTAGGTAATACCTTTTTTAAGGTGATTATTATGTAGTATATCCAATAACAAGAAAAACAAGCCCAAGAACACACACACTGACTAATATTTACACTATTGGTAACTTACATTATCACACCTATGCCACTTCCCAAAAAATGTCTGAAATTTTTTCCTCATTTTCTCCCTGTAAGTGTTTGGAGAACTTAAGCTGCAGATTTATTAATTTTAAACAGATTTTTATTACTGATATGTCAATTTGATGATAAATGAATGTACTGTTGCCTAAAGCTGATAAGAGGAAAGTTTACTTAGTATGGTAGATATTATTAGTAATGTAAAATGATTGACAGACAAAAATCAATTCAAATTTGTTTCCAAATTATCAACTTATGTTCAAATTTCTTGTTTCTATGGTAGGTAATACCTTTCTTAAGGTGATTATTATGTAGTATATCCAATAACAAGAAAAACAAGCCCAAGAACACACACACTGACTAATATTTACACTATTGGTAACTTACATTATCACACCTGTGCCATTTCCCAAAAAATGTCTGAAATTTTTTCCTCATTTTCTCCCTGTAACTGTTTGGAGAACCTAAGCTGCAGATTTATTAATTTTAAACAGATTTTTATTACTGATATGTCATTTTGATGACAAATGAATGTACTGTTGCCTAAAGCTGATAAAAGGAAAGTTTACTTAATATGGTAGATATTATTAGTAATGTAAAATGATTGAAAGAAAGAAAAAGCATGCAACATTTTCTTTAAATTATCAACTTACCTGGAACTTGCTTATTCCTGAGGCAGCTAATTTCTTTTCTTGGTGATTTTCATGTAGTATATCCAATGGCAAGAAAAACAAGCCCAAGAACACACACAATAGCTAATAAATACACTATTAATGACTTACATTATCACACCTACACCACTTCCAAAAAATCTCAGAAATTTTGAATAAATAGCTCCTTTGACAAAGCACAACATCTATAACTTATTTACAGTATGTCAATGTCTTTAGTAAGTTACAGCTGAAGGATCATGCATATGGTACAGCCTAAAACAGCTCTTTGGATGGAGATGGGGCTTTTCGGGGCAACCGATGCAATAAAAATTTGTTCAGACTCGTTTCGCAGGTGTTGAGCACACTATACAGTTCCTATCTTTGTCGGTGTAATCCACAATGTGCTTTGCACCCTCAAATCTTTTAACTTTGTTTCCTAACAATTTCCTACCTTTCTTGTTGCTACTGGTATCTACTAGATCAGGTGGAGTTATGGAGGCAGCCTTCTCAGTCAACTGATCAATCAGTTTGTCTTTGAAAAATTTCAATGACACTGACTTCTCATCAGCATGACTGAGGGTGTACAATATATGGGCATTTACCTGGGACACCTCTATAATCCAGTAGAAAATTTTCTTCCACCATTTTCTAGTTTTTCTTTGGAAATTGCCATAGTAAGCTACCATTTGATCATTGTGGTCACATCCATTCATGCAAAAATTGTACTGGTGTACTGGTTTGGGTTTTTCGACTAAGTTGTGATGTCGAGTTGTGACTTGCACCATCTCAACTGATGTTTCAGTGGACACAACAATACATGGTTTCTTTGCCTTTTTGTCTCGCCAAGCAACACATATCTGAGATCCATCACCATTTTTGTACCACCTGGCTTCTCGGTGATGGAGGGAGAGGGTCTTCAGTTGAAGTGGAAAATTTTTTCTGTTGATGTTGACTGTGCCAGTATAATGAATGCCCCTACTCAACAGATAGGTTATCAGTGTATCCACAGTGTAGTATCTGTCAGCAAATACATGGTGGCCCTTCCCAATTCCTTGCAGCAAGAAATCAAATACCTTCACCGCCTGACTTGTTGTAGAGTCATTAGCAAGAATATATGATGTATTCTTCCCAAAGTATGTCAATACAGAATAGACATATCCAGTGGCAGAATCACACAATCCAAAGGTCTTAATGTGATACTTGCTTGGCTTTGTTGCATTGTACTGCTTGTGTTTCCAGCGTCCATTATACCAAATAACCATTTCATCAATGGCTAAATTCTGAAATGGATAAAATGCATCCTGGAACTTCGCAACGAGCAAATTTAAAAAAGGCTCTATTTTGTCCTTCTCTTCTGAATCAGCATCTCCAACATGCATCATTGTATGGTAAATTATTTCAAACCTAGATCTTGAAAACATATTGCCATACCAGGGTGTATAATTATGAGGTGTATGTGCCCAATAATCTTTTACCGATGGCTTTTTATCTAAACCCATCGCAGTTGTGACTGCGAAAAATTTCAAAAGCTCATAGTCAGTGACAGGTTTCCAAGCAGCAGACGAAGATCTGTTTGAAAATGGGGGTTTTGAATTCTTTACTTCAGCATAGTCGTTTATTACTTTGACCAAAGAATGTAAAACATCTGGTGTCAGCAATGTAAGCCAGCAATCAAGCACAGAGGAAGTTGCATCAAGATTTGCTTGCAAACCTGGTTCATGAGTTGGATCAAAATAAAAACTATTTGTTGTTTCACCCTCAGTCACTTGCTCCCATTGTTCTCTTATTTTAGTTAGGCCTAGGCCTACAGTATTTCCTGCACTATTGGTAACTCTAACCGAGGTTTTCACTCTTTTACGACCCACTGATGGCCCAGGACTTCTAATATCTTCATTGCTTGAATTGTCACTACTACTGTTATCACTGCCATAAAATTCACTACCTGAATAAATGTCCACATTGTTTTCACTGTCCTCATCGTCGCTAGAGCTATCAATCAATTGCTGAAATAAGTTTCTAGCCTGTTCAGCAGTTAGACGAGGTGTACGTGCGTTTTTTGTGGCACTATCATTCGTTGCCATAGTAAACAGTTTTGCGATTTGGTAACTAACCTGAAACGTGTAATAAATATGAATATAATATCACTTTTGAGAGGCACAAATTTACCCACGTTTTGGAATGTTGTTTTACTTACTTACTTAGTCGTTCCCCTTCTACCGTGAGGTGTAGTGTGAATGTTGAGGTGTGAATGTGTTTTTTGTTGTAAGAAATATTCTTAGATTTGTATAGGAAAGTTTCAAAATGATTAGAAATTTGTTGTCACATTTAGAAGAAAATTTGTGCATTTCCCTTTTAACCAACTCCACTTCTACTTTAGCAACAAGGTCCAGCTAGGGGAGATGCCTCTTTGTCTTCAGAATCTGGATTTATAATTAAAGAATGATACAAAACAGGAAATCATAAAAACCAGCTTCATCTTAGATTTGACCTATTTTCACACAATATAGGAAAGTTTCAATGTTTTCTTCTCATAAATAAAGTTTTTATAATGATTAGAAATTTGTTGTCACATTTAGAAGAAAAACAATAAGGAAGAGAACATTTCATTCTGTCAAATCTCCTCCTCAATTATGATAGCTCGGAACAACATTACCAGTTGCAGTTGTTCTGGCCTAAATTTGGATCAGAATCTATCTTCTCTTTCTTTCATAAGGCCTTTTCCTTTTACCACTCCACTTCTACTTTAGCAACAAGGTCCAGCTAGGGGAGATGCCTCTTTGTCTTCAGAATCTGGATTTATCGCTAAATTCATCTGAATCAGAACTATCAGTGCTCAGGAACTCATCATTTTCAATCCACAACTGAAGAAGCTGTGGTGCTTGTTCAACCAATAATTTTTGCTTATGATCAACATGAGGCCATTTCATTCAGAAAAAGTTTGTTTACAATAATCAGCTGTTCCTTATTTTATTTCAAACTAACATCACATCAGTTGTAAGAATTGGAGTATATTTGTCTTTGTTTTCCCTTCAGCAGTTTTGAGACCTCTTGGACAAACATTATACATGGTATTAACGCATGGATGGTCAAATCGATCGTCGATTTTTTACACAAAGCAGTGCTGATATATTGTAACATGTCCCTACCGTTCGCATCACTATTAGAATGAATATCCAGCAGTTTATTTCGAAGTTTCCTTTCATTAAAGCTAACTTTTTTCTCTCTTTTAGTTGTTGTTACATAATATGTCTTGACACATTATCAGCATCATTACCTCTTCAGCTCCCCATGGAGCACAAAAGGCCTTGAACAAAAACATGCCAAGCCTTCTTGTCCTGTGCCATCATTTCAAGATCTTTCTTTGGACAACTTATGTATATTTATTAAAGTTTCTTTGACTTAAAAAGTTCTGCAGGAAGGGTTAGCCAATCCAGTCTCCAACCCTTTATATTTGTCTGCAACCTGCATGGTAGGTTATAATATCAATATTAATTGCTCCCCTGTTAGGTCCCAGTAACACGCAGGTCTCGACTTATAATATTTATCTACTATTTCTTTAAAATAAGAATCTGCTGAAGAAATCCTTGCATTGGATACTAGAAAAAAAAGCATTAGTATAAATATCTTTGCAGGCATAAATGGTAAAACTAAAATGAAAACTGCAACAAATTTTCACTCCCTTATGCCATGTATGCTATATTTTACATATTATAGAGCACAGACTGTTTGGAACACAGTTAAAATTTTTTCCCTGCTTATAGTTTCATGTGTCAGAGTTGAATAAGGACTTGCTATATACTGAGCATTTTCATGGTTTTTTTGTTCTGAACAATTTGTGACCTTTTAAATTGCTGGATGTTTACATTTGCAGGTTCAAAGAAATATGATTTTCTTAATTCAGAATATTGTCATATCTTTTATTAATGTTTTATGAATTAGTTGTGGCACGCAATGTTCTGTAGATAGTAGCAGTTGTGCAGCATGCATAATTCATTATATCACAAGACCCTTTGTCAACTGTAAAGTGTGTACTTATAAAACTCTCGAAATAAGCAGTTCACATTTGTGTAAACATTGTAATCTTCATATCAGACCAGAAGGTTTTTTATGTTTGGACATGCGCCCTAATATAACCGACTAGGTTGAACGAGATGCACCTCACCAAAACGAGGAAAACATTTTTTTTTTTAAAGTTGTGTAAAATTAAGACCTGGGAGGGTGGGAGGAGGAATACGACTGAGAAACCAAAATTGCAGATGCCATAAGTTCCCCTCCTTCCACCTGTAGTAGCCTAATCACACAAAAAATAAATCCATATTAAATTACAATGCAGTAGAGATTTTGAAAATAAAAGCACAAAGCCACCCACAACCCTACTTACATTAACTGTACCTTAACAATTGCAAAAGCATTTAGTTTACATCATGTGTACCATTGCATTACGGCTTTGTTCTAAGAGCCTAATGAGAGATGATGAAGGTGATGGCATAAAGTAGATGAAATGTTATTTGAAATAGGTAGTTTTTTTACTCTCTGTGACTTTTTAAAATAGTATATTGTAAGTAAATAAAAAAGGGGGCTGCTGAAAAACTGGTAAGGAAAGTATAAATTAAAAAATAATATGGTATGGAATCAGTTAAAAAAATTAATGTGTACGTTATTTTTTTAAACTGACTCCATATTATATTATTTTTTTATTTATACTTTAAAATAGTAGGCTTATCTGAATTGATTTCAGAATGGCTTGTGATTTAGGTGGTTTTGTTTTCAGCTACTTAGGATGAAATATGCTCTGCACTTTTGCCTTTTTTAAATTAAAGTAAAACTGATTGGCTGCAGAGTTTTATATCTGAGCATCATTTTAAACTTTGTTATTGTGATTTTTATTTTTAATTATTCATTGCCTGTGGTTCATTTTGCATCTTTTGCCATTTAAAAAATTGTTGTAGTGACTTAATGAAAAAAAAACCATTCAGTTGCTTACTACATTTGTTATATAATTGTACACCAGAAATATGTTGGAATACAATTGATTTATAGTAGAGAAGCTCATCCTGAGAAATAATATACTGAACATCACATTTTAGAGATTCATGGTTGACTAGGACCTACTGAACTCGAGTTAAGTTTTTATTTTCTAACATGATTTACTAATTACTTATTTCTTTCTGCTAACAAAAATTTACTAAATCATACATAATAAACAAAATGTAGAAGCTGTTATTTTTTTCTTTTTAATTTAAAACAAAGGTAAGATCAAGCTATCAGAAAAATGTCGACATACTTGAACATTAACACTTGTACACTTTATTATTGATATTACTTTCATAAATGTTAATGACTTTGTTAGCAGCTTTAAACCTGAAGTTTCATTAAAAAAGTGTACTTGACAAGGTTGACTAGTGTTCTGTCCTAATTCTTTGTCAAGGATCTGATCTGTTGCATTTTTATTAAATGCTGCTAAAAAATAATTGTTGCTTTTTTACTTACTTACTTACTTAGTCGTTCCCCTTCTACCGTGAGGTGTAGAGGTTTGGAAGAGAGGGCGCCAGACTATTCTATCGGCTGTCTTCTTCCTGGCCTGGTTCCATTCCAGTCCTCGGTCCTTCAAAGATTGTCTAATGTTGTCCTCCCAGCAGACTCTCGGTCGTCCTGGGGGTCTGGATCCCTGGCTCTTTGTTTCCCATGCTTGTCGTGGTAGCCGATCTTCTCCCATTCTGCAGACATGGCCAAACCATCTTAGTTGGGACTGTTCTACTTGGGTCTGCAGCGGATGGCATTTTAGGCCTTGACGTATCATCTGGTTGCGGACCATGTCTCTTCTTGTTACTTCAATCACCTTCCTCAGATACCTCATTTCTGAGGTTTGGATCTGGCTTTTGTGGGTTGTAGTCATTGCCCATGACTCGCATCCATATGTCAAGACTGGGACATAGGTGGAGCGGTATACAGCCATCTTCATTTTCTTACCAACCTCTTTCTTGCTGAGGAATCCTCGATTTATGGCCTGAAAAAGTCTCCCAGCCGCTGCTTTTCGAGTGGCCAACTCTTCTTTGATGCCTCCCTTTCGGTCTATAATAGCTCCGAGATATTTAAAGTGGTCGACCTGCTCCAGGACCTGTTCTCCAAACTTTTTTTTAATTATTTAATTCTCTTCAAATAATCATTCATAACCTGTAGGTTATAGGCCCATAACTGTGGTGATTAATTCTGATTATCACTTGGGTATATTACACTTTGCTAGATGCTGCAGTCAGGAAATTGTATTAGTATTACTAGTATTAGTATATCAATTTGAGTTTATTGTTATTTTCTAGGCTGGTGTGCCAGGAAGAAGATCAACAACAGCAGCCTATGTAGATGAACTGTTGTCTGGTAAATCCTTCTAAACTCATGTTTACTTGTCACTGTCGCTTTTGCTCATGTTTACGGAGTTTAGGAGAAAAACAATGTAAACATAAAATCACAACAGCAATCATTTTATCATTCAAGTCTTTACTTGTGCTGTTGTTTATGTTTGTGTTTTTCATATGTGCCTCCATTTGTGTATGTGTTATGTGAGAGAGAGAATGAATAAATTATTGTTATAAAACTTTAAGAGTACTTGTGCTTTTGGAGCTACCTCAGCATTTGGGAAATCCAAACTTTTGAATTCTGTTGTTCAGCAGTGTTCTGCTTTAGTTCCGTTTTATTATATTTGTATGAAATTGTTTTGAAAAAATGAGACATCTGAGATCAGCAAAATTATAACAAATTATAATTATAATGTTTAAAAACTGCTGTTTTTTTGGCACATTACCAAGGCAGAGAAAAAAAAACAAAGAATGGAGAGCACACTTGAAAACAAAAATGAGCTTACAGGACTTCCATTTTTGATAAAGCAACATTGTCCAGTAAGTGCTATAGGTTTAAATTTTAAGGGGAGGAGCTGGAGGCACTTTTCAGTCAAAACAGCAGAAACATGAAAATTGGATTAGTCTAAACTCGTATAATTTTTATTTCCCTGAATTCTAAATCTCTGAAAATTATTTGTCAGAACACATTCTAAGTAGGTATATTTTGATTTTGTAAATAGTATTTTCTTCAGAAATGATGCTTTTCCTATGAAGAAAATCTAGATTTTCTCAGAACCTTGTTTTAAGCTACTAATGTTCTTATACCTTCCGCATTTTTTTGGAAATCAATATCCCATTTGGCACAAATACTTTCCAAAGGATAATAAAACTTTTGTCAGATCCAATTTTTAATATCCTGTCAACATTTTGATGTATTGCAAATAATGTAAAATTTTGAAAAAAAATGGTGATTATTTATAAATACAAACTTTAAAATTAGTCTATACGTCTCAAAAATCTACTTATGGTATCAAAAATTAAATCTGACAAAAGTTTTAAAATATAATGATAAACATTTTGCTTAGATTTGGTAATGATAGATTAATAAATAAAAAAGCCTTAGGAAATTGAAATAGAACAATAAAATCCAAGATGGCGGCAGTTTCCATGACAACAGGTGATGTAATACCATCGAACTCTTCATTTTGCATATCTATGATTGATGTAGGTTAAGTATGTGCATTTTCATTGAAATCCTGTGATTAATAACGAAAATAGCATTTAAATGTAGTTTCTTCCCTTAAATGCATATTTAAAGAACAAATTCTTCTCATCATACAGATTTACAACAAATAGAATACTCATATGTTATATTGACTTGAGATTTAAAAATAATAGAAGCAATGGAATCTGATCTAGATTTCTTATCATGGATAAAACTTATAGTCTTCAACAAATTAAAAATCGAGCAGACAGATGTATTGATAACATTAAACGGTAGTACTTATTCTGGAATCCCAAGGTAATAGAGATAGAGAGAGACTGAAGAACATGTGGAGAAGAGAACTGAAGACAGAAAAGAGAGGGATGAGGAAGACATGGTAAGATGTTCAGCTGATGGCATTGGCAGGAGACTTAGCACAAGTTTGTTGAAGGCTTATGCTCCTTGAGGAGCTGTAAGGTGACGAATGAATGAAGACCATAACCTCCAAGAATGTCGACTCAACAGGAGAAGCAGATTGACAGCATGCCCTTCATGTATGTCTTTGAAGGAGTACTGTATGATGATGAGAGAAGCTTGAGACAAACCACCATGTGAGAGAATTAGATGTGGTTGCATTAAAGCAAACAGTGAAGAAGAAACATATAGATATACTTTTATTTATTTTCCTCGCGTAATGTTTATTCCTTTGCATAGATTAGTGTTAGCTCATACCTTATATAAAAATGAATGCAACAAAAAAAAACCTTAAAGATTGGCATCAGATGGCTGAAATCTGCCGACCTGTAATTTAAAAGCTATAGAGTTTAACTTATTCACTACAAAGCAACTTGTACTAATAGTAGGACACCATGTGTAAGATCACCCATGTGTTAACGAGGCTCAAAAAGGAGCTAAAAAATAGTAACACTGTAACCTACCATGGCTGTTGTTAAATGCGACTAACGAGGGTTGGGCATGGAGCTGGTTACCCCATCCTGTAGAATTTAAAACCACAAAAACTTCAACAGACACATCAGCAGGTCAACTAAAGGAAATAATTTAATTGAGCCGTCCATGACAGCAAAGGTCCTCTGGTAAGGAAGCTCATGAAGCAACCCAGAGAAAGCCGAAAGGAATTTGGGTAGCCAACTAACCTTTTTCGCAAGGATAATGTTAACAAACCAGATAAATGAATCTAATTATAGATCTCTGATTTGGTTGATATTGCTGATATTATAATGTAAAAAAATTGCCTCTTTTATCAGATAAAATCATTGTTGAGCTGACCATTCTTCAGGGAAAGGACATGACAGCAATGGATAGAAATGGTTGGTAGTTGTCAGTGTTTCTTGGCGAGTGCCATAACGTTTTGTAGATATAGGCATATTTCCATTGCGCGTGTGTGTGGCATCCTGATTGCTCTGGTGCGCTTCTTGGCTGGTTGCCTCCGTCTTCAGCACCTTGACTTGCTAGGGCAGACTGTGGTCTTGCTTGAGTGTAGGAGAGCCTGGCCAGTCTTGGTTTTTCGGCCGCTGGTGGCTGTCCTTGAGCCCCATCTCCACGTCAAGGACCTGGCCTCGATGGGGACTGTTGGTCTTATTCTCATCTGTGTCATTGTGCTTTCCATTTTTCCTCCTAATTCAAGAATGAGATGCCTCTGTATGTTCGACGAACTCATTTTTGTATCAGTCTTCTGAGAATTTTTCTTTCTCCCTGTACAGAAAAAGCCTTTATAACCATTTAGCTCCAATGTATCCAGAAAGCTAGTAGATCTTTTGTTGTCATTCGATGTGTTCCTGCAGGATTGTCTTCGAGTGTTCCTAAAACAACTTATGTTTCTAAAGTGATGTGCTTGATTCTTGTTGTTTACTGCTTATCTGGGTGAATATGAAATTTTTTTAACCCAGTTGGTTTGAGCAGTTCCTGAATGTATATTTGCTGTTGAATCTTTCTTTTGGTTCCATTGATTCAGTATTGGTTTTTATCATTTGTAACTGCAGTTTGATAATTACTGGGTGATGGGTGTTGCACTTGAATCTCATGTTTTTCTTCATTGCCTGTACCTTGTTAATATGTAGATTAGTTTAAGATGGCTTTCTTTGCTGCTGCATTTTGTGTTGCACAGTTATCAGATTTAAACTTTCCCTGGTGTTCTTCTTCTGCCTGCTCTTCTATTGAAATCTCCCATAATATATCTTGTTTTGTATACTGCAGTGGTTTTCAAACTATTTGTTGCTCGAGAGATATCAGGATAACAGAATACATAAATACTATTTAGGAATAGTACAAAATATTTATTAGAAGCATCAATAACTGTTTACGTAAAAAAAAAACTCATGAGCAAGTTCAGACCAATAAAACAAGGACTGAGGCAGGGATGTGTTCCTTTTTCAGATTTTCTCTTATTTACAGAGAAAAATAAGAAGAGGTCAGGCAAAGATGAACAAGGATTAAATGCTGGAAGCTACAGTGTAAATAACTTGTGTGATAATGACAATACGGAACTAGTAACCAAAAATGAAAAAGACCTGCTATTTTAATGCATATAAGAAAGTTGCCTCTAATCTGTATTCAATTACATTTTAATCATTTATCAAGCAAGAGTTTCTAACAAGATCTTTAAACTAACTTTCTGCACTTATATTACAGACTTGTGTTATTTTAACCGTGAAGTTAAAGATTAGAATGCAAAATGTCACTAAGTTGTAAATAAACTGTTATCAGAATCCTACAAACTGTTTCTTAAAAATGAAATTTTAAAATTTGAATACTCTTCTGCATTCAGTTGTTAGTCATTCTAAATTTGCAGGCCTGTCCCCAGAATGAAGTGCACAGTTTTGCCTAGGTTCATGCGGCATTCCCATAGCTTCTGCCTCAACCCTGCATTCTCTGGCCTGGTCTTACTATGTATATCATTGTGGATGGGACAGTGTTGCATAATATGTTCAGGGATCTGGATTTCAGTTCCACATGGATATTTATTAGTGCGAGATGTCTTGAGGTGACATAGGAGGCCTAATAATCTGCAGTGGTGAGTTCTCAGCCGGAAAAGGATGAAGGTAGATTGGGTCAGATCTGCTAAGCGGTTCCCAGCCTGTGGTACGCGTACCCTGGGGGTACGCGACAGGACGTTCAGGGGTACGCAAAAAAAATTGAGTAAAGGTGGAAAATAAATACATATGTCAACAGTGTAAAAGACAAGTCAAAAGTTGTGAAATTAATTCGAAGAATGCAGGATAAGTCTGACGATGTTGAAGCGACAATAATAAGTAGAATTAAAAATAGTAAATTCTTTGCTATTCAAGTTGACGAAAGCACAGATATTGCTAATTTCGCTGTTTTGCTTGTTATTGTGAGGTATTTGAAAAGCAATGAAGTTGAAGAAAACCTTTTGCTTTGTCATCCTCCTTTAGGGCTTACAAGAGGTGAGGATATATTTCATGCTATTGATTCTTATTTCAAAGAAAAGGACATTAATTGGTCTAATTGTTGTGGACTATGCACTGACGGAGCCAAGTCTATGTCAGGTTGCTACTCCGGTCTTCGCGCTTGTGTCACGAAGGTAGCCCCCCAATATGACCTGGAGCCACTGCTGCATCCACAGGCAAAGCCTTGCATCTAACCGCCTCCCTGATGAATTAAAAGTTGTTCTTGATGAAGCTGTGAAAGTGGTTAATTTTATAAAGTCAAAGTCCACAAACTCGAGGCTTTTCAAAGCACTGTGTGAAGAGATGAATAGTCTTCATTCTACCCTGCTCCTTCATACACAAGTAAGGTGGCTCTCTCGTGGTAAGGTCCTTACCCAGCTGTTCGAACTTAGACATGAAGTCCAACCTTTTTTTTTGAAGACCATCCTTTCCAACTTACTTCAAAGTTACACGACTGAGATTGGCTTCAGAGTCTTGCATACTTATCGGATATTTTCCTACAAATAAACAAACTAAATTTGGCACATCAGAATAGCTCGGTAACGATCTTCAATGTTTCAGACAAAATAGAATCTATGATTAAAAAATTAGATTTTTGGAGGTCGTGTATTGAAAAAGGCCAGCCTGAGGTATTTGAAACTCTGCACAATTTCCTATCTGAGAACGAGCTGCACCTCTCCCAGGAAATGAGCGAGAAAATAATTGAACACTTGAAAGGGCTAAAATCATCTTTCAAGAAGTACTTTCCGAAACCTGGAAAAGAGAACTACTGAATTGTAAATCCCTTTGAAGAAGAATATTTCCAAGCAGCGACATTATCAATCAACGAAAAAGAGAAGTTGATTGAACTTTCCACTGATACTACTTTAATAGCTGAATTTAAAGGAAAATTCCTTATTAACTTTTGGGGAGACATCAGCAGAGAATATGAACAGCTGACCGACAAGGCGCTTAAGTTTCTGTTGCCATTTAAAAATACTGAGCTGGTGGAGAGGGCTTTCCTTTCTTATATCTTTATAAAAAATAAATACCGTAGTAAACTGAATGCAGGTCCAGAATTGAGACTGTATCTTACATCACTTGAACCTGATTTTAAAAAACTATGTGCCTCAAAACAAGCTCAAGGATCGCACTGAACATTTGTCATGGTCACGTGACGTGTGTTATAAAAAGTGATTTCAACTTTTAACAATAACAACGTTTTTATTATTATTATTAATAAATTAAATGTGTTAATTTTTATTGTAACTTCTGATTTTTTTAATGTAAAAATATATGCACTGTTTGTTCACCTTTTTATTACATTGTTTTTTAATCCCGTGGTTGGCCCCTTTATTTCTGATTATAATCTATAAATTTTGAATAACAGCAACTATATTAATTTTAAATATTTTGCTAATATTAGGGGTACAATTTATAGAAATGGGCTGCCAAGGGGTACGCAAGTGAAAAAAGGTTGGGAACCGCTGCACTAATGGATCCGCAGGGGGTGAGTGAGGGCAGTAGAGAATGAAGGAGGCATCTTATAAGATTCAACAATAGGAAGATTATCTGTGAGTCTTTCCAAACTGAGAAGATCTCCTCCAATCTCAGGGCAGAGTCTGTGGCACTATTCAAAGCACTGTCAATCCTAACCAGATTGGAACAGCAGCCACCAGCTAAAATAGTGTTCTTTACAGACTGCAGATTACTACTGAAATCAGTACACAAGTTTTAAAAAATGCTGCATGAAATTAGCATCTGAGCTTAACACAAATTTGAAAACAGATAATTTGCTAACATAACATTTAATCTTTACTATTTTTTTTGGACCGACCAGTTAAACATATGAAACAATTTCAGGTTATAGTGATCCATTCTGTGTTGTGAGCATGAAAGGAAAGAAGATATTCACCACCACAGTGAAGAAAAAGACACTGTTCCCAAAGTGGAATGAAACTGTAACAACAGAGATGTCACTTGTAGATTCACCAGGTCTAACCATTGTAAGTCATTGTATATTATTTTATTATAGCTAGGTGTAGTTGTGGACTTCCATGCAAGTTAGACAGGAAGATCCTTAGATTAGATATAGGATTGGTCCCTAACACTTAGTAACAATAAATTTAGAATAGAGGCTTTGTAACTAGTTAGGTTAAAGACTATCTTAACTGCTAACTAGACCCCAAGACCAATCATTGAATAGTTCCAGCCTATCCTCCCAATAAGATATAATATCTGTCAAGCCGTAGACACCGATTAACTATACAGACGGATGCTGGATAGCAACCAGCAGTCTTAGAGTATGAACCATTGCAGATAAGGTCTGAATGTATGGGTGCAGTGTAAACCCCCTGTTCTTACCTTGGTTCTTACGTTGTGAAACAGAATATTAGTAGTCTTCAAGACGCCTCCTACCAAACAATGGTCATAGCGAACCAGCGCTGTCCACTGCTACATATTATTGTGGTTCCTCAGCCCTTCTGGCTTTGATACCAATGCAAGTACCGCAAACGTTTCGTTTTTCTCACAATATTTATTTAGTTAGGTGTCCACAGCAAAGACATGGAATAGCCTTTTGCCACTGAGGCTATAAGTGGCAGATTGGACAACAATGATCATGTTGTTGTTGTTTTGAAGAGGTGATGGGTGGAGAGCAGGCACTTAACAGCTGACCGTTATTGCCTCTTCTCGTTCCATCTTGGTCTACCCTGTTCAACCTGAAAATTGGTTATAATTGGGGTATTTAGTGTCATTTTATTTACTAATTTTGTATTCAATTTAAATAACTATTGTCTTTTGCAGTTGCTGATTTTAATTTATATTAGTATTTGTCCATTTTATTTTCTCTTTTGTATTGTTTATAGATAACTATTGTCCTTTACACTTGGTTTTAATGTGTATTAGTATTTGTTCTTTTTGAGTTTTTTTTTTTTTACCTAGTTGTCTTTCCTTGTCCTATGAGTAGTTAGTAATTTTTTTTTAAAATATGATTTGTTAGTTCTTGTTGCTTAATTTCTATTTGGTTGAATGTCTTTTCTGAAGTACTAACCTTATATGTTTTCCTTTGTTTTATGTATATATCTTTTAAGTATTGATTGGGTAATGATCAAATAAAAGAATGTTCTTTTGTAACTTTGGACTTGGTACAATTACTGCCGTTAGACAGTTTAGTTAAACTGTTTACAATTGGTTTATTTAAGCACCACATACGATCATAATGCCAACCATACTGCTTCACGACATGAAAACAAAGAACTTGGTTTTCCTTTAACTTTGGAAACATCAACTCTTGCGAATAGCGAGTATCTTACAGAAGGCCCAACACAAAAGAACATTGAAGTTATATCCCTTAACTAATAAAAGGGATGTAACCATAATTAGAGCGTTTAATACTATTAGGCTCATTTATCACATACAATTCACACTTCTATCCTTTTGGTGATAAATAGTGCACTGTTATGTTCTTGCACTTTGGTACCGTCACCGGTCATATGGCCACATAGACAGTTAATTTTTGGTGTCGTAACCATACAGCATCGGAAAGATTGTCTTTTTGGTGGCGTACTTTGTCGCAATTGGTGCATGACCTTTTCGCTGTCATGGATCTTCACCATCAGCAACAGATGGAGAACCAACTCCAGCAACTACAACAACAGAATCAGTTGCTTCAGCAACAAATCCAACAAATGTCTCTACAGCAAGCTTCACAACAACCTCTTCCTGACTCAGCTGACTCCACACCCACTGCGCTGCAGTCGGTCACAGCTACTTTAAGCTCAATTACGCTGAATGCCAATTACCAACACATAAATAACATTGTCACTCCTTTCAGTGGTGACTACCCACTTTTGACAGTGGCTTGTCGACATTGACAAGTTTACCTCTTTACTTACTACACTGACCGATACGGACCGCAAAAGAGTTGCGTAACTCTCTTCACAAGCCCTTGTGACGGACTTCCTCCATCAGAGGTCTATTGACTTTCCTTCAGAGACCTTTGCCTCTCTTCGCAAGGCTCTCATTCAGCGCTATTCTCCGGTGACCAATTATCACCATGCCTGGACTCTCCTAATGCGCATTCTACAGGAACGCGTAGAGTCCATCTATTTCTATGCGGATCGTCTTCTGAATCTAGCAGAAGATGCTTTTCTGGATGTTTCTACTTCGTCTGCAGACACCGCTAAGCAACTTGTCGGCATTTTCGTCGATGGCCTTTTATCCAATTCATTGAAGCTACACTTAATTCGAATGGACCCTCAAACTGTCTCTGAGGCCATTCAACTCGCCATCTCAGAAGGTAACACGAAGAAGAGATTTCTTAATCGTGTTGGTAGAGAGCCTCAGTTTGCTCCTCATGTTGACGAAGAACACATGGATGTCTCCCATGTGCGTCATTCCTGGCAACGCTCTCTGGCACAACCTCCACATCAACCTCTTCACCATGGATACTCTACTCGTCATCAACAACCTAAGCGTTTTAACCAACCACCGCCACAACAGGTCCACCAGGTGGCTTCAGTTATTTGCTATGCGTGTGACGAACCTGGACACGTTTCGAGGAGTTGCATACAATTTCAGAAAAATCCTACCTGGACAAGGAACAATACTATGCAACAAACGAGCATTAATCAGTATGGACGACGACAGCCCCGTTATGAACAGGAGCCATTGGGGTATCCTCAAAACAACCCCATGCCACTACCACAGTGACGTCCCAGTATGCCAGCATGGCTTCCATCCAAACCCGTGCCCCCCCCCAAGGTCCTCAACGTTCCTTTGGTAGAAGGTCCCACCCCTGACCTCTCCTAGGCCAGGGAAACCAGTATGCCACTTGTTAGATAGGGTAGTACCGAGTAGTTCAGGCCACCCCACACCACCTTCTAGTTGGGGTAGGTCCTACCCTGATAAGAACCAACAGGGTCGAGTTAATAAGCCCTACTGTAATAAGACCTTACGAAGTCAATCCCGCCAGTCCTTTCTTAATACGAACCTTGTTTCTTCCCAGTCTAAGGCATCTTCAGTTTCTTATGTTTCTCCTCCTTTAGTGACACCTGACCCTTCATCATGTCTGATTGCAATCAACAATAAAACCTATCATGCTCTTGTTGATACTTGGGCAACTGTCAATCTTATCCATGAACAGTTGTTTTGCCAGATTCGTAGGCATGTTCACTTCATCCCTTCTTCTACTCCTTTGGCTTCCGTCACTGGCCAACCTTTGCATTCCATTGGAACAGCAGTTATTCGCCTCCAGATGTGGTCTCAATTCCTTGAGCATCCTTTTATAGTTACTGGTGGCATGACTCGAAATTTCATTATCGGACGTGACTTCCTTCTTCAACATCACGCCCGAATCTATTTCGACTTGCGACAGATTCGTGTCAATGGTGAATACATCTCTCTTCAGGATGATATTCACATTGCATCTCTTGTCCGTCTTACTGCTCCTGTTACCCTCAAGCCTCACTCTTTGACCATTGCTACTGGTCGGGTAAAACGATCCGACTATGTCTCCTCTGGTCATTCAGTTGTAGTGGAACCTTTGCCCGATACAGACATCATTGATGATCCCTGCATCAATGTTGTCGATGGCATTGTTCGCATTTCCACTACGCTTGATTTTCCCGTCATGCTCTTAAATATTTCTGGGATACCTGTGACTATCCAACGTGGAACGGTGATTGCTTCTTTAGCATCACATTCCATTCCTTCTCGTGCCTCTATACCTCCCTCTAAGGTAAATGATAACCATCCTCCCACTGCTTACTCTCATTTGCATGTTCCACTTCCTGTAGTACCTCCTCGAGTTACACCCCCTCATCCTAGTGGTAAGAAGAATTGTTGTCGTCCACCTCCTCTATCGTATCCTAGAGTTATTCCCCCCATGATGTCACCTCCTCCTTGGTATCTGCCCACCATTGGTGCTGTTACAAATGTGCGAGTGCCACATTGTAACTACCCTCTTCAGCGCCATTCATATACCTCCTCTCACCTCCCAACCCTCCCTCGTGCTTCCAACACTTGACTTTCTCCTCCTATGCATCTCTTTCCACACCTCTCTCCCTCTCCTCCTTCCTCCTTATCTACCTCACCCAAGAGACTTGCTCAGTTGTTAGAGCAATTGCCTACTGACACTCCACATGCTAAACGCATCCATCAGTTCGTAGTGAAACATCAAGATGTGTTTGCGCTCACTGATATGGAATTGAAGCGTACAAATATTGTGACTATGACCATTGATACCACCACGGAGATACCTGTTTCACTCAAACCATACCACACTCCACTTAAGAATAGGGAGATTGTGGAGAAATCCATTACGGAAATGTTGGCTGCAGGTATCATAGAGAGATCCAGATCCTCCTGGTCCTACCCTATTGTGATCGTTACTAAGAAAGACGGATCACATCACTTCTGCTGTGATTCTTCTTCTTCTTCTTCCGTCCTTAGCCAACGACCGGCAAAGCAGTCAGTGGCCATTACGCCTAGTGGCGTCTTAAGGGCAACAGCGTATAGATTTTCTTTGCCGTTGTTCCCATCATGTGATTACTGGGCCTTAAATGCCATCACCAAGGTCATATCATACCCTCTTTCAAGAGTTGATGATATCCTGGCAACACTTGGCAAATCTAGGTGGTTCACCACCCTGGATGCCTGCTCTGGATTTTGGTGTATACCTATGTCCCCAGTGGCAAAAGTGAAATCCTCTTTCTGCACACACATTGGGAGTTATTGTTGGAATGTCATGCCATTCGGCCTTAAGGGCAGCCCTGCCACATACATGTCCCTTATGGACGAGGTATTGAAGGGCATGCAATCTTTTGCATTAGCTTATGTGGATGACATCCTCATTCATACTCCGGGAACCCTGGAGAATCATTTGAGTCATGTTGAGAAGGTCTTTCACAGGTTGAGGGCACATAAAGTTATGCTCAAGTTAAGCAGATGTGCTTTCTTACAAACTGAAACTAAGTACCTTGGTTTTATTATTAACCAAGATGGTGTCCATCTGGATGATGCTAAGATTCAAGCCATCCATGACATGTCTCCTCCTACCTCTGTCCGCCATGTTCGCAGTTTTCTTGGACCGTGTTCTTACTATCGTAAGCACATCCCAAATTTCTCACGAGCTGCTGAGCCTCTTATTGCTCTCACTAAGAAGTATGCTCGTTTCCATTGGACTGATACATGCCAACAGGCTTTTGACTATCTTAAGTCAGCACTTTCAGCCATTCCTCGTTTGATGTATCCAGATCTTGATCGTCCAGTGATTCTGTACACCGATGCCTCTAATCGAGCAGTTGGTACTTGCCTAGTGCAAACCAACGTTACTGATGCTCCTCCCATCTTTCATAATGATCCTAGTGAAATGCCTATTGCATTTATTTCCCACACACTCAGTAGGTCTCAACAGAGATGGACTGTCACTGAGAAAGAGGCTTTTGCCATTCACTATGCTCTACAAAAGCTTAACTTTTACCTTCGGGATACAAATGTTTTGATTCGGTCCGATCAAAAGTCTCTGCTTACATGGTTGTCCAAGACCTCTGAACAACCCCGCAAGCTACAGACCTGGGCTCTGAATTTACAGAGTTATGATGCCATCATTGAGCATATCCCAGGCGAGCATAATACTGTGTACTGACCTTCTCTCTAGGCCACCATACCCGTCATGTTCTGATGTCAAACCTTCCTCTGTGTCTGATCCCAAGGCATCATCTGACTTAGATGATAATGCCAAAGAGATTTTAGTTATTAATTCTAACCATCCTTCTCCTGTTGTTTCTCCTCCTGACCTCTCCTCTAGCTTCCCTGATGAACTTCTTTTTCCATCTTTCACTTTAAAGGAGCAACTTAGGGATCCTGAGCTACTGAAAATACATACTCAGCTTCAGAGTGATCCTAAGTCACACCCTCATAATATTCTCCTTCCTTCCACCAAAGTCCTCTACTGGAGTGATCTTAAAAATCCCGATGTCCTTCGTATCTGTCTTCCTTCCCATCTTGTCCCCCGTGTTCTCCACGACTTACATGATGAGAATGGTCACTTGGGTAAGGGATAAAACCCGTGACATAATTCGCCATTGTTACTACTGGCCTACCCTTTATAAAGACATTGCCTTGTATGTCGATTCTTGTCGGACATGCAAGCAACGCAGTATGCGTCCACTTCGCATTCCTACCCAGCAAATGTCTCTGACGCATTACCCTATGGAATGCGTCAGCATTGATCTTTCCGGGCCTTGTTACACTTCACACTAGGGAATACACATGTCCTCCACTTTGTTGACATGTACTCTGTTTGGCCCGAGTGTTTCCCTCTTTCTGGCTCTTTTTCTGAGGACGTGACTCATATTTTCCTTACAGAGTTCGTTCCTCGACATGGATATCCCAAGTCTATCCTCTCTGATAATGGTAAACAGTTCACTGGCAAGCCTTTCTCTTCTACCCTTGCTAGATTGAACATCGCTCATAAGATGACGAGTTTCTATTGGCCCCAATCGAACAGTAGAAACGAGAGGTTGCATAAGACACTGCATGATATCCTTTCAAAATTTACAGCAGATAACACGCAGTCCTGGGATTACTACCTCCCACAGGCTCTTGAAGCCTTGCGTCTTAATGTAAATGACACTACTGGATTCTTGCCCTTTTGCTTATTGTATGGCCAGGAACCACGTTTACCCCTGGATAATCTTCTTACGCCCCAGAAGATATATGGGTGATGATCCCATAGAAGTTATCCTTAAACATCAGTGTCACGCACACCAGGTTGTTCATCATAATGCTACCAAGGCCTTTTGGAAGCGCCAGCGTACTCATGACAAGGGCACTCTTATGCCTTCCTTTGCCCCAGGTGATCTTGTCTGGTTCAAGAAAAATGCTCGCAGCGGCAAACATGACCATCATTGGATTCAGGGATACAAAATTGTCACCCAAACCTCTCCAGTAAATTATGACATTTGGCATGAAGAACATAATCGCCGTTGTAAGGCCCATGCTACCCATTTCTGTAAAGATGAGCAACGCCCCTACTCTATTCAGCCTCTCCAGTCCAGCGATCCTATTCATAAGGACACCCTCCACTACAACCCCTCCTCTTCTTCCTCCCCTTCCTCTTCTTCCTTTATCCGATGCCCCACTCCACCCTCCGTCTGATGACGTTTCATCTACCCCTTTCACTGCTCCTCCTACATTACATCCATACAATAGTGGGAAGTCCTCCCCCTCCCCAGATATTGATTCCCTTCCTAGTGAGGTTGAATACAAACTACGGTCACGTACGGTCCATAGTGTTCCTGTCCCTCCTGCTTCATCTGTTCCTCCCTCTCCTCCTTCTCCCTCTGCGATGATGGACTGATGTAGACGCTATCGTTCCTGCTCCACTTCCAAAGCTCCTATGCCCCTACCAGAACTCTGCCCGTCTCCGGTCCCAGGAAGCTAGATTGATTAGTGTACCCTCCAATACTCCAGGCCCCTCTGATGCTTCACCTCAGCATGATGTGGTACCTCCTCCCACTACCTCTGCCCAAGCCACAGTCCATACCTCCCCTCCTCCCTCTGTACACCTGTCTTCCGACCCTGTTATGCCTCAGTCTGAATATTTACCTCCTTCCTCTAAAATTGATTCAGTCCCTCCCTCTGACTCTTCTTACCTCGAACCTGATGTTCCTCCCCCTCCTACTCGCTTTCCTACCAAACATCACCATTCTTCCTCCTCAGGTGACTCAGCTCCCCTCCCTAAGTACCTCCTCCAAACTACTGCCCATGTACGTCCTCGCTTTCGTTCCTCCCAGTGCCCTGTCCGTGATCACCGCAGTTCCTCTCACCATAGCCATTCTCCTCTGGTCCCTCTTCTGCCTCCTCCATGCCTCTGTTGATCCCGCCCAGTACCTCTTCTACCTACTCCTGTTATATCGCCACCCCATCGTTCCCGTATCCCCATCCCTATTCCTCCTATCTGTCCACATACTGCTCTTAGAACCCATTGTTATGTCCCGTCCACTCCCGTAATCCATGCCATTACTCCTTCCCCTCGTACACATGGTCGTGACCACTGTTTATCAGCCAGAGAACAAGCATACATCGATTCATTCAACCTACTCCTTAAGACACTGAACGGTTGAACTTCTGTTTCATTCAGATGTTGTTACAACCACTTCCATGCTTATTCCTCCTCTGAGCCGTATGTTTCACCACCTTCAGCGCCACATTATATGACGCTTCTACCACCGTATCTTTGGACACTCTTACTTTCACATCCTTGAACGATCCTAATGTCTCCCGCTTACGTAATACTCATGCCGCATCCATGAATACTATGAACGATCCTGATGTCTCCAGTCTCGCCGTTATGAACTTTCATGATGATACCTAGTTAACTACGTCACGATTCCTGTGGAGAGATGTTCCCTATACCCATTTATGAAGTGGATAGACTTCATGTTTGATCACCAGCGTGAAACCCTTTTCTGATGACCCTGCGTCATAGACATTTTACATTTTATGGATCATGGTTTTTTGAAGTTTCGCCATGATTTTTTTTGATTTTAGTTACGTACAGATGTGTATTCAATAAAAAGTGATGTGATTAACTATTTCCATTTTCATCTCCCCTAATGTGGGTATCACTCATGTCTTGTAAGGATTTTCATTTTTCATACCTCCATTGTGTTTAATGAAGTGAATTTCCGGTTATGATTATACCGGTTGCCTTCTATGCGTTCGCTATTGCCCGTCACCATTATTATTAGTATGCCTCATGTCCATTACCTTTGTGTCCATCGCCATTGAGTTTTTCTGGCTTGTTATGCCGATGTCATGTGTTTTCATTGTGAGATTTCTTCCTTATGCCCTTAATTTGTAACCACCATGTTTTGTGGTTCACTTTTTTTAGTCACCCACTTCATTTGCAGTGTGGGGTGATGGCCATTTTGTGCGTCAGCCATCTTGGCCGCCATCTTTTATGGGCACCACCTGCCATCTTGGCAGCCATATTTTATTGGCGTCCGCCATTTTTGTTGCTACTTTTGAACAATTTTTATTTATTTATTGGGACGATTACTCTATCCCTTACTATGATTTACGTTTGATGTTTAACCATATGTTTGTTAACTACCGAGCCCGTAAAAGCAGCTGGTAGTTGTATTTATGATTGTTCACTTTATGTTTTATGTTAGTTTGATTTTTATATTGGCCGATTTGTCTTTCCACTTTGCCATGTTTCCCTGTCTTGTCTTTTAATATGCTAGCATGTCATGTTCCCTTGTTACCCTCCCTCATGTACCCACCTTCATGAACACTCATGTGTTCCTCCCTTACTCATGTGTCCCTCTCTTACTTAAGTGTCCCTTACTCATTGTAACTTCATAGTACCCTCCCTCTGACACATGTACCCTCATCTATGATTGTGTACCCTTATATCTTGTGCCACCTTTCTGCCGTGTCCCCTTCATCAATTACCCTACCCTTAAAGACCCAGACCTACCTGGACGAGGGGCATATCCAGAGAGAATCAGAAAATCGCGGAGACGGCCGGATATAGTGCTTCATTCTTCAGCAACGTTTCAGGTCATACTGATTGAACTGACCGTGCCATTTGAATCCAGATTAGACGAGCAACATTCATTCAAAGCAGCCAAGTATAGCGATCTGTCTGCGGATCTGAGACACGATGGGTTCACTGCAAGGGTCATGGCTGTTGAAGTGGGCGCAAGAGGGCTTGTGGCTGCATCAGTGTATGATTTATCGAAACTGTTGGGGCTGAGGGGACAGTCGAGAACAAGGGCACTGAAGAGGCTTAGTGAAACTGCCAAAAAGGCATCAGGCTGGCTGTGGAACAATCGCAATGGGCAATGGAAATCGTGACAATAAACGCTGCGGTACAGAAAACACAAAATTTTTCTAAGTCCACAATACGCTGATTATTTGGTGTACTAGTGAAAGGGCTGTGACTCAGGGGCAACAGGCGGTGTATACTATAAGGGGTGTCAGGAACAGAATTGCAGTGGTTAGACTCATCGGCTTCGCGCTGGTGTCTCAGTGTGTGTCCTTAGTTGTGATGTGCGACGGAACGAACAGAATAATTTGTCTTCTCTTTGTTACTTTCACAATTGCCTCCACGGATGGCAGAGTTGTGGATTTAAAAGTTGCTACCATAAGTGAAATGGGTCCATTTTCGATACAAGACAACAGGAGGCTGAGACGCTTGGGAGTCATGACCCAAGTGGGCCCGCCCCCCTTTAGAGTGTAAAGGAGTAATCGGGCCGAAACACTTGTCGGACGGGGTGACTACTTCTGGTGATCAGATTGCTTCCTGTTGTATCGCTCTGTAAAGAGTTTCCTATCATAGTTGCATGGTCAAACCAGTGACGATCGGGAAAAGACTGATTGACTTCTGGAAAGACAGATGACACTGGGAAAGACTAGAAACCGGCTGACCGGGTTAGCACCCCGTAAGCTGTATTCAATTGCTACAGGACCCAAAAATGATAGATGCCCCCAGGATTCACCGAAAGGGGGGAAGGATGATGAATCCACAGGCGCCTCATTGGAATCGACCAGACCCGTTACACGGACTTCGAGCTCTGAACAACAGCTGGAATTTCCATGTGCCTGTGGTAGGGAATTCTCTACTCAGAGAGGAATGAAAATCCACAGAACGAAAAAGGGGTGTGGGAGGTCATCAGGGGGAGATCAACAGCGCTCTGTCTCGACAGATAATACGTTAGAAGAACGCAGCCAGGAGTCAATCCACAGTGCTGAGTACATTCAAGTTGATCTGCCAGATGATGGTCTCACACACTTCTTGGACGGGAAGAGAGATGCAATCAAGTTTCCACCTGCCAGTGCAAAAGGGCTTTGGGAACAGCTGGATGAAGCCTTGGCAAAAGAGTTGGATAACAACCTGAAGCAGCTAGCTTTGGAGAAGCTGGAAATCTTCGGCGACATAATATATCTGCACTGTCGCAAAGTGTTCGGAGTAAGGGAGGCAAGGGAAAGTAACCCACCATGAAAAAGTAGAAGACAAATTAAAATAGAAGAAATCAGGAAACAGAAGAAGCATGCCCGAAAACTGTTAAAGAACGCAGTTGCCACAGAGAAGGAAGGGTTACGACAAGTTTGGGAGCACCTGAAAGGCCAACATAATGCCCTTTGTAGAGCAGAAAGGTTGTGCAGGAAGAGAAGGAAGACTCGAAGGGATAGGGAAAGATTCTTTAGGGAGCCCTTCAAGTTTGCCAAAGAAATGTTTGAGCAGCCACAATCAGGTACGCTAAACATCAGGAAAGAAGACCTGGAAGAACACCTTAGAATGACATATTCAGATGGGCACAAAGATGAGCCGCTGAGCAGCATGGCAGGCCTTAAATGGCCGATTAAGCCAGGAGCTGAATTTAACACCAAGCCCCCAACGGTGCAAGAGGTAGAAAGCATTGTCCAGAAAGCTCAGTGCAAGTCAGCTCCAGGTCCTAATGGTGTTCCATATGTGGTGTATAAGAGATGCCCTGAGGTGCTCAAACGACTGCTCCGTTTACTGAAGAATGCATGGAAAACCCAGCTCGTAAGCAAGGAATGGAGAAAGGCGAATGGAGTCTACATCCCGAAGGAACAAAATTCCACAGACATCAGTCAGTTCAGGCCAATCTCACTACTCAATGTATAAGGGAAGATATTCTTCTCAGTGATGGCGAAAAGACTCACTACATACCTCCTGGCAAATGGGTACATTGACACTACCATTCAGAAAGGAGGTATCCCAGGTACACCAGGATGTCTAGAGCATGCCACAATGATCTGGGAAGCAATCCAAAAGGCAAAGTCTGACAGAACAAACCTCCATGTAATCTAGTTGGATCTAGCGAATGCTTATGGATCCGTTCCACACCAGATGTTGTGGCAGGCCCTAGAAATGTATCATGTTCCACAAGAAATTGCAGCAATGCTGAAGCTGTATTTCGCAGGGTTTTCTGTCAGATTTTCAACCAGAGAGTACACAACGAAGTGGATTGGCCTTGAAGTTGGAATTGCGATGGGGTGTACCATCTCTCCGATACTATTCGTGATGGCTTTGCAGGTAATCCTCAATGCGGCTGAAGGAATGGCTATAGGTCCAAAGCTTGGTGGAATGTGTCACATGCCACCGCTCAAAGCATTCATGGATGACGCAACAATTCTGACATCAGATGAACATCAGGCCCGGAGGATGTTAGCATGCCTAGATGAACTAGTCAGCTGGTGCAGAATGAGCTTCAAACCCAAGAAGTCGAGAAGCCTATCAGTCAGGAAAGGGAAGATAGCAGAGGTCATATTCAGGGTTTCCAGCCAAAGAATCCCTACTGTCATTGAGGAACCTGTTAAAAGTCTTGGCAGGGTGTACGATGCCTCATTAAAAGACTCAAAGGCAGTGCAACAGACAATAGAAATGGCAGCCAGAGGACTACAGATGATAGACCAAAGCAGACTCCTGGGAAAGTTCAAACTGTGGTGCCTCCAGTTCATGTTGATACCGAAGTTGCTGTGGCCACTGCTTATATATGAAATAAGCACAAGTACAGTGGAAGCTATAGAGCAGAAGGTCAACAAGTTCATGAGAAAATGGCTAGGGGTACCACCAGGTCTGTCAGATGTAGCACTGTACTGCAAAAAGTCAAAACTTCTGCTTCCCTTCAAGTCAGTTGTTGAAGAGTACAAAGTTGGAAAGGCAAGGCTTGCAATGATGCTACGTGAGTCAGCTGATGATGTGGTTAAGTCCATTCAGCCCACACTGAAAACGGGAAGGAAGTGGAGAGTGGAAGAAGCTGTTGATGCTATTGTTACGGTAGTTTTATTGATATCGTCTGCTAGAATTGGCAGTGCGCATTTTTGGGGTCAATAGAATTAATATAAATTGATTTTTATACTTCACGGATTAATGAACGCGAAATACACGGTCAAATTATGACGTGTTAGCGTCGATAAGGTCACGCTTCGTGACTTAGTTACTGTACCCTTGTTACGTTGTCCGTCAAGGCCGTGAATTCGTGTTTTTACCTCCTTCCAAGGTTGATAGGCTTTGCTAATAGCCATATTTATGTAAAGTGATACCAGGACTCAGGGTCAGTCCAGATAATAATATATACAAGCGAATTCATAAGGTTAGTGATTAACCTGCGTTACGGAAGGATGGTTGATAAGTAATTTGATTATTTTCGTCAAGACTCATGCGCTCACTTCTGGCTGTCTGAATCCCAGCAGCACATGTATATAGCCATGATGTTCTGCCGACATGAATTCAATATGACACGGACGGATAAGAATATATATGCAAGTAAATTCTAATGAACTGTATGTGAATGTATACCTACGTGAAATGTCTTCGTGTGTGAACTTGTCACGTAGCGTTGAAGGATAAGAATTATTTAGAGGAAATAATAGATCTGAATGTGGAAGATTTGGCTCAAGGAATTCCTGCTGGGTTTTCCACCACTGAAGGGAGACAAAGAGGGTAAATTCTCCTAACTAGACAGGTCTGGAAAAGATTGTAAGGAGATATTTGGTCTCTCGCTACCGTCGTCCCCTTCTCAGTTATCTATTATTGTTATTCTTTAAATTATATTATATTTTACGAGCCCCCCCTCCCTTATAAAGGAAGATAAACATCAGACAATATGTAACATCTAATAGAAGGAACAAAGCATGGGGTACAGTATATACACCCAATTGGTTTATTGCAATTAAAACGAATAGATGGTGAATGATAGTATTGTCGATGGAATTAGTGTCTGCTGTATGTACTATGTGTCTCACAATTCAAGTGTTTTTCATCATGGATGACAAAAATATATGGCATTGATTTGGTGAGTTCCCTTTTTCAAGGAACTTATCTTTTCAGCCCCTGGCTGATAGTGAAGCGTGGTTAGTTCTCCGGTCTCCTGACGTTGCCCCAGGTAGGTCTTGAATGGTTCGGATTTGCCTTCTCTGTGCTCGACTCCGTATTCTGCTCTGAGATTGGACTGTCGTGCAAGGCTCCACCATAGACTGAAGACAAATACGACGGCTTCATTAATTTTCTGGCTTTAGAAAGCAGTCTTTCCCTAAGCCGTCCGTCTGCCAGTCATCTCAGATTTTAGTCTCTAACATCATATGTCTAGAGCCTAATCTTGAATTCAAGTTTCTCCTTTCTGTCCTTTATTATATTCCTCTGCCCCAGTGGCAGTATTATAATTCTTTAGACTGATTTATCGTCAACTTAACCCGATGAATTATTATAAATGTCAGTTAAACCCACCAAATTTATCATAGAAATGTCGGCAACAGTATTCTAGTTCTGTGCCTCTAGCCTAATCGTCATGTCAATTATGATGAATTTAACAAATAATTGGACATCAGTGTTTTAGAATTGTCTGACAACATTATCACACACTTCATGTCTGGTCGCATCGTCATATAATTTATAATGAATATATGTCACGGTCTGTCAACATTATCGTTAATATTAAATTCCGTTAGTCTAAGCGTCGGGTCGAAAATAATCAAATAATATGGAAATTAATAGCTATATATATTCCCGTTATACATTATTATGAACATGTTGTACATATCCCGTGGGATCATAAAATACACCCGATCACATGTGGCTGGATGTGATCGTAAAACAAAAATTATGAATAAAGTAAACGCAGTTATACCAATTTTGCGTCGATTTTGCAAGGTACTACACATTTCATCACAATACTATTTTCTAACGAGATTTTCACTTACCCTACTCAGATGGACCAGCAATTTAGACACGTGGCTTCAGTGCGTTTAATGCATGAATTCGCACGATCTGGATTAGGTCTAGCTTTCTTGGTTACCTGGGTGTAAGTGAAAAATGGCCGTGTTTGGCGCACTTTTAGCGGGACATTTCCGCTTGGACACGTGATCCGTAGCGTGCATCATGTGACCTTAGCCTCATATAGACGCTCCAATCAATAACGTTAAAAGTCACGTGATGTTTTCCTAAGTGGCCTAAACTGGTTCTCCCTAAGTTTAAGCAGTCCTAAATTAAAGCGGGTTTCTCGCTACCGAGGTCAGGGGTCAACAATGACGTCGTATCTAAAAAATAGCGAGGAGAAAATCACCGAACGCTAGGAGATTATCCGCAAGTGACAATTCCCGGGACTTTGCGATCATGCATTGAGGATGAGAAAAAATGATGTCACGTAAATAATAAAAAAAAATGAAGAGAAGATTGGGCAAGTCGTCACACAAGCCCCTCCTCAAGTTTGACGTTCCGTCCAACTCCTCTGGTCCTGTCTTCCTCTTCTTTTTTAGTTTCTCATATCTCCTCGGTTGCGTCCGGATGTCTGCTCAAAAAATCTGCCCCTACGTTGTTCTTCCCAGGTATGTATTCTATGTGAAATGAATATGGCTGCAACAGGAGTGACCATCTCATAAGCCGGGCATTAAGGTTCTTCGACGCTGCAAGAAATATCAACGGTTGGTGATCACACTGCACCGTGAACTTTTTCCCGTATAAATATGGTTGAAACTTCTGCACAGCCCATATTAGCGACAGACATTCTCGTTCGATGGTAGAGTAGTTCTGTTCAGCAGGGTTCAATTTCCTACTAGCATATGCAATGGGGAATAGAGTTGCAGAAGGTCTATCACTAGGCTGCAGGAGAGTGGCGCCTATCCCTATATTGCTAGCATCTGTTCGCAGCGTAAAGTTCAGAGTTAAGTCAGGCAGTCGCAGAATTGGCCTAGCTGTGAGTTTCTCCTTCAGCAGCGTGTAGGCATTTTCGCACTCCGCTGTCCAGGTTACTTTGTCCGGGTTCCCATTCTTGGTTAATGCGGTCAGTGGCGCACTCAGGGTATTAAAATCTTTAATATATCTCTGGTAGAAGCCACATAGAGACACAAATGACCTGACATCCTTTTTAGTCTGGGGTCGTGGGGCCCGCTGTAACTTCTCAATATTACGTGCATCTGGGTACATGCATCCATGCGAGATGGTGTGTCCCAGGAATTCTAGTTGCTCGCAGGCAATTTGACATTTTGTAGGGCGAGCGGTGAGTCCTGTTTCTCTAAGTCTTTCAAAGAGTAGGGAAACTGCGTCCAGGTGCTCCTCAAAGGTGTTCGTTGCAATAAGTATGTCGTCCATGAAATTACTTATTCCAGGGTGGTTCAGGGGTTCCAGTAGTTTCCTCATCATACGAGTAAAGACGCTTGGGGCGTTGCTTAGCCCAAATGGCAATACATTAAACTCGTAATGGCCCTCAGAAGTACTAAATGCTAACATGTGTCGAATTTCCTCTTTTACCGGGATCTGGTAGTACCCTTTGCTAAGGTCTATCTTCGAAAAGTATCGCGCTCTACTCAGCTTGGTGAAAAGCTGATTCTGATCAGGTAAGGGCTCCGCTTGAAATTCAGTTACAGCGTTGAGCCTTCGGGAGTCTATGCAGAGGCGATGTTCTCCTGTGGATTTTCTAAGCAACACCACACTCGCACTATAAGGAGACTCTGATTTTGAGATAATATTTTCCTTAAGCAGGTACTCGATTTCCTCACTCACTCAATGCCTTTGCCTTAGCATAAGGAACAGGATAGTTCTTAACTCGTACCGGGGCGAGGTCTGTTAGCTTCATATCAAATTCTATCAGGTTGGTCATGCCAGGTTTATCAGTGAGTGTACTAGTGTGTTTTCTCAACAACTGTTGCACCTGTGCCTGCTGATCCTCCGTTAAAGTTGAACTAATCTGAACATCTTGATGAGTTTCGCACTGACGAAGAGGGTATTCACAGGAGGTCAGGGGTTCTGCCTCAGTTTCCGTCGCAATAGCCAGTGTCAGGAAATGTGCTGGTTCTGCACCTGGTCTTTCATAATATCGCTTCAGCAGGTTTATGTGGTAAATTTTCTGCTTCCCCTTTATGGCAATCTTGTAATTGGTGCGCGACATTTTCTCAACAATTTTATATGGACCTCTCCACCCGATTTGCAATTTATTATTGCTACTGGGCAGGAGTAATAATACCTGTTCTCCTATTTCTAGCTCCCTATCCTTCGCAGTGCGGTTGTAGTAACGCGCATGTTTACGACGGGCACGGCGTACATTTTCCTTTGCCAGTTCCCATCCTGTTTTAAGGCGTTGGGTCAACTCATTCACGTATTGGGATGCAGAGGTGACCGTCTCATCAGCTTTATCATCTGTCCAAGTACGTAACAGTGCCTCTAAAGGTCCTTTTATAGGTCTACCAAACAGCAATGTGGCAGGTGGCATCCCAGTAGAATTGTGGGGTACTTCGCGGTAAGCAAATAGTGCTGCGGGTAAGTATTGATCCCAGCTCTCTGGTTTTTCCTGCGCAAGTTTCCGAAGGATGGAAATAAGGGTCCCGTTAAACCGCTCCACCTGGCCATTTGCTTGGGGGTGGTAGGGAGAGGTGTGGATATGTCGGGCCTGAAATATCCTAAACACTTCCTCTGTGAGTTTTCCTCGGAATTGCGAACCATTATCTGTCAGGATCTGTGACGGAAACCCTAGCCGAGTAAATATGGTGAGCAGAGCCTCAGCAACATGCTTGGAATCACAGGCGGGCATAGCGATAGCCTCTGCCCACATGGAGCAACAATCCACTAACGTGAGTATATAACTGTTTCTCTTTTTGCTACGAGTAAGTGGACCCACAATATCCACCGCTACTCGTTCGAAGGGTGTGCCCAAGATTGGCATTTCTCCCAGAGTGGCTGGGGCCGTCCAGTGTTTCGGCGCTGTCCTCTGGCACTGCGGGCATGATTTCACATATCTCTGGATATCGGCGTTGATACCTGGCCAATAATAATGACATGAAATACGCTGAATCGTGGCACTTATGCCCATATGGCCACTAAACGGAAGGGCATGGCCCATTTCTAGGACCTGGGCTCGGTATGCTGACGGAACCACAAGTTGCCCATGTTCCTGTCCTCCATTTCCTGCTTTCCGATGCAACAGCCCATTTTTCTTGTAGAAGTCTCCCTTTTGGAGAGGAGTGTGCGCTCTCGGTAGTTTTTTGTAGCAGGGTGCTAGAGATTGATCCTCAGTTTGTGCCTTTTTTAATTCCTCAGGAAGGATGTTGGGTGGGGATTCCAACTCCGTATTCCGTTTGGCCTGTCCTCTAGTGGTGACAGCCGCCACAACCAGAGGGTGAATGGGTTCTCCCAAGAACACATACCTACACCCTAAGATCAAGGGATAAATAGGGTCGTCCAAGATCGCTGCACTGATTTCCCCAGTCACATATTTTGATTTGACCTGAATCTTGGCTATGGCCAAACGCATAGGTGCTGCACTTTTAGTAGGTCCTTGTATTTCTATAGTGTCTTCTGTCATCTGGTCAGGCTTGACTAGGGATGCACAGACAACTGCGTCGAATGCAAGGCCTGTATCATAAAGGCAGGTCACCTCTTGGTCATTTACGAGGACTGTCTCAACGACCGGGGGATGTCGGGGTTTGTCCAGAGGTTCTTCCGGTCCATTTCCCCTTGCGGCACTTTTACGTAAGCAGGCAGCATGATGAGGTGGGTTTTTCCGGTTGCACTCCTGCGTATTGTGGGTGATGGTTCTACAGTGCTTACACCATTTTTCCCCTTGCCTCTGCTGCTGGAAATTTGATCTCTGAGTAGTCTTGTAGTCTGGCTTGTCATGCTTTTTGAAGTTAGTATACGGTGGTTTCACTTGGGGGTCCATGTGTGACTGAGCTGTCTGTCTAGATACGTAATCTGGTTGTTTCCGTCTGGGTGGTGGATTCTCTGATAGTGCTGCCTGATATCGTTCCGCTAACTGGACTATGGATTCTAAAGTGCTGGCCCCATTCTCTGTCAGGAATCTTCTCATGTCGGAAGTCATGGTGTCCTTCAGTTGCTCGATCATGACCATTTCCTTCAGGCCTTCCCAATCATGAGTAAAATTCCCTAGGGCACCCCACTTCTCCACGTAGGAATCCAGTCTCGCAGCAAACTGAGCAACGCTCTCTCCAACTTCCCTCCTAGAGTTACGGAACCTCTTCCTATAGGCGTCAGCATGTAGCTCATAACGAACCAATAGTGCCTTTTTCAGAGAGTCGTAGTCATCCTGTAAACCTGGAGGAAGCTTGCTATATACGTCATAAGCAGTTCCTCTAAGCCCTTGCGACAGTTTCAGGTTCCACTTGCTCTTCTCCAAACCAAACGTGGTGGCAAACTTCTCAAATTTGTCCAGATACACATCGATCGAGTCAACTCGTTCCGAGAAAGCTTCGAATGGAAACGTCAAGGGTCCCAAAGTTGACATGAGTGAGGATGGCAAAGGTCCTGTGCCCCCTGCATGCAAGGAGGGCATATCATCTGACCGTGGCGATAGGTTGCCTGAGGAGGTAGATGCTGTCGCACCGGCTACCGGTTCAACTCTTTGAGCCTGTCCCTGCATCTCTAACTGCTTCATCTTCAGTGCATGCTCGCGTTCATCTCTCTCGCTTCTTTCCCTAGCGTCTACAGCTTTTATCCTCTCATCTATTTCTGCTAACTTTATTCGCTCTTCTCTTTCAGCTTTCGCTGTTTCTCGAGCGTAATACTTATCAGTCTCGACACTGACATAATTCGCAAGGTCCACCCCACTATAACCTAGATCTCGACCGGCCTCCCCTAGTGCTGCCTTAAGCTTAACTATTTCAGCCATCTTTTGCTGTTATAGTCCACACTGAGTAAGCTAGTGCTACCTTCCAATAGTATTTCTAACAACAAGCAAAAACTTACTAATTATCAGACTGCTGTAGAATGAAATTACTACAGTTATGGAGACTTAAGGTCTGTAATTCAATGAACAACAAAATCATTAACTAACATAATTAAATACAATACTTATAAAGGGATTCACCAATCAATGCCTGAAATACTAGAAAATGTGTTCTGTCTTTCTAGAGCTCACTGTGTGAAAATACATGTGTTAAAATGGTATACTGTAATGACTGAATGAATGATACTATCCCAGAGGTATGATAAAATACATAAGTTCAAATCCCGGACTGAGACCCCAGTGTCACGTAGCGTTTGAAGGATAAGAATTATTTAGAGGAAATAATAGATCTGAATGTGGAAGATTTGGCTCAAGGAATTCCTGCTGGGTTTTCCACCACTGAAGGGAGACAAAGAGGGTAAATTCTCCTAACTAGACAGGTCTGGAAAAGATTGTAAGGAGATATTTGGTCTCTCGCTACCGTCGTCCCCTTCTCAGTTATCTATTATTGTTATTCTTTAAATTATATTATATTTTACGAGCCCCCCCCCCCCCCCTCCCTTATAAAGGAAGATAAACATCAGACAATATGTAACATCTAATAGAAGGAACAAAGCATGGGGTACAGTATATACACCCAATTGGTTTATTGCAATTAAAACGAATAGATGGTGAATGATAGTATTGTCGATGGAATTAGTGTCTGCTGTATGTACTATGTGTCTCACAATTCAAGTGTTTTTCATCATGGATGACAAAAATATATGGCATTGATATAGTGAGTTCCCTTTTTATAGGAAACTTAGCTTTTCAGCCCCCGGCTGATAGTGAAGCGTGGTTAGTTCTCCGGTCTCCTGACGTTGCCCCAGGTAGGTCTTGAATGGTTCGGATTTGCCTTCTCTGTGCTCGACTCCGTATTCTGCTCTGAGATTGGACTGTCGTGCAAGGCTCCACCATAGACTGAAGACAAATACGACGGCTTCATTAATTTTCTAGCTTTAGAAAGCAGTCTTTCCCTAAGCCGTCCGTCTGCCAGTCATCTCAGATTTTAGTCTCTAACATCATATGTCTAGAGCCTAATCTTGAATTCAAGTTTCTCCTTTCTGTCCTTTATTATATTTCTCTGCCCCAGTGGCAGTATTATAATTCTTTAGACTGATTTATCGTCAACTTAACCCGATGAATTATTATAAATGTCAGTTAAACCCACCAAATTTATCATAGAAATGTCGGCAACAGTATTCTAGTTCTGTGCCTCTAGCCTAATCGTCATGTCAATTATGATGAATTTAACAAATAATTGGACATCAGTGTTTTAGAATTGTCTGACAACATTATCACACACTTCATGTCTGGTCGCATCGTCATATAATTTATAATGAATATATGTCACGGTCTGTCAACATTATCGTTAATATTAAATTCCGTTAGTCTAAGCGTCGGGTCGAAAATAATCAAATAATATGGAAATTAATAGCTATATATATATTCCCGTTATACATTATTATGAACATGTTGTACATATCCCGTGGGATCATAAAATACACCCGATCACATGTGGCTGGATGTGATCGTAAAACAAAAATTATGAATAAAGTAAACGCAGTTATACCAATTTTGCGTCGATTTTGCAAGGTACTACACATTTCATCACAATACTATTTTCTAACGAGATTTTCACTTACCTACTCAGATGGACCACCCGCAATTTAGACACGTGGCTTCAGTGCGTTTAATGCATGAATTCGCACGATCTGGATTAGGTCTAGCTTTCTTGGTTACCTGGGCGTAAGTGAAAAATGGCCGTGTTTGGCGCACTTTTAGCGGGACATTTCCGCTTGGACACGTGATCCGTAGCGTGCATCATGTGACCTTAGGCTCATATAGACGCTCCAATCAATAACGTTAAAAGTCACGTGATGTTTTCCTAAGTGGCCTAAACTGGTTCTCCCTAAGTTTAAGCAGTCCTAAATTAAAGCGGGTTTCTCGCTACCGAGGTCAGGGGTCAACAATGACGTCGTATCTAAAAATAGCGAGGAGAAAATCACCGAACGCTAGGAGATTATCCGCAAGTGACAATTCCCGGGACTTTGCGATCATGCATTGAGGATGAGAAAAAAATGATGTCACGTAAATAATAAAAAAAAATGAAGAGAAGATTGGGCAAGTCGTCACACAAGCCCCTCCTCAAGTTTGACGTTCCGTCCAACTCCTCTGGTCCTGTCTTCCTCTTCTTTTTTAGTTTCTCATATCTCCTCGGTTGCGTCCGGATGTCTGCTCAAAAAATCTGCCCCTACGTTGTTCTTCCCAGGTATGTATTCTATGTGAAATGAATATGGCTGCAACAGGAGTGACCATCTCATAAGCCGGGCATTAAGGTTCTTCGACGCTGCAAGAAATATCAACGGTTGGTGATCACACTGCACCGTGAACTTTTTCCCGTATAAATATGGTTGAAACTTCTGCACAGCCCATATTAGCGACAGACATTCTCGTTCGATGGTAGAGTAGTTCTGTTCAGCAGGGTTCAATTTCCTACTAGCATATGCAATGGGGAATAGAGTTGCAGAAGGTCTATCACTAGGCTGCAGGAGAGTGGCGCCTATCCCTATATTGCTAGCATCTGTTCGCAGCGTAAAGTTCAGAGTTAAGTCAGGCAGTCGCAGAATTGGCCTAGCTGTGAGTTTCTCCTTCAGCAGCGTGTAGGCATTTTCGCACTCCGCTGTCCAGGTTACTTTGTCCGGGTTCCCATTCTTGGTTAATGCGGTCAGTGGCGCACTCAGGGTATTAAAATCTTTAAATATATCTCTGGTAGAAGCCACATAGAGACACAAATGACCTGACATCCTTTTTAGTCTGGGGTCGTGGGGCCCGCTGTAACTTCTCAATATTACGTGCATCTGGGTACATGCATCCATGCGAGATGGTGTGTCCCAGGAATTCTAGTTGCTCGCAGGCAATTTGACATTTTGTAGGGCGAGCGGTGAGTCCTGTTTCTCTAAGTCTTTCAAAGAGTAGGGAAACTGCGTCCAGGTGCTCCTCAAAGGTGTTCGTTGCAATAAGTATGTCGTCCATGAAATTACTTATCCAGGGTGGTTCAGGGGTTCCAGTAGTTTCCTCATCATACGAGTAAAGACGCTTGGGGGCGTTGCTTAGCCCAAATGGCAATACATTAAACTCGTAATGGCCCTCAGAAGTACTGAATGCTAACATGTGTCGAATTTCCTCTTTTACCGGGATCTGGTAGTACCCTTTGCTAAGGTCTATCTTCGAAAAGTATCGCGCTCTACTCAGCTTGGTGAAAAGCTGATTCTGATCAGGTAAGGGCTCCGCTTGAAATTCAGTTACAGCGTTGAGCCTTCGGTAGTCTATGCAGAGGCGATGTTCTCCTGTGGATTTTCTAAGCAACACCACACTCGCACTATAAGGAGACTCTGATTTTGAGATAATATTTTCCTTAAGCAGGTACTCGATTTCCTCACTCAATGCCTTTGCCTTAGCATAAGGAACAGGATAGTTCTTAACTCGTACCGGGGCGAGGTCTGTTAGCTTCATATCAAATTCTATCAGGTTGGTCATGCCAGGTTTATCCGTGAGTGTACTAGTGTGTTTTCTCAACAACTGTTGCACCTGTGCCTGCTGATCCTCCGTTAAAGTTGAACTAATCTGAACATCTTGATGAGTTTCGCACTGACGAAGAGGGTATTCACAGGAGGTCAGGGGTTCTGCCTCAGTTTCCGTCGCAATAGCCAGTGTCAGGAAATGTGCTGGTTCTGCACCTGGTCTTTCATAATATTGCTTCAGCAGGTTTATGTGGTAAATTTTCTGCTTCCCCTTTATGGCAATCTTGTAATTGGTGCGCGACATTTTCTCAACAATTTTATATGGACCTCTCCACCCGATTTGCAATTTATTATTGCTACTGGGCAGGAGTAATAATACCTGTTCTCCTACTTCTAGCTCCCTATCCTTCGCAGTGCGGTTGTAGTAACGCGCATGTTTACGACGGGCACGGCGTACATTTTCCTTTGCCAGTTCCCATCCTGTTTTAAGGCGTTGGGTCAACTCATTCACGTATTGGGATGCAGAGGTGACCGTCTCATCAGCTTTATCATCTGTCCAAGTACGTAACAGTGCCTCTAAAGGTCCTTTTATAGGTCTACCAAACAGCAATGTGGCAGGTGGCATCCCAGTAGAATTGTGGGGTACTTCGCGGTAAGCAAATAGTGCTGCGGGTAAGTATTGATCCCAGCTCTCTGGTTTTTCCTGCGCAAGTTTCCGAAGGATGGAAATAAGGGTCCCGTTAAACCGCTCCACCTGGCCATTTGCTTGGGGGTGGTAGGGAGAGGTGTGGATATGTCGGGCCTGAAATATCCTAAACACTTCCTCGGTGAGTTTTCCTCGGAATTGCGAACCATTATCTGTCAGGATCTGTGACGGAAACCCTAGCCGAGTAAATATGGTGAGCAGAGCCTCAGCAACATGCTTGGAATCACAGGCGGGCATAGCGATAGCCTCTGCCCACATGGAGCAACAATCCACTAACGTGAGTATATAACTGTTTCTCTTTTTGCTACGAGTAAGTGGACCCACAATATCCACCGCTACTCGTTCGAAGGGTGTGCCCAAGATTGGCATTTCTCCCAGAGTGGCTGGGGCCGTCCAGTGTTTCGGCGCTGTCCTCTGGCACTGCGGGCATGATTTCACATATCTCTGGATATCGGCGTTGATACCTGGCCAATAATAATGACATGAAATACGCTGAATCGTGGCACTTATGCCCATATGGCCACTAAACGGAAGGGCATGGCCCATTTCTAGGACCTGGGCTCGGTATGCTGACGGAACCACAAGTTGCCCATGTTCCTGTCCTCCATTTCCTGCTTTCCGATGCAACAGCCCATTTTTCTTGTAGAAGTCTCCCTTTTGGAGAGGAGTGTGCGCTCTCGGTAGTTTTTTGTAGCAGGGTGCTAGAGATTGATCCTCAGTTTGTGCCTTTTTTAATTCCTCAGGAAGGATGTTGGGTGGGGATTCCAACTCCGTATTCCGTTTGGCCTGTCCTCTAGTGGTGACAGCCGCCACAACCAGAGGGTGAATGGGTTCTCCCAAGAACACATACCTACACCCTAAGATCAAGGGATAAATAGGGTCGTCCAAGATCGCTGCACTGATTTCCCCAGTCACATATTTTGATTTGACCTGAATCTTGGCTATGGCCAAACGCATAGGTGCTGCACTTTTAGTAGGTCCTTGTATTTCTATAGTGTCTTCTGTCATCTGGTCAGGCTTGACTAGGGATGCACAGACAACTGCGTCGAATGCAAGGCCTGTATCATAAAGGCAGGTCACCTCTTGGTCATTTACGAGGACTGTCTCAACGACCGGGGGGATGTCGGGGTTTGTCCAGAGGTTCTTCCGGTCCATTTCCCCTTGCGGCACTTTTACGTAAGCAGGCAGCATGATGAGGTGGGTTTTTCCGGTTGCACTCCTGCGTATTGTGGGTGATGGTTCTACAGTGCTTACACCATTTTTCCCCTTGCCTCTGCTGCTGGAAATTTGATCTCTGAGTAGTCTTGTAGTCTGGCTTGTCATGCTTTTTGAAGTTAGTATACGGTGGTTTCACTTGGGGGTCCATGTGTGACTGAGCTGTCTGTCTAGATACGTAATCTGGTTGTTTCCGTCTGGGTGGTGGATTCTCTGATAGTGCTGCCTGATATCGTTCCGCTAACTGGACTATGGATTCTAAAGTGCTGGCCCCATTCTCTGTCAGGAATCTTCTCATGTCGGAAGTCATGGTGTCCTTCAGTTGCTCGATCATGACCATTTCCTTCAGGCCTTCCCAATCATGAGTAAAATTCCCTAGGGCACCCCACTTCTCCACGTAGGAATCCAGTCTCGCAGCAAACTGAGCAACGCTCTCTCCAACTTCCCTCCTAGCGTTACGGAACCTCTTCCTATAGGCGTCAGCATGTAGCTCATAACGAACCAATAGTGCCTTTTTCAGAGAGTCGTAGTCATCCTGTAAACCTGGAGGAAGCTTGCTATATACGTCATAAGCAGTTCCTCTAAGCCCTTGCGACAGTTTCAGGTTCCATTTGCTCTTCTCCAAACCAAACGTGGTGGCAAACTTCTCAAATTTTTCCAGATACACATCGATCGAGTCAACTCGTTCCGAGAAAGCTTCGAATGGAAACGTCAAGGGTCCCAAGTTTGACATGAGTGAGGATGGCAAAGGTCCTGTGCCCCCTGCATGCAAGGAGGGCATATCATCTGACCGTGGCGATAGGTTGCCTGAGGAGGTAGATGCTGTCGCACCGGCTACCGGTTCAACTCTTTGAGCCTGTCCCTGCATCTCTAACTGCTTCATCTTCAGTGCATGCTCGCGTTCATCTCTCTCGCTTCTTTCCCTAGCGTCTACAGCTTTTATCCTCTCATCTATTTCTGCTAACTTTATTCGCTCTTCTCTTTCAGCTTTCGCTGTTTCTCGAGCGTAATACTTATCAGTCTCGACACTGACATAATTCGCAAGGTCCACCCCACTATAACCTAGATCTCGACCGGCCTCCCCTAGTGCTGCCTTAAGCTTAACTATTTCAGCCATCTTTTGCTGTTATAGTCCACACTGAGTAAGCTAGTGCTACCTTCCAATAGTATTTCTAACAACAAGCAAAAACTTACTAATTATCAGACTGCTGTAGAATGAAATTACTACAGTTATGGAGACTTAAGGTCTGTAATTCAATGAAATACAAAATCATGAACTAACTTAATTAAATACAACATATATAAAGGGATTCACCAATCAATGCCTGAAATTCTAGAAAAAATGTTTTCTGTCTTTCTAGAGCTCACTGTGTGAAAATACATGTGTTAAAATGGTATACTGTAATGACTGAATGAATGATACTATCCCAGAGGTATGATAAAATACATAAGTTCAAATCCCGGACTGAGACCCCAGTGTCACGTAGCGTTTGAAGGATAAGAATTATTTAGAGGAAATAATAGATCTGAATGTGGAAGATTTGGCTCAAGGAATTCCTGCTGGGTTTTCCACCACTGAAGGGAGACAAAGAGGGTAAATTCTCCTAACTAGACAGGACTGGAAAAGGTTGTAAGGAGATATTTGGTCTCTCGCTACCGTCGTCCCCTTCTCAGTTATCTATTATTGTTATTCTTAAATTATATTATATTTTACGAGCCCCCCCCCCCCCTCCCTTATAAAGGAAGATAAACATCAGACAATATGTAACATCTAATAGAAGGAACAAAGCATGGGGTACAGTATATACACCCAATTGGTTTATTGCAATTAAAACGAATAGATGGTGAATGATAGTATTGTCGATGGAATTAGTGTCTGCTGTATGTACTATGTGTCTCACAATTCAAGTGTTTTTCATCATGGATGACAAAAATATGGCATTGATATAGTGAGTTCCCTTTCTATAGGAACTTAGCTTTTCAGCCCCTGGCTGATAGTGAAGCGTGGTTAGTTCTCCGGTCTCCTGACGTTGCCCCAGGTAGGTCTTGAATGGTTCGGATTTGCCTTCTCTGTGCTCGACTCCGTATTCTGCTCTGAGATTGGACTGTCGTGCAAGGCTCCACCATAGACTGAAGACAAATACGACGGCTTCATTAATTTTCTAGCTTTAGAAAGCAGTCTTTCCCTAAGCCAGTCATCTCAGATTTTAGTCTCTAACATCATATGTCTAGAGCCTAATCTTGAATTCAAGTTTCTCCTTTCTGTCCTTTATTATATTTCTCTGCCCCAGTGGCAGTATTATAATTCTTTAGACTGATTTATCGTCAACTTAACCCGATGAATTATTATAAATGTCAGTTAAACCCACCAAATTTATCATAGAAATGTCGGCAACAGTATTCTAGTTCTGTGCCTCTAGCCTAATCGTCATGTCAATTATGATGAATTTAACAAATAATTGGACATCAGTGTTTTAGAATTGTCTGACAACATTATCACACACTTCATGTCTGGTCGCATCGTCATATAATTTATAATGATTATATGTCACGGTCTGTCAACATTATCGTTAATATTAAATTTCCGTTAGTCTAAGCGTCGGGTCGAAAATAATCAAATAATATGGAAATTAATAGCTATATATATTCCCGTTATACATTATTATGAACATGTTGTACATATCCCGTGGGATCATAAAATATACCCGATCACATGTGGCTGGATGTGATCGTAAAACAAAAATTATGAATAAAGTAAACGCAGTTATACCAATTTTGCGTCGATTTTGCAAGGTACTACACATTTCATCACAATACTATTTTCTAACGAGATTTTCACTTACCTACTCAGATGGACGCTAACCCGCAATTTAGACACGTGGCTTCAGTGCTTTTAATGCATGAATTCGCCGACGATCTGGATTAGGTCTAGCTCTTCTTGGTTACCTGGGCGTAAGTGAAAAATGGCCGTGTTTGGCGCACTTTTAGCGGGACATTTCCGCTTGGACACGTGATCCGTAGCGTGCATCATGTGACCTTAGCCTCATATAGACGCTCCAATCAATAACGTTAAAAGTCACGTGATGTTTTCCTAAGTGGCCTAAACTGGTTCTCCCTAAGTTTAAGCAGTCCTAAATTAAAGCGGGTTTCTCGCTACCGAGGTCAGGGGTCAACAATGACGTCGTATCTAAAAAAAATAGCGAGGAGAAAATCACCGAACGCTAGGAGATTATCCGCAAGTGACAATTCCCGGGACTTTGCGATCATGCATTGAGGATGAGAAAAAATGATGTCACGTAAATAATAAAAAAAATGAAGAGAAGATTGGGCAAGTCGTCACACAAGCCCCTCCTCAAGTTTGACGTTCCGTCCAACTCCTCTGGTCCTGTCTTCCTCTTCTTTTTTAGTTTCTCATATCTCCTCGGTTGCGTCCGGATGTCTGCTCAAAAAATCTGCCCCTACGTTGTTCTTCCCAGGTATGTATTCTATGTGAAATGAATATGGCTGCAACAGGAGTGACCATCTCATAAGCCGGGCATTAAGGTTCTTCGACGCTGCAAGAAATATCAACGGTTGGTGATCACACTGCACCGTGAACTTTTTTCCCGTATAAATATGGTTGAAACTTCTGCACAGCCCATATTAGCGACAGACATTCTCGTTCGATGGTAGAGTAGTTCTGTTCAGCAGGGTTCAATTTCCTACTAGCATATGCAATGGGGAATAGAGTTGCAGAAGGTCTATCACTAGGCTGCAGGAGAGTGGCTCCTATCCCTATATTGCTAGCATCTGTTCGCAGCGTAAAGTTCAGAGTTAAGTCAGGCAGTCGCAGAATTGGCCTAGCTGTGAGTTTCTCCTTCAGCAGCGTGTAGGCATTTTCGCACTCCGCTGTCCAGGTTACTTTGTCCGGGTTCCCATTCTTGGTTAATGCGGTCAGTGGCGCACTCAGGGTATTAAAATCTTTAATATATCTCTGGTAGAAGCCACATAGAGACACAAATGACCTGACATCCTTTTTAGTCTGGGGTCGTGGGGCCCGCTGTAACTTCTCAATATTACGTGCATCTGGGTACATGCATCCATGCGAGATGGTGTGTCCCAGGAATTCTAGTTGCTCGCAGGCAATTTGACATTTTGTAGGGCGAGCGGTGAGTCCTGTTTCTCTAAGTCTTTCAAAGAGTAGGGAAACTGCGTCCAGGTGCTCCTCAAAGGTGTTCGTGGCAATAAGTATGTCGTCCATGAAATTACTTATTCCAGGGTGGTTCAGGGGTTCCAGTAGTTTCCTCATCATACGAGTAAAGACGCTTGGGGCGTTGCTTAGCCCAAATGGCAATACATTAAACTCGTAATGGCCCTCAGAAGTACTGAATGCTAACATGTGTCGAATTTCCTCTTTTACCGGGATCTGGTAGTACCCTTTGCTAAGGTCTATCTTCGAAAAGTATCGCGCTCTACTCAGCTTGGTGAAAAGCTGATTCTGATCAGGTAAGGGCTCCGCTTGAAATTCAGTTACAGCGTTGAGCCTTCGGTAGTCTATGCAGAGGCGATGTTCTCCTGTGGATTTTCTAAGCAACACCACACTCGCACTATAAGGAGACTCTGATTTTGAGATAATATTTTCCTTAAGCAGGTACTCGATTTCCTCACTCAATGCCTTTGCCTTAGCATAAGGAACAGGATAGTTCTTAACTCGTACCGGGGCGAGGTCTGTTAGCTTCATATCAAATTCTATCAGGTTGGTCATGCCAGGTTTATCCGTGAGTGTACTAGTGTGTTTTCTCAACAACTGTTGCACCTGTGCCTGCTGATCCTCCGTTAAAGTTGAACTAATCTGAACATCTTGATGAGTTTCGCACTGACGAAGAGGGTATTCACAGGAGGTCAGGGGTTCTGCCTCAGTTTCCGTCGCAATAGCCAGTGTCAGGAAATGTGCTGGTTCTGCACCTGGTCTTTCATAATATCGCTTCAGCAGGTTTATGTGGTAAATTTTCTGCTTCCCCTTTATGGCAATCTTGTAATTGGTGCGCGACATTTTCTCAACAATTTTATATGGACCTCTCCACCCGATTTGCAATTTATTATTGCTACTGGGCAGGAGTAATAATACCTGTTCTCCTACTTCTAGCTCCCTATCCTTCGCAGTGCGGTTGTAGTAACGCGCATGTTTACGACGGGCACGGCGTACATTTTCCTTTGCCAGTTCCCATCCTGTTTTAAGGCGTTGGGTCAACTCATTCACGTATTGGGATGCAGAGGTGACCGTCTCATCAGCTTTATCATCTGTCCAAGTACGTAACAGTGCCTCTAAAGGTCCTTTTATAGGTCTACCAAACAGCAATGTGGCAGGTGGCATCCCAGTAGAATTGTGGGGTACTTCGCGGTAAGCAAATAGTGCTGCGGGTAAGTATTGATCCCAGCTCTCTGGTTTTTCCTGCGCAAGTTTCCGAAGGATGGAAATAAGGGTCCCGTTAAACCGCTCCACCTGGCCATTTGCTTGGGGGTGGTAGGGAGAGGTGTGGATATGTCGGGCCTGAAATATCCTAAACACTTCCTCGGTGAGTTTTCCTCGGAATTGCGAACCATTATCTGTCAGGATCTGTGACGGAAACCCTAGCCGAGTAAATATGGTGAGCAGAGCCTCAGCAACATGCTTGGAATCACAGGCGGGCATAGCGATAGCCTCTGCCCACATGGAGCAACAATCCACTAACGTGAGTATATAACTGTTTCTCTTTTTGCTACGAGTAAGTGGACCCACAATATCCACCGCTACTCGTTCGAAGGGTGTGCCCAAGATTGGCATTTCTCCCAGAGTGGCTGGGGCCGTCCAGTGTTTCGGCGCTGTCCTCTGGCACTGCGGGCATGATTTCACATATCTCTGGATATCGGCGTTGATACCTGGCCAATAATAATGACATGAAATACGCTGAATCGTGGCACTTATGCCCATATGGCCACTAAACGGAAGGGCATGGCCCATTTCTAGGACCTGGGCTCGGTATGCTGACGGAACCACAAGTTGCCCATGTTCCTGTCCTCCATTTCCTGCTTTCCGATGCAACAGCCCATTTTTCTTGTAGAAGTCTCCCTTTTGGAGAGGAGTGTGCGCTCTCGGTAGTTTTTTGTAGCAGGGTGCTAGAGATTGATCCTCAGTTTGTGCCTTTTTTAATTCCTCAGGAAGGATGTTGGGTGGGGATTCCAACTCCGTATTCCGTTTGGCCTGTCCTCTAGTGGTGACAGCCGCCACAACCAGAGGGTGAATGGGTTCTCCCAAGAACACATACCTACACCCTAAGATCAAGGGATAAATAGGGTCGTCCAAGATCGCTGCACTGATTTCCCCAGTCACATATTTTGATTTGACCTGAATCTTGGCTATGGCCAAACGCATAGGTGCTGCACTTTTAGTAGGTCCTTGTATTTCTATAGTGTCTTCTGTCATCTGGTCAGGCTTGACTAGGGATGCACAGACAACTGCGTCGAATGCAAGGCCTGTATCATAAAGGCAGGTCACCTCTTGGTCATTTACGAGGACTGTCTCAACGACCGGGGGATGTCGGGGTTTGTCCAGAGGTTCTTCCGGTCCATTTCCCCTTGCGGCACTTTTACGTAAGCAGGCAGCATGATGAGGTGGGTTTTTCCGGTTGCACTCCTGCGTATTGTGGGTGATGGTTCTACAGTGCTTACACCATTTTTCCCCTTGCCTCTGCTGCTGGAAATTTGATCTCTGAGTAGTCTTGTAGTCTGGCTTGTCATGCTTTTTGAAGTTAGTATACGGTGGTTTCACTTGGGGGTCCATGTGTGACTGAGCTGTCTGTCTAGATACGTAATCTGGTTGTTTCCGTCTGGGTGGTGGATTCTCTGATAGTGCTGCCTGATATCGTTCCGCTAACTGGACTATGGATTCTAAAGTGCTGGCCCCATTCTCTGTCAGGAATCTTCTCATGTCGGAAGTCATGGTGTCCTTCAGTTGCTCGATCATGACCATTTCCTTCAGGCCTTCCCAATCATGAGTAAAATTCCCTAGGGCACCCCACTTCTCCACGTAGGAATCCAGTCTCGCAGCAAACTGAGCAACGCTCTCTCCAACTTCCCTCCTAGAGTTACGGAACCTCTTCCTATAGGCGTCAGCATGTAGCTCATAACGAACCAATAGTGCCTTTTTCAGAGAGTCGTAGTCATCCTGTAAACCTGGAGGAAGCTTGCTATATACGTCATAAGCAGTTCCTCTAAGCCCTTGCGACAGTTTCAGGTTCCACTTGCTCTTCTCCAAACCAAACGTGGTGGCAAACTTCTCAAATTTGTCCAGATACACATCGATCGAGTCAACTCGTTCCGAGAAAGCTTCGAATGGAAACGTCAAGGGTCCCAAAGTTGACATGAGTGAGGATGGCAAAGGTCCTGTGCCCCCTGCATGCAAGGAGGGCATATCATCTGACCGTGGCGATAGGTTGCCTGAGGAGGTAGATGCTGTCGCACCGGCTACCGGTTCAACTCTTTGAGCCTGTCCCTGCATCTCTAACTGCTTCATCTTCAGTGCATGCTCGCGTTCATCTCTCTCGCTTCTTTCCCTAGCGTCTACAGCTTTTATCCTCTCATCTATTTCTGCTAACTTTATTCGCTCTTCTCTTTCAGCTTTCCGCTGTTTCTCGAGCGTAATACTTATCAGTCTCGACACTGACATAATTCGCAAGGTCCACCCCACTATAACCTAGATCTCGACCGGCCTCCCCTAGTGCTGCCTTAAGCTTAACTATTTCAGCCATCTTTTGCTGTGATAGTCCACACTGAGTAAGCTAGTGCTACCTTCCAATAGTATTTCTAACAACAAGCAAAAACTTACTAATTATCAGACTGCTGTAGAATGAAATTACTACAGTTATGGAGACTTAAGGTCTGTAATTCAGTGAAATACAAAATCATGAACTAACTTAATTAAATACAACATATATAAAGGGATTCACCAATCAATGCCTGAAATTCTAGAAAAAATGTTTTCTGTCTTTCTAGAGCTCACTGTGTGAAAATACATGTGTTAAAATGGTATACTGAAATGACTGAATGAATGATACTATCCCAGAGGTATGATAAAATACATAAGTTCAAATCCCGGACTGAGACCCCAGTGTCACGTAGCGTTTGAAGGATAAGAATTATTTAGAGGAAATAATAGATCTGAATGTGGAAGATTTGGCTCAAGGAATTCCTGCTGGGTTTTCCACCACTGAAGGGAGACAAAGAGGGTAAATTCTCCTAACTAGACAGGTCTGGAAAAGATTGTAAGGAGATATTTGGTCTCTCGCTACCGTCGTCCCCTTCTCAGTTATCTATTATTGTTATTCTTTAAATTATATTATATTTTACGAGCCCCCCCCTCCCCCCCCCCTCCCTTATAAAGGAAGATAAACATCAGACAATATGTAACATCTAATAGAAGGAACAAAGCATGGGGTACAGTATATACACCCAATTGGTTTATTGCAATTAAAACGAATAGATGGTGAATGATAGTATTGTCGATGGAATTAGTGTCTGCTGTATCTCACAATGTGTCTCACAATTCAAGTGTTTTTCATCATGGATGACAAAAATATATGGCATTGATTTGGTGAGTTCCCTTTTTCAAGGAACTTATCTTTTCAGCCCCTGGCTGATAGTGAAGCGTGGTTAGTTCTCCGGTCTCCTGACGTTGCCCCAGGTAGGTCTTGAATGGTTCGGATTTGCCTTCTCTGTGCTCGACTCCGTATTCTGCTCTGAGATTGGACTGTCGTGCAAGGCTCCACCATAGACTGAAGACAAATACGACGGCTTCATTAATTTTCTGGCTTTAGAAAGCAGTCTTTCCCTAAGCCGTCCGTCTGCCAGTCATCTCAGATTTTAGTCTCTAACATCATATGTCTAGAGCCTAATCTTGAATTCAAGTTTCTCCTTTCTGTCCTTTATTATATTCCTCTGCCCCAGTGGCAGTATTATAATTCTTTAGACTGATTTATCGTCAACTTAACCCGATGAATTATTATAAATGTCAGTTAAACCCACCAAATTTATCATAGAAATGTCGGCAACAGTATTCTAGTTCTGTGCCTCTAGCCTAATCGTCATGTCAATTATGATGAATTTAACAAATAATTGGACATCAGTGTTTTAGAATTGTCTGACAACATTATCACACACTTCATGTCTGGTCGCATCGTCATATAATTTATAATGAATATATGTCACGGTCTGTCAACATTATCGTTAATATTAAATTCCATTAGTCTAAGCGTCGGGTCGAAAATACTCAAATAATATGGAAATTAATAGCTATATATATTCCCGTTATACATTATTATGAACATGTTGTACATATCCCGTGGGATCATAAAATACACCCGATCACATGTGGCTGGATGTGATCGTAAAACAAAAATTATGAAGAAAGTAAACGCAGTTATACCAATTTTGCGTCGATTTTGCAAGGTACTACACATTTCATCACAATACTATTTTCTAACGAGATTTTCACTTACCTACTCAGATGGACCAGCAATTTAGACACGTGGCTTCAGTGCGTTTAATGCATGAATTCGCACGATCTGGATTAGGTCTAGCTTTCTTGGTTACCTGGGCGTAAGTGAAAAATGGCCGTGTTTGGCGCACTTTTAGCGGGACATTTCCGCTTGGACACGTGATCCGTAGCGTGCATCATGTGACCTTAGGCTCATATAGACGCTCCAATCAATAACGTTAAAAGTCACGTGATGTTTTCCTAAGTGGCCTAAACTGGTTCTCCCTAAGTTTAAGCAGTCCTAAATTAAAGCGGGTTTCTCGCTACCAAGGTCAGGGGTCAACAATGACGTCGTATCTAAAAATAGTGAGGAGAAAATCACCGAACGCTAGGAGATTATCCGCAAGTGACAATTCCCGGGACTTTGCGATCATGCATTGAGGATGAGAAAAAATGATGTCACGTAAATAATAAAAAAAATGAAGAGAAGATTGGGCAAGTCGTCACAGAACTGTTTAATAAATCATGGACTCCAAGTTGAAGACTTATCCACATCGACACGTTACGGCTGTCTATTGAATTGACAATGTTGATTATTATGGTAGTGAAGAACTCTTCTGATGAGAAGATGTATAATATAATAATGAGCTCCAAAAGGAACCAATGTCTTCTTGGACATTCAACACATAATGAGTCCATATAACGGTGACCATCTTTTGAAGATTATAAACGAACGAAGCACGCATTCGCGATTCAACAAAATACAGAACCAGCTGCAGCTACCTTCCTTATCAGCTCTATCCTTATCAGCTGCCCAAGAGTCACTCAAACTGAGAGAGGTAATCGGATACACACAAATGAATAGATGGGGATTTGGTCATGGAGACATCTGCTGGTGGTCCAAGGCATCAAGCAGGGAGCGCAGAGATATGGTAGTTCAGGAGATACGAGGAGCTGAGAATGATAAGAGGTTGCAAAAAGCAGTGCAGCAGGTCCAACAAGGCCAATGGACTACATGGGAAGGAGCCCTGCAGAGGTCCTTGACATGGAATGATATATGGCATATGGCACCTCGTAGGCTCAGCTTCATTGTTAGATCAATGTATGACCAGCTGCCGTCGGCCACCAACCGTGTGAAATGGGGAAAGTCGGATGATGAGTAGTGCCCATTGTGCCAGGGGAGGCAGACACTTGAACACATGTTCTCAGCATGTAAGGTGTCATTAGGGCAAGGGCGATACACTTGGCGCCATAACAAAGTGCTAAATGAGCTTGCTGCGACAATAGATCTGGCAAGGATGAAGGTGAATAGCAAACCCAGGCCGAGCACCGCAAATACATACTTTCTGAGGGCAGGAAAGTCAGCACACCCCAAACCGAGTAAACCTGGTAGCAGTTTACCATCTCTTCTTGACTGTGCAAACGACTGGGAGATGGCGGTAGACCTACCTGGACGAGGGGCATATCCAGAGAGTATCAGAAAATCGCGGAGACGGCCAGATATAGTGCTTCATTCTTCAGCAACGCTTCAGGTCATACTGATTGAACTGACCATGCCATTTGAATCCAGATTAGACGAGCAACATTTATTCAAAGCGGCCAAGTATAGCGAGCTGTCTGCGGATCTGAGACACGATGGGTTCACTGCAAGGGTCATGGCTGTTGAAGTGGGCGCACGAGGGCTTGTGGCTGCATCAGTGTATGATTTATTGAAACTGTTGGGGCTGAGGGGACAGTCGAGAACAAGGGCACTGAAGAGGCTTAGTGAAACTGCCAAAAAGGCATCAGGCTGGCTGTGGAACAACCGCAATGGGCAATGGAAATCGTGACAATAAACGCTGCAGTACAGAAAACACAAAATTTTTCTAAGTCCACAATACGCTGATTTTTTGGTGTACTAGTGAAAGGGCTGTGACTCAGGGGCAACAGGCGGTGTATACTATAAGGGGTGTCAGGAACAGAATTGCAGTGGCTAGACTCGTCGGCTTCGCGCTGGTGTCTCAGTGTGTGTCCTTAGTTGTGATGTGCGATGGAATGAACGGAATAATTTGTCTTCTCTTTGTTACTTTCACAATTGCCTCCACAGCTGGCAGAGTTGTGGATTTAAAAGTTGCTACCATAAGTGAAATGGGTTCATTTTCGATACAAGACAACAGGAGGCTGAGACGCTTGGGAGTCATGATCCAAGTGGGCCCGCCCCCCCTTAAAGTGTAAAGGAGTAATCAGGCCGAAACACTTGTCGGACGGGGGGACTCCTTCTGGTGATCAGATTGCTTCCTGTTGTATCGCTCCGTAAAGAGTTTCCTATCATACACTTTGGTAGCCCCCGGGCGTATGTGACTGTATGGCCTACTACGTCCCCCCCTTAGCACCAAGTAGTGCTACCACAAATTGACTATAGTAAAAGTACTTAAGCATCTGTTATGGCACTTATGAACTTAAGATGTCATTAAATCTTGTGTGGACTTCCATGCAAGTTAGACAGGAAGATCCTTAGATTAGATATAGGATTGGTCCCTAACACTTAGTAACAATAAATTTAGAATAGAGCCTTTGTAACTAGTTAGGTTAAAGACTATCTTAACTGCTAACTAGACCCCAAGACTAATCATTGAATAGTTCCGGCCTATCCTCCCAATAAGATATAATATCCGGCAAGCCTTAGACACCGAATAACTATACAGACGGATGCTGGATAGCAACCAGCAGTCTTAGAGTATGAACCATTGCAGGTAAGGTCTGAATTTATGGGTGCGGTGTAAACCCCCTGTTCTTACCTCAGTTCCTACGTTGTGAAACAGAATATTAGTAGTCTTCAAGACGCCTCCTACCAAACAGTGGTCATAGCGAACCAGTGCTGTCCACTGCTACATATTATTGTGGTTCCTCAGCCCTTCTGGCTTTGATACCAATGTAAGTACCGCAAACGTTTCGTTTTTCTCGCAATATTTATTTAGTTAGGTGTCCACAGCAAAGACATGGAATAGCCTTTTGCCACTGAGACTATAAGTGGCAGATTGGACAACAATGATCAGTTGTTGTTGTTTTGAAGAGATGATGGGTGGAGAGCAGGCACTTAACAGCTGCCCGTTATTGCCTCTTCTCGAACAATGTTCACATAAAGGAACGTTCTTTTGTAACTTTGGACTTGTTACAATTACTGCCGTTAGACATTTACGAGGGGCATTCAGAAAGTAATGCACCACATCGTTTTTCTCAGGAGCTGTTTATTCAAAAAGCATGAAATTTATACACAATATACATGGATATGTCATGTAAACATCGGAATTATTCAACATAATCCCCATCAACTTGTACGGCTTTATGCCAGTGCGAAACAAGTGCATGTATTCCTAGCCCGTACCAGATTTTGTCTTGATCATGTAGCCATTTCTTCGCTGCATGAATCACTCCTTCATCATCTTCAAACCTTGTCCCACGGAGTGCATCTTTAAGTGGACCAAATAGATGAAAATCAGAGGGTGCCAAATCGGGACTATAGGGTGGATGGGGTAGTACAGTCCAACCCAATTTGGTGATTGCTTCCCATGTTGCCAGACTTGTGTGAGGTCGCGCATTGTCGTGAAGGAGAAGCAGGTCTACTGGATTCTTGTGCGGCCGAACTCTGCGAAAACGTTGATTGAGTTTTTTTCAATGTCTTAATGTAAGCTTGCGAATTGATTGTCTCTCCTCTTGGCATAACGTCCACAAGAATCACACCTTTAATGTCCCAAAAGACAGTGATCATGACCTTTCCAGCTGAAGGAATTGTCTTGAATTTCTTTCTTCGTGGTGATTGCGGATGATGCCACTCCATTGACTGTCTTTTTGTCTCAGGTTCAAAATGATGTGCCCAGGTTTCGTCACCTGTAACGATCTTAGCCAAAATGTTCTCTCCATCATTATTGAAACGCTCTACAATTCAGAAGAAATTGCTTTCCTTTGCAATCGGTGGTCATTTGTGAGACTTCGAGGAACCCATCTTGTGCAAACCTTAGAAAATCCGAGAGTTTTTATAACTGCATTTGCACTACCAATGCTGACTGACAGCTGTAAGGCAAATCGTTGAGTAGTGATTCGCCTATCAGTAGGAATAATGCCCTCAGCGCATTTCAACATTTCTGCGTTGGTGGCTGTGGCAGGACGTCCACAGCGCGGCCGATCAAGCAGCTCCGTATCTCCACTTCCTGATTCTTTGATTCTCTGAACCCAGCAACTGACTGTACTCCTGTCGACTGCAAAACTTCCATACACATCACATAGACGCTTGTGAATGTTCACAACAGTTTCCTTCTCTGCAACGAGAAATTCTATCACAATTCGCTGCTTATAACGCAAGTTGCTAACACGCTCCATTTCAACGGTTTAGGGCAGCCGTATTATTTGGCCGGTTGCAGTGCAATTTGGTGCACACAATTGGCACATGCCATATTTGAAGTGTGCAAAATTTCATGCTTCTATCTTCATTATTAGATGAGAAAAACGATGTGGTGCATTACTTTCTGAACGCCCCTCGTAGTTAAACTGTTTACAGTTGGTTTATTTAAGCACCACATATGATCATAATGCCAACCATACTACTTCATGACATGAAAACAAAGAACTTGGGTTTTCCTTTAACTTCTGAAAACATCAACTCTTACGAATAGCGAGTATCTTACAGAAGGCCCAACACAAAAGAACATTGAAGTTATATCCCTTAACTAATAAAAGGGTAGTAACCATAATTAGAGCGTTTAATACTATTAGGTTCATTTATCACAAACAATTCGCACTTCTATCCTTTTGGTGCCAAATAGTGCACTGTTACGTTCTTGCACTTTGGTACAGTCACCGATCATACGGCCACAAGGAGTACAGTCAATACCTTTAATTCTTTCAGTACAAGGATAAACTTGGGTTTGGTCAGAGCAGAAATAGCAGCCCTGGTATTCCATAACAGTTGTCTTTATCAATGTCTATCTGTTCTTCTTTATACGCTTTCACACGTCTTGATTTTGTATTTACATGTATTTACATGCAACGGCACAGTTACTCCTTAATATCTTGTGAAGAATGTCACAAATTATTTTATAGTAAAAGCTTACCATTTTGACAGAAAATAATTATTAAAAATATTTCCATTGTATTCTTGTGTCTGGAAAATTAACTTAGTTCTTCTGTGTGAAGGCAAATAATCAGACAAAACATTAATGAATGTATGTGATTAGTGACCACAGTTTTCTTTATTTTAAACATAATTTAAAATTATCAAACATATCCTGGACAGTTTATATATAAAAATAATAAGGCTGAGTTCTTGTACAGTATGTGTATAAATAATAGTGCGTAATGATGTTATAAATTTTAGCACAACCAAATCAAGATTGTATCAGACCCTAATGTCTGTTATATTTCAACCCACAATATCTATTAGATTTGGACATCCATTATAATATAACTGACAAATTAAGTGTCCAGGTAAACGGTGTGCACCTCATACTCAAATTGAAAAAAAAAAGTTTGTACGTAATTCACTGAAACAGTATTGGGTACTAATGCTAAAGACTGTTCTGCAGACACGCTAGTTTGTAAATGTGTGGTCAACTCGATTTTAAAATGCTGTAATATGGCCAACAAATTTAGTTTCAAGGTAAATATTGCACGCCTCACCAAAATTAGGCAAAACTTTTGAAAACAAAAAGTTTGCAATTCAGGAGAATGTGCTGCCATAGGCGAGTGAAGTCTTAAAGACTTTACTACACTAGGTCCAGCTTTATGGAGTCTTCTTGCTGTCTGTGTCACCTAGCAGGGAAAGGTATCTATTTATAATAATAATAATCCCCATCAGTCATAACTGACTATGGTAATGCACCCCTGAGATGAAAGCCCTCAGCTGCTTATTTTCCTGGCATTCCTTTTGACGTTTTCTCCTCTCTTCTGCTTGCTGTGAGAGCTTCTTTTCACCCTATCTGAGGTGGCGCCATAGATAGCATCACCATTTGGAGCTATCAGCAGCTTCAACCTCCCAGGATGCTGGAATTACGTCCAGTGCTCTCATGTCTCTCTTGCACACATCTGTGAACCTCAGCTGCAGTTGCCCAACTGTTCTTTTACCATCTACCAGTTGTCCGTAGAAGATGTCTTTCGGGATGCGACTATCTCCATGCTCGCGGACATGGCCAAGCCAGCGTAGTCTTCACTGTCAAAGCAGTGTATACATGCCTTGAAAACCAGCATGTGACAACACCTCGACCTTTGTCACTTTGTCCTTCCACAAAATACTGAGGATGTGGTAAAGACACCGTAGATGGAAGGTATTGAGCCTTCTTTCTTGCTTAGCATAGGTTGTCCATGTCTCGCTGCTATATAGAAGTGTGCTGGTGACGCAGGCATTTTATACCAGGGGTGCTAGAAATTACACACCTGTGCTGAAATTTGGATTTTTTTACAGTATGTCTGGTTCCACACAGAGGTTCAACGAACTGTTGTATTGATTTGCATGGGTTACTCTTTGTGGGATATTTTGGATAGTATTAGAAGCAACAAGACAAAATTCTGTAATTAATTGATTCTTGAACTGCAGAAGGGTCTGCTTCTTTGAATTATCTGATCTGGTGAGTGCAAACAACACAAAAGCATTCAACTGGGAAATTTCAAAGATCCAAAAGAAAATTTTCTTCCACCACTTTCTGGTTCTTCTGTTAAATGTTCCAAAGGTTGTTACACACTGGTCAACCTTGTCACATCCATTCATTCGTTGGTTGTAGTCATCAATCATAGTTGGTTTGTGCTTTCTTTCACCGAAACGATTTATGATTTCTTTCTTTTCCACAGTTGCAGAACTTGACACTTGAATGCATGTTTTTTTTGCCTTTTTATCTCTAAACATTACACAAAGAAATTTACTTTCTAGATCCAAAACCATTTCATCTGGAGATCCATCAGTTGTGTAGTCTTCAGTGCCTTTGGACAATTTTTACAATTTATATTTACAGTTCCAGTAAAATACTGATTGTTGTCAGTAAGATACTGCAGCAATGCAAAACTTGTGTAGTAATGATCTGCATAAATATGATGACCTTTTCCACATGGTTTTAGCAGTGTATCAAATACTTTGATGGATTGTTGGCTCTTTACATCTAACTCAGGACTGTATGATGTATTGGCACCAAAGTAAATCAACAAATTGACAACGTAACCAGTACTACAGTTGCAAAGACCGAAGGTCTTGACATGATATTTCTTAGGCTTTGAGGCATTGAACATTTTATGTACCCACCTGCCTTTCCTCCCAATCAGCATTTCATCTAAAGACAGCTCTTTGTAGGGATAAAATGCCTCCTGAAATCGCGTTAGGAGTTTCTGCAGAAACGGCTCAATTTTTGCTTTTCCCTGTGCGTCAACATCACTTACATGGAACATTGTGTGATACAATGCTTGGAACCTGTCCCTCGTAAATATCAGCCTGAACCAGGGAGTCTGTATGTAAGGCTCCTGAGACCAGTAATCATTGATTTTTGGCTTTTTGACAATACCCATGACTGTGTAACAGAAAAAAACTTGTAAAGTTCATATAGTGTTATTGGATGTCAGCAGCGATAAACAGACCTTGTGCTCTCTGTTGCAGCTTTTGATTGACAGTGTTCATCAGCATAATCATTGACTGACACAACAAGTTCTTCCAATATTTCCTCTGTTTAAAGGGCTTTGAGGCAAAAAAGTGCAGGTGAGTCTTCTGGGACAATATCTGGATTCACACCAGGAGTCCTGCTCTGAGGTGTAACAAAACGAAATGCATTCTGAGTTGAACCCTTATGAACTTCATTCCATCCAACCTCCTGTTCAATAATATTGTTGTCCTGAAGCTCAGAATTACCAGATTCAGTGATTACCGATCTCAGCTGTGATCTAGATCTGTCTTCTGTTTCCTTTTTATGGTATTTACCTTTCCCTTTTAACAATCCCCTACCAGTTCAATAACTAGGTCCATCCAAGGGACACGCCCCCTCATCCTCAGAATCTGTTAATTTATCGCTAAATTCATCTTCATCGAACTATCAATGCTTGAAAACTCTTCACTGTCATTAGCAATCCATGACTGTGATGCATGTTCAGCCGATAATCTTTTCGAACGACCATTTGAACACGAAGCCATTCTCAGACAGAAACAAATTTTTTTTTTTGCTAATCAGGCCTACTTTATTTAATAAAAATCGAATAATATTTCACACAAACGTGACTATTCCAGTATTTTCAAACACGAGGTTTACCGGAAAAGGCATTAGAACTCTTTTATGGGAAGAAAAGTATGTAAATAATGTTAAAACCACAGTTATTGAAACGGTACCCGAACCGTCTACCTAATAGGCCAGCTGTAAAATGGCGACCAACCTTCGACTTATTAGAAAGGCCGCTCGGATATTAAGAGTTAATGAATCATCTACCATTTCTGATTCCTTTTGTTAACTGTTTTACTTGTTGTCTAAATATGTCTTTGTGTATGTTCTGATTTAGTAAGAATGCAGTTGAGGTGAACTGTTAAATTCATAACAAAAGGAACCAGAAATGATAGATGGTACATTAAAAAATATACCTATCAGTACAAGATCAGCTAATATAGTATAGAATTTAAATTAAATGTGGCAAAAAATACAAAGAATATATAGGATTTTGAAGTCGACTTCTCATACTTCCCGCCATACCACCTATAAATATCTAGGAGAGGTAATTTCAGGAAAACAGCCCATGACAAGATGATGCATATAAATGTTGTACATCTGTAACTCAGTATAAATGTAACATGATGCATAAAATATAAGCAACATTACTGTTGTGTTTGAATTTCTAAGCTGCAATTTCTTTACATGAGAAGAAAAGGAGGGACAAATCTGTCATAGAAATACATTTATTAACATTTTGTATTTTCAGTCATTCAGGAATTGTATAAGTATTATAGTTTTGAAATAAGTTCATTTAGTGAATTTTAACACAATTTAAAAGTTTGGCCAAATTTTGTTGACGATGCATTCATGTATATCAAACATTGCAACTTGTTGCAAGTGGGTTCTTTCTCTATGTTGCAACGAGTCAAAAGGTTATAGGCGGTATTCAACTTTTGAGAGTAGAGGGTGTCATCAGATTCTTTTCCTTACGGACCCCTTTATCTTGTTCTACCATAATATCGTTCTTCATTTTTTTAGAGAATCGTGCTGAGTACAAGTATAAGTAAAAATGCAGAATAGGGTATCCAATTTCAACTAGAATCATGTGAGAACTCCTTCTGGTTCAGAGTCCATATAAACATATTTATTACATCACAATCAACATATCAGTTCATGGCATAAACCATCCTACTATTCATATATATTCAGTGCAGTCCGTTCCAGTCCTGTAGATTAATTATTATTGTCGTCAAAACATGGTAGGCTATATATACACACTGCTGCGATACAGTCAGTCGACAGTGAGACCTACCAGCTTTCGAACTTGGATCATAACATGATCAAATTACTCCCGTAATCTGGACTTCAACAATAATGGTTCTCCATAACCATTCTTACTTTAATCATTATGAAGGCTGACCCTCTAGCCAAAATTCTCAAAGAAATACTCTGCACTATAATGATATCCTGGGAGTAAACAGAATACGTCCGACTCGTTCGGAGCTTATAATCAAAAGGGTAAACGAAGAACGTAGTCAAGCGGGACTATGTCAACCATGCCACGTCATAAAGTTACTATACACTTCGCGTTCAATAAAATACCGTGAAGCGTGAAAAACATTCTATATTTATAACATCTCAAGCATCTAATGCGTAACTTTAAAGTGCTCACAACTGTAGCAGACGACATCCTTAAAACGTGTCGTAACATTCCCCTGACCAACAGGGGTAAAAAATCAATTCTATAGATTTTTTTATTTAAATAGCTTGATTAATTATATCAAAAATTTAATGATAACCGACATACGGCCTACGATGTTTTTAGTAAAACATATAATACATGTCATATGAATTTTAAATTAAGTGAACTAAAGAAACGTCAACTGTCAGAAAGGATAGTAAATAATTATGTACCTAACTAAAATTATGTCTTAACTCAAAAAATCGTGTGTTGTATCATAAGATATACTACTAAATATAGAATTAACTAAATAATCAATGTAATATGTGTAGGATTTTATAGAATTAAAATCTACTTAACTAACTAAAGTATCGTATCACTGTGAAGAAAGTAAAGAAAAGTAAAGAAAAGAATAATGGAGAATGGATAAGAGTTAAATAGTAAGAAATTAGTAGATAAAATATATGTGTACAGAAATTACTATGTAATTAAATTAATGTATCAACTGAAAAATAATAATACATATCATATTATGTGATAATTATGTAAACATAAGTCACCAACTACATGTAAGAATTATTATATTTATAAATATATTACTTATATTATTCAATTGTGTGATAATGTTTTGTTTTCTCTTTTCTTTTCTTTTTTTCACACTATGTATTTATTTTATTCAATCAATAAGTATTGAAATTAATAGTGTCCATTATGAAGATCCATATGTCATTATTTTCATGTGCGCAATCTACGGTGTGTTCCATATGAAAAAAAATCATTCCACCAGCGATAATCCTGGAGTTAAACCGATCGTAATGAAGAATTAGTTAATAGTTCCTGTATGTATTCCATGCACGGATGAATATCTAATTTGACCAAGTTCCTTCATTCAGTGCTGATCCTAAGTGCGAACGATACTATGTAAGTGTAAATTTCACTATGTTAAGTCCAAAATTCAAGTGTAGACTGATTGCAGAACGTTTTACAGCAAGTGATAAGCGTATTGACACTAAACAAAGTCCATCGAAATTTGATCAAAATTGATAACATTTCACGAATGTTCTGTCTTCATTCAAATTGTTCACGATCACGTATGTTCTTTTAACTACCAAATGTTGTAAGTCAATATTATCTTGAAAGCGAATGAGTAAATTCCATCATACAAGTCGCTTCCATTTCTTGAGTCGTGAGTTCTCTTCAATCGACAACGAAGGATGCAGTGACCAGGAATCTGGAATAGTTATACTTGATTATGTAATTGAGAGTTCAACATCCGTATAATGTATCAACGTCACTTGGAGTAAGAACCTCGATATCACGAGACGTTTGATATAATGGCAGACTTGACATACGGAGTCGTAAATTCTCGAGGTATAAGACACTGGAACTATAGTACGTCATCTTATGTCGATAATAAGTGAAGAAACAATGAGTTAGTCGCCCTATTCTTCGATCTTGAACCAATGTCAAACGTAAAATTGGTCATGAAGGAGACCAATATCGAAGTGTAAATTGCCTGCATCTGTACGAAGAAATTTTTTTGTATATGGCAACCTTAAAATAGGTGGCCTGGAAAAGAGTGATAAGATATAGTTAAATGTTTTGTCGCAGTCTGCCGCCCATGTCACTTTCACAAGCATGTCTTTCCTCAAAAGGGTAGATGATGTACTAGCTTATGCTGCATTGGCTGAGCATAGTTGAACAGATAATGAATCAAAGAATGTGATCCTAAATCCAAGTATGAATGGCTAATATCTACGTGAAACAGAATCAGGTACCAATTGTAGCCTGAGAGAATGGTGATGAAAGTAAACACCATTGTCACGCTCCATAACCAAACGAGCGTCTCTATTGGCCCTTGTCACAGTATAATATCTACACCTTCATGACATTGTCCTCTAAGCTCGTATCAAACTGCGAGAGGTCACACAATCAACATACTTGTAAACGCCATTCACAAAGTGTACACGAAGGCGTGCTGACAATCTCCCTTTTAATAATAACAATGCTACATGTACGAATGCAATAACAACAACACTAAATTGTCAGCAATAACCATATGGCTAGACCACCAATTCCTACTACCATCGGAATATAAAACAAGGCTGTACAAAAGCCAGCAACAATAAAGAGAGCACGATTAATATGCAATGTGGCTTCTAAAGCCGGCCAACTGACATCTTTCTCTGTCAGCTTCCTGTTCACTCTACCTCATTGCACCCTTTTTCACCATTTCGTTTTAAAGCTGATGTGCGCACCAAAATATATGTTTATTCCATCAAAGCCCATGTACGCAACACAAGATATTATGTGACATCTACCCCCTTCCCCAGAAAAGAAAACGGAGTTTTCTTCTCCCTGAGAGCAGTAGATTTCACAGCATACAACAAAATATTAGACAAGTTCAACCAAAAAAAAAAATTTTACACTGGTGTACGTAGACGTCATGCCTACGAACACATATATCTCATGTCCCAAAAATTACAATCTAGACAGAGCATCTGCCACGACATTTAGTCTACCCTCTAATGGGATAATTGTGAACTGGAACTGTTCTAGCAATAAGGCCCAACAAGTCAACCGTGAGCTTGTCGACTTCGAAGATTTCAAAAACAGTAAAGGTCGATGATCTGTCTGAAGTATAAACTGGGACCCTATCAAGTATCGGGACAGTTTTGACACTGCCCATATTATAGCCAGGCATTCCCTTTCTATTGTGGAGTACCTGGTCTCTGCCGGTAACAGTTTCCGACTAACATACATCACAGGATGTAGTGTACCCTCGTGGTCTTGCATAAGACATGCGCCAATGCCCACAGATGACGCGTCGGTCCGCAGTATAAAGGGTTTGCTCAAATCAGGCAAAAGAAGGATTGGTCGCATGGAAAATAACTTCTTGATTTTTGATAACGCTTTCTCGCATTCTGGCGACCATACAACCCTGTTAGGCATCCCTTTACTAGTAAGAGAGGTTAAAGCATCAGAAATTGTAGAAAATTGAGGGATGAATTTGCGATAAAAATTGACAATATCCATCAGGCTTCTGACCTGCTTCTTAGTCCTAGGTGCTTGTAGTTCCAAAATGTTTTTAACCGTGCCAATCTCAGGTTTTAATAGATTATTACCTACTATAAACCCCAAAAAATTCAACTCCCTAAAACCGATACAAATCTTACTAGGGCGTGCCGTTAAACCATGCTTACGTAAACAACCCAACAGGGAAGACAACCCCGACATATGTTGTTCCCATGTTTCATGGAACAGGCAGATATCATCAATGTACGTAATCACATCCGTACGATGACCTAGTAACTTTCTCATCATTCTGACGAAAGTTGCGGGTGCATTAACTAGCCCGAAACACATAAAATTAAACTGAAATAAACCCTTTGGGGTAGAAAATGCCGTCAAAGGTTTAGCCGACTCGGCAAGAGGAACCTGCCAGTATCCCCTAGATAAATCCAGTTTACTAAAAAATCTGGCATGGGAAAGTTGAGTAAGGAGGTCCTCTTTGTTCGGTATTGTCTCAGCGTCAATCACAGTGACACTATTTAGTTTACAGAAGTCGATGCAGACACGCAAGGACCCATTTTTCTTTTGTACCACGACCATAGGGAAGGAGTACGCAGACTCCGATGGAGAAATGATCCCCAACCATAACATGTCTTCTAGTTCTTTTTCAATCGCCGACTTAAAATGTAATGGCTGCGGATATGGCTTTACCCTGATCGGTTGGTCGTCCGTCAGGATAATATTGTGGCAGATCAAATCGGTACGTCCTGGCAAATCAGTGAGAACATCCTTAAACTCTCCAATGACCAATCGAGCCTCAGATTTCTGTGTTATCGTTAGGCCGTCACATATCTGCACATTCTCCCAAGACTCAGAAGGAGCAAGGGGAACGAGAGACAGCTGGAGATTAATATCATCTCCTATGTCACCCAATTTATTAACACATTAACTATCGAATTGAAAAACACACTGTGGCCGAATTAAATTTTTTCCCATTTTCATCCTGTAGGTGTTTGCACAAAGTAAGCTGTAGGTTTCGTAATTGTTTACAGATTTTTATGAATTACACGTCATTTTAAAGATAAATGAATGTACTATTACAATAAACACCGGTTGTAACTCTAATAGAGGTTGTTGCTATTTAACGGCCCTCCGATGGCCGAGGACTTGCAATATTTTCACAATTATAACTGCTTGCGCTCCATCTCTATCAAAATCACAATTTCAATCAATGTGCACACCGTTTTCACTCTTGTCCTCGTCGCTAGATCTATCAGTCAATTGTTGAAACACGTTTCTATCCTATTCAGCCGTTAGACGAGATGTACACGCATTTTTGGTAGTCCTATCACTAGTTGCCACGGTAAACAGTTTTACACGATTTGTTAACTAACCCAAAAGTTTCAGTACATTTTTCATTCATTTTATTACTAAAATTAGATTGGCGCACTGAGCGGCTTGCGGTCCAAATGTGATTATTTTGTGAGCCACTGACAGCGGCTTGCGGTAGTTAATGTGTTAATGACCACCGAACATGCCATCTTCGGAGTTTCCCCAGACAACCTAGTGTCCACCCCTTTTAGAGCCTCTGGCCGTTCCATATAAGGTTTTAACATATTAATGTATAATACTTTCTCCTTGTTCTGAACCTGGATTAAATAATCAACATCCGTTACCCTCTTAAGCACTTTAAACGGTCCCTGCCATGTAATGCTCAAACGGTCTTCCTTTGATGGCAGAAGAAGCCATACCTCATCATCGGGACCCAAGAACAGTAATTTGGATCCACGGTTAGCGTATTGCCTGTACCGCGCCCCGCCACGGATAAATTATCACGTGCCACGGCACACGCTTTGACAATACGGTCACGCAGGTTTATGACGTATTCGTAACTGGAAACGGAGGACCCATCAGAACACCCACCAACCAGTATATCTTTCAGAATGTGCATTGGGCCCCTCAGATTCGCCCCGTACAATAGTTCAAATGGAGAGAACCCAGTGCTCTCCTGAGGCGCCTCTCTATAGGCAAATAATACTGCTGGAAGGAATTTATCCCATTCTTGGGGAAATTCAGCAGTGACCTTGGCCAACATATCCTTCAATGCGCCATTAAAACATTCACATACCCCGTTTGACTGGGGATGATAAGGGCTGGTGAACGATTGGGAAATGCCCAACAATTTAGTGATCTCGGCCATTTCCTTGGAAATGAATTGACGTCCCCTATCTGACAATATCACCTTGGGAAACCCAAACCTACTGAACAACATCTGCAATGCATCCGCCACAGCCTGAAAGGTTATAGTCCTCATTGGCACAGCCTCGGGCCATCTTGTGCACAGATCCACCATTGTCAGAATAAAACGAAAGCCTCTCTCTGATGCAACAGAAAGCGGACCAACGATATTGATTGCAACTTTCTGGAAGGGGCAAACCGACAAATTAACAACCTGCAACGGGGCCTTCTGTAATTTACCCCTATGTGTCACCGGCTGGCATACCCTGCAAGACCTGCAGTATACTTTAATGTCTTTGTTGTATGCCGGCCAATAGAATTGTGACAGAACTCTATGGCAAGTTCTCGCAACCCCCATATGTCCAGCAAATGGTGAATCGTGTGCCACCTGCAACACCTTTGATCTAAAGGCGACAGGCACAACCACCTGGCGCTTCAATTCGAATTGGCTGGAAAAGCATCTGGTAAGAACATCATTTTTCAACTCAAACCAGTAACGTGCCGACTTCGTGCATTTTACATCACCATTATGGGCCAAAGTGTAACATTTCTGCAATGTCCTATCAGCTCGCTGCTGCTGGACAAAGTCCGATGCTGGTACATCGGGACTCGTGGAGGCAATACATGGGACAGCGTATGATGTCGGTAGTTCCCGCTGTATCGCCACTGAACTGTCGTCTGCTCTGGTCTGCGCCCTTGTGACCACCACATTGGCCACAACTGATCGTTTGACCTGCCATTTTGTGATGTTGGCCTGGGTACAGTCACGAACACCAAGCACGTTCCCTATAATCAAATCGACTACTGGCGCCTCAAGAACACACGCCTGCACCTGACCAGAAATAAAGGGTGTATCCACGTCTATAATGGCTAGGGGGTAATATTCAACATTCCCCCCAAATGTCACGCATCCGACAGTCTTCCCAATAAGGCACGATTCGTCAATGCATGATCAGCGCACTCCTATCGTAGTGCATCCTGTGTCCCTCAACACAGACACCAACCGGTTCTGAACCATGCCCTGGCGTAACTCTAAGCTTCCGCTGCCATCAAGAGAAGAGAGGCAAGGCAGAGTATGGCCACAAATCAGTAATGGTCTGCCATCAGGTTCAAACAAAGGCCTACATCCCTCGCAATCCTCGTTATTAAAGGTTTTCAGAACGCATGCCGCATTAGCCTTTTCTGAATTGTTTGGACAGACTCTTGCAGCATGTCCCCTTCCGTCACATGCGCCACATCGAAGCTGACCACCATCATCTTTAGTAGGACTACCCTTTGGTGAATTGAGGAGTTCTTGCTCCCGTGTGTCATCCCTGTCATTCCTTTTACTCGGACCACTTCTTCTATACCAACGATGATCGGGATTGTTGGTAGTATCTATTCTGACCTGCCTCCGAGCAGACCTTTCATGCCTATCTCCCGTGTATCTAAACGGAGATCTATCCTGACGGTAGAATGATTGATTTTTCGGGGATCTGTATCCCTTAAAGCTATCATAGTTCCCATGAGATCCATGCCCACTAGAGTATTGCCGATCAAACCTTCTCTTGGCAAACCTGTCCGCACTCTTGGACCGATGTTGCCGGAAAGGTTTCCCATTAACCTTGCCAACACATGTCGCGAAAGGCTCAGGGACAAATGGCTTGTGATTGTCTTACCAGGGTGAGCGGTAACGTACTGCCGCCCCAACTCTGACATAGCAGTAATGTCTCTAGGTTTGCGTTCCTGAAAAAATGCAACCATATCAGAACAACATGAGGACAACACCTTGTCCCGCAACATGAGATCAAACAGTCCATCAAAATCCCTGTTTATTCCCTCTAGCTCTGTCCATCTATTAAGGAGAAGTTTAATTTTGGTGACAAAAGAGCCGAAATCTTGGTCGGCACTAGGCATCGCATCTCTGAAACGAGAGCGATACTCTTCGGCTGTCAGCTTAAATTCTCTCAGCAATGTTGCCTTTACGGTATCATAATTAGTTCTGTCAGCCACAGGCAAACTATATACGGTGTTTAAAGCAGAGCCGGAAAGCAATGCAGATAAAAGTGAAGGCCATTCTTCCTTCCTTGCCCTCCAGGCAAGAGCCTCCAATTCAAATCTCTCCAAAAAGAGGTCCATGCTATCTACTTCCTCCCAAAAATTCGGTAATCGTAGCCTAACCGGGCGAGCTGGCTCCCAAGAAGTCAAACCAGGATTGCCAGAATCAAGCTCCAACTTTTTTATAGCAATTTCCTTGTCCGCCTCAATCTTCAATCTTTCTAAATCCATCCATCTTTGTTCCGTATCTGCTTCAATCCGTTTCAGTTCCCTATCTGCTTCAATCTGTTTCAGTACCTTATCTGCTTCAATCTGTTTCAGTTCCCTATCTACTTCAATCTGTTTCAGTACCTTATCTGCTTCAATTTGTTTCAGTTCCCTATCTGCTTCAATCTGTTTCAGTTCCTTATCTGCTTCAATCTTCAATTTTTGTAGTTGACGCTCCTCATAGCGTTCTCGTCTGTCATCTTCTTGTTTTTTCTGTAACTCATACTCTTTGTGTTCGGCCTTTGCCCACTCAAGCAAAGAATCCCCAGACTTTCCTGTCTTCTCTCCAATTTCAATAAAAATCTTTAAGGCTAGACATAGTTATGGTCGAGGTGCAATACAAATGCGCGGTGGCAAACTACGAAATAAGTAAAATCATGAAGGTTACCAATTTCTCAAATTGTACCCATACCCCTACAAAATCACAATAAATATATTGTTGCACGCGCCCAATATATATTTGCAGACGAAGGGTACAATGTACCTGCAGTTCTGAATACACCTGATTAAAAAAACAAGCAGGTGAAAATACAGTATGACAAGTCAATTCCAAATAAGGGATCCGGTGAAACGAATCCTTGCTTGTCTATACCCAATCAATGTCACGATACAATGACATAAATCTCAAGCTCACACAGTGGTAGCTTTAGACAAGGACATCCGCATAATGGCTAAAAAAAATGATGTCCGTACACCGTCTCTTATTTCACTAATGCGTGATTTTACAAATACATATCATGTAACAAAGGAAATCAAAAATCCATATACAGTAGAACTCCATTTATCCGAACCCCATGGGACCGAGCATCGTTCGGATAATCAAATGTTCGGATAATTGGATTACATAATGTATCGAGTACATGTACACATATTTCTAAAAATAATTAACCATCACAAGAAAAATACACTATAAAACATATTTGCAGTACTTGTTCTGTAATAATAATACCCACACTGTATTAGATCACTGTATCACCAAAATCGTTCATTACACTGCAGTGCATGTACTACTTGTACAGTATTAATTATTTTTTTTTAAGAAAGAGAAATGTTTTCAAAATAACATTACAAACGATTCAAAACCAGGCGCAACTTACGTATATATGTACTTGCACAGATGTAGCCCACTATTTAAAATAATGAGGAATCCTCTTTTGCACCAAACTGGATTGTCTCCTTTTGGCTGCTAAGTCCCGCATTCTCTTCAACAGCAGAAGCTGTGTAGGACAGCTGTCATCTTCTTGCTCGTACCAAGCCATCGCTGTTTCTAGTGCTATAAAGGCCTCTTCAGGACTTGGTCGACGTTTTGAGTTTTTTTCATAATCTACAAGTACATCATGTACTTCAGAGGAGTCTTCATCATCGGTCACTACATGTATTTGGTTTTCTTTTTGCACAAAAGACAAAATTTCTTCGTCATTCAAAAACTAAAAACCAGAATCATTATCATCTTCTAGCCACATGTGGACATCATCTTTGTCACAGTCCGAAAATCCGGGCATTGCTTGAAACAGTTCCACAACTTCATTTATACAATCATCATTTGTGTCCACTGCAGTAGTTTCATTTCCTCCTTTTTTCCCAAGCAATCTATTCCAAGCCTTGTTGAGATTATCTTGTGACAGGGTGGTCCAAGCATCAGCTAACATATAGCAGCAGTCTTTGAGATTAAGCTTTTGGAAAACGCCACCACACTTTCTTCATCTTCAGCCAACAATAAACGACGCAGGACTTCCTTCTTGTACATCTTTTAAGCTTTGCTATAACACCCTGATCCATTGGTTGAATCAGTGCTGTTACATTGGGAGGCAGAAAAATTACTTTAAAATTTGCATCAACTGCATTCAATGTATCCGTCTCTGGATGAGATGGTGCATTGTCCAGTAGAAGAATTACTTTTCCAGTTTCTTTTCTTGTTCTCTCAACCTCTTCACATTTGGGATGAACTGATTTGTATACCAATCAAGAAATATTTCACTATTCATCCAAGCACTCTTCTGTGCTTTGTAGTACAATGGGAGACATGTCACATTCTTTAAACAACGTGGTTTTTTGGCTTTGCCGATCATCAGCACCGGTAAACGATGACTTCCACTGGCATTCGCGGCTACCAAAATTGTTACTCTCTCTTTGCACTTTTAAAACCCAGGGGCAGCTGCTTCGCGCTGAGATGCAAGTGATTTTTGAGGCAATGATTTCCAGTATTAGACAGTCTCGTCGGCATTATACACATCATCGAGTGAATAACCTTCTTCTTCCAAAAAAGCAAAGAATGTTTCTTTAAAATTTTCAGCAGCAGTTGCAACGCTAGATAAAGATTCACCTTGAATCTCCAATTCTCGTATGCCATGAAAAGTTTCTTAACCATCCCTGGCTAGCCTTAAAGTCAGGAGGACCGTCAAGTTGATTGTTGAACTGAAGTGCCTTTTCACACAATATAGAGCCAGAGATAGGTTCCCCTTTGCTTTTTCTTTGCACAAACCATATATACAAAGCCTCTTCCAATTTCAAATCGTTCGCATTTCTCATGGTTTTACGTTTCTTCGACCCATTTTCATTATTCAATTTCGATGCAAAACTCATAATTTTATCCTTGTTACTTTTGATGTCAGAGACGGTAGCTTTCCCAACATTGAAAATCCTCGCAAATGAAGACACAGTTTCGCCTTTTCCTAGTCTCTTGATAATTTCTGGTTTCATTTCATTTGACAAAACATTGCGGTTCCTTTTATATGCTTAGGCCTACTGGAAGATGCCATATCGCACAGAGAAATACTTGTACACCAAAATTATTCTGCTGTAGTAGCAGACACAATTATTTTAAGTTGAACTGTCTGTTTAGCCAGTATTCTGCCTAGAACGCACACGTACACTGGATTGGTAAACCAGATATTAACTGACTTTATGATCTAACTGACTTCCTGTACGTAAGCGACCGACCATTCGCCCATCCCATTCTCTGCAAATTGTTAGCACACATTTGAAGCTTGCCGCATCAAAAGATTCAGAAATGTTTTCTAACGTGACTGGTGGCGCCTGATTTTTTTTTTCTGGAAAAAGTGTTCGGATAATTGGATGTTCGGATAATTGGGGTTCGGATAAATGGAGTTCTACTGTACTATGAACAGTACATATAATGATGAGACACGAACTCACTTGACAAACAAACACCAACAGTACGATAAGAAAGTGATGACAGATATATGAGATAGAAACACATAAGTATATACAAACCGTACTGTTAACAAACGAGAACAAGGAGATTGTCAATATAACTTATATACAAAATAGCAAGAAGAAAACAGGAGAATACGACAGCAAAACATGACGAAAGAGAATACTTGCAAAAATAGGAGACTATGTATACAAACAAGACAATCACCGCTAAGACACTGAAAATGTGCACGGTCAGTTATGCTGGACAGTCAACAGGGTCAACTCTCTGTGCCTGTACCCCACTGCAACACTGACAGTGTTACTGCCTAAAGAAATCAGTTCAACAAAATCCCTTTCCCATAATAAAAAAAAGAAAATATTAAACATGCCACCAATTCCACCCTCAAACCAATGTATTACATTAATAAGACAATACAGACGGCACGAAAACCAGTAGTGGACGGTGAAGCGACGAGGTCTGTAGCAAGGCAATATCAAAAGGCAGAAAGAAGTCACACAAATAATTGAAATATGTATATAAATGAAATTGCAAATGAAAGTATCAGAGACAATGAAAAGAACAGATAATAAAATAGTAACAGAAAAGCATCATTGCAACTACCAGCATATGGAGAAATGAGCTAAACGAAAAAAATTCGAATGGATGAGCAGAGTAGACCAGTAATTAAAAACATGACTTTAAGGGAAACACATAAAATAAAATGACATCAAAAAAGAAAGTAGAACAGCAAAAGGAAAGAAAACAAGAAATATAACTAAATTTATGACTGTCTTTCTGTAGACTGAATCCTCAAAGTCCCAATACCAGCTCCTCAATCGAATGATGATAATGAATCATGAGACAAAAGCACGAATAGTATCGACAAATGTTAGTGCCACAATCAGTTACGCTTAGTGCACTCTTCACTGTCCGGTTGCGGCAAAATGTTCTGAACAAATTCAAAGACAAGATCCACACTCGGCGTCAGTTATTCTCGTAGCTGAAGCCTTGAAGCCACCAATGGGTGTAGTAATAAGAACATACATCAATGTTCAGTATCCTCCCATTCCGTTAAGCTCGCAAAATCCACACCAATGTAAATGGCCTTCTTATGTTTGTGTCCAAGAAAGGCTATACCAGCATAATAAATGATAACTGGTAAACTCAGCGAAGACTATAAATCATCCTTGGTTATCAAATTATGGCTGCAGTAAGAAACGACATAAAGTACACAGCAAGACATCACGTCTTTTATCAGTAGCGTAATGTAGACCAGTGCATCAGAAAATGTGTTATGGTTGCACCCGCCATTTACGTATATTTATCAGCATGACTACAATGTTCTGTCTCATCAAACGATATATAGCAGCATCAGCATTCACGGATAATGCTGCTCAGCAAATCACGTATAGTTCCTCATCACGAACAGTTTCTCAGCACGACAATGATAGTCGGTAGTATTCACAAACGAGTTAAATTTTCATGCGGACAAAAAGTCACTGCAGCAGAGTCGAGCAATAAGCATGCACAGGCAAGGCAACGTATTCACGATAGAGGCGAGCTGTAAGATGTGTACTGGCAGGTACACACACGTAGTATTGTCATAATATGTTGTACCACATGTTGTAGGCGACGTATTCGTGCTCTCAGCAGGTAGGCCACCAATGGGCAATCGAGAACCAAAAAATCAGCAGGCAACTGCAACGACCGACAACTTTAAAACATCTTCGCCTACGCCTGGAAGGAACTAAAACCTCCTATTTTCCACCACAATTACGACAGACCCACAATCAGCTCTCCAAATCACTGACAATGGAACTAATCCAACAATAAGACGGCGTCGTCGTCGCCCCAGCAAGACAGGAACTCATTAAACCTTAGCTTCATAGTCTTCACACTGCGCAATGAGTCAATGCACGAACTTGTAGCTTGTTTTCGCCGACAACAAACCCATTGCAAAATGTCCTCATCAGAAAAAACAATCGCACATATAATGGGATACAACCCAATCGCCAACAAAAGCCTCGACAACTGTAAACTTGCTATGAGAGAGCCCATAATAAAATCAATACTACAAATATCCAGATACCACCAGTCACTAACAAAGTGGAACGCTAACATACACCTGTATAGAGGACCACAGCCCCCAAAAATATGTCACAGTATAATATCTACACCTTCATGACATTGTCCTCTAAGCTTGTATCAAACTGTGAGAGGTCACACAATCAACATACTTGTAAACGCCATTCATAAAGTGTACAGGAAGGCGTGCTGACAATCTCCCTTTTAATAATAACAATGCTACATGTACGAATGCAATAACAACAGCACTAAATTGTCAGCAATAACCATATGGCTGGACCACCAATTCCTACTACCATCGGAATATAAAACAAGGCTGTACAAAAGCCAGCAACCATAAAGAGAGCACGATTAATATGCAATGTGGCTTCTAAAGCCGGCCAACTGACATCTTTCTCTGTCAGGCTTCCTGTTCACTCTACCTCATTGCACCCTTTTTCACCATTTCCTTTTAAAGCTGATGTGCGCACCAAAATATATGTTTATTCCATCAAAGCCCATGTGCGCAACAAAAGATATTATGTGACAGTCCTAAATGTTACCAACGCCTCACCATACCTGCTATTGGTATGTGGCAACAGACGCACAAACTTAACGTCTGCCGTGTAGTGAAAAAAATTACCAAGTGTCTGCCAGGTAGTTTCCTGTGGCAGATTTCGCACTAACACAGTGCGAGAATATGCACATTTCCCAATTTATGTAGAACCATTGTCACATGGGAACACGAGTGATGTGCAACCTTATTTGCATGAGGCAAATTGCAATGTTTGTCACTCATGTATGTATAATTCTTTCTATAACCTGGATTATCCTGTTGGACATGAGTATGATGACTCCTACCCTGTAAGGGTACATTTGTAGGGCATGTAGTAGTAGACATAGTAGACAGACCAGAAGAACTAAGTACATTCTTTTTTTCCAATGTACTGGTATTAATTTTATTGAGTATCTTCCTATCACTTTTAACACCAACCATATGTTTCAACATGTTACTCTTCTTAGTACACTCCTTTCCCCTGTTGACAACGTCAACAGTTTTCTTAAGACCAGTTGGTGGCTGATCATGTCGCCAAGACTTGTCCCCTGAATTGGCAGTATTGTTCTGTCGAGGGAAGGTGTACTTGCCTCGAAATGATCTGATAATCTTCACTGGGTGTGCTGGTAATTTAATATCACCCTTAGTGTTGAAGGTATGTCGTATAATAGGTTTATCATCCCTTCTGTTCAACATTATTTTCTTACTCAACACGACATCTAATAAACCATCAACTCTTTTTCTCAATTTAACCAATTCCGAATTCAATAATGCAATCTCTTGCCTCTGCTTTTTATTTAATTTATCCAAGTTAGTAGCTATCTTCCTCTCACTAACAAGTGTGGAATCAACTGTATTCAATTTAGTTGAAAGTTCATCGATCTGCTGTTGCATTCTCTTTTCTAGTTCAGAATATCTATGTTTTTCATTCAGGAGTAATGATTCCAAGGTAGTAACCTTGTCATCAGTTAAACAATCATCACTCAAGGTTGATACAGTATCAGTACTGTAAAATTCTATTTTCCTTTCTTCATTTTCTGATTTCAAACTGATACGTTCAGAAATCAAATTGTCATAATCTGACTTTATCTTTTCACATCTTGATTTCAATTCATCAAATAATGTCTTATACTTCTCATTACCTCTCTGAGATTCCATCATAAATTTCTCATTATCTTCCCGCAGTAGTTTTTAATTCAAGCGTGGAAGAGTTCACCTTACCTATCTGGTCATCCAACATCTGTTTCAATGAGGTCACCTCATCCTCTAACTCTTTCTTCTGACTAAGAGAAAAGTCATGAAATTTCTTATTATCTGCTATCAACACCGTCACTTTTTTCTTTAATACAGCATTTTCAAAATCCATTGCTAAAAACCTCTTCTCATCCTCCACTTTTTGCTGCATCAGCTGATTAGCAAGGGTCTTCTCCTTACCCTTATGCTCATTTATCGTTTTTTTCAACGCATCAAGATCCTGGCTCCTTTGAATTAAGAAATGTTCTATGGCAATCTCCTCCCCCCCCCCCCCCCCCCCCCCCCTTCCCTAAACGTAATCTATCTCCCTCCCAGAGAAAATGATCAAAAATATCCATAGTAACTATTTATATGACTCCCTGAGTCAATCAAATAATAATCAAATTCTTTACGTGCTTCCCTTTTTTATCAAATTATATACCAATCTTCATCAAATATCTCAAAGTCGCCATGTTAATTCAATAATATAGTTAATTAGTAGTCAATTATATCAATCTCCTGTATATATATATACTCAATTATATATGCCAAAATGGCTAATATAGTATTGTGACTAGACCAGTCTACTAAGTACCCCTCAATATGCTTACCAAATTCAAGGTAAGATCTAAATTTATATTTATTTATCAATATATCATAGCATCATGCCATACTCATGATGAATAACTAGTAGTGACGTGGACTACTAGTGCAAATTGATGAAGTCATATTAGTCATCAAGTGTTTTAGGCAAAATTAATCATGTTTTATATTATTATTATCTTATAGTTATTTTAATCTATTATCATTATAATATCAATTATGAATGAATAAATACAAGAGACGCAGTAAACCAAAGAGTTACAACACAATATTATGCCACAATTGACAATTTACAGACATTAAAATGATCCTATAAAATAAAGCAGAAATCGCAAGTGACGAGGTGTATGGAACTGAAAATAGGTCAAATCACATCAACTAAGATTTATGACGTCACATGGACTCATTGACGAACGTTACAATATCATTTCTGAAAATAACTGATAGAAAGATTAGAAAGACGATTTAGAATACAAACAATGACAAAAATGAATAAAATTGAAAATTAGGACAGTAAAATACAACAAGTATATACATAACTTCACTGCTAAAACTTAATGTTGAATAGATTCAAAAGCAAACGCAGTATGCCACAAACGAAATCTCAGTGGATGCTTTGCAAAAATGAAAATATTCAACTATGCCCTATCAGAACGATCAGGATTTCTGTGGCCAATTGACACTGACATAACAAAAATCCTGATTCCCGCCAACCGACCCGCTAAATGAACATACGTACAACATTATAATAAAGAACATGTAACATTTAATATCGAAAGAAAAACATACCTGCAATAAGACTGGACTTAGAACTGCCTCTAGGCCTAAAACAATGTACTTATCTTCACTTGATAATTTCAATCCTCCGCAAGATGTTGGCATGCATCAACATCAAAGTATGGATGTATGGATTGATCAAAACAGGCATCGAACACTTGATTAACTGGAATTCTTGCGCTTCTTGACGTATTGACTTTTATTGTGGATATCAACGGCTTGTTTGAAAGTCATCTGCTAAAGGTTATGACGTCATGCTAACTTGCAGTGCGCATGCGTGTTGAACTTTGCACAATTTCACGCAATCTGATTGTCAGGAAAGTTTGAAAAACCAATGTTCTTGACAGTAGAATATTCGTCTTGAAATGGAAACTGTTAGTTCTTTAATTGTTTCACAACCCTGCTGGCCGCCATTTGTTGCAAGTGGGTTCTTTCTCTATGTTGCAATGAGTCAAAAGGTTATAGGCGGTATTCAACTTTTGAGAGTAGAGGGTGTCATCAGATTCTTTTCCTTACGGACTCCTTTATCTTGTTCTACCATAATATCGTTCTTCATTTTTTTAGAGAATTGTGCTGAGTACAAGTATAAGTAAAAATGCAGAATAGGGTATCCAATTTCAACTAGAATCATGTGAGAACTCCTTCTTGTTCAGAGTCCATATAAACATATTTATTACATCACAATCAACATATCAGTTCATGGCATAAATCATCCTACTATTCATATATATTCAGTGCAGTCCGTTCCAGTCCTGTAGATTAATTATTATTGTCAAAACATGGTAGGCTATATATACACACTGCTGCGATACAGTCAGTCGATAGTGAGACCTACCAGCTTTCGAACTTGGATCATAACATGATCAAATTACTCCCGTAATCTGGACTTCAACAATAATGGTTCTCCATAACCATTCTTACTTTAATCATTATGAAGGCTGACCCTCTAGCCAAAATTCTCAAAGAAATACTCTGCACTATAATGATATCCTGGGAGTAAACAGAATACGTCCGACTCGTTCGGACCTTATAATCAAAAGGGTAAACGAAGAACGTAGTCAAGCGGGACTATGTCAACCGTGCCACGTCATAAAGTTACTATACACTTCGCGTTCAATAAAATACCGTGAAGCGTGAAAAACATTCTATATTTACAACATCTCAAGCATCTAATGCGTAACTTTAAAGTGCTCACAACTGTAGCAGACGACATCGTTAAAACGTGTCGTAACAAACTGCTTGATATAGATTACAGCTACCAACACACAACTAAAGCCTGTTTTATGTTTCGGTTAATTTCTGCGTGTAACCACAGCCTGAAAAAGGAATAACGAGTAGGTACTCTGTACAATATTAGGCAATTTATTTCATTAAAATATTCTGTTTTCTATCAAGTTCAAGCGATGTATGTACGAGGGCTATTCCAAAATCAACCTCCGATTGGCTGGTAAAAATAAACTAGTTGCCATAGCGACATGGCGCATTGCCTGCAGCAATCAGTATTGTTTTATCTCGCTACACGCAAACCCACAGTCCCAATTGTTCAGTTGTTCACAAGTAGCGACTGAGTAAACATGGACCCTGTCATTGCCACTCCTGCCAGCTGTGAGGTCCGTGGTGTGATTCGTTTTCTGCAAGCAGAAGGACACAGCTCCGCCAAGATTCATCGTCGATTGTGTCGTGCGTATGGTGATAATGTTATGAGTGACAGTTCTGTGAGGGATTGGTGCAGGAAATTCAGGGATGGGCGCACAGATGTGCATGACGAGGGGGGACAAGGATGACACTCAATTATGACTGATGAACTCGTTAAAAAGTTGACCAAGTCGTGGGTGAAAAGTGTCGTTTCACGATTTCAGATCAAATTTCGAGGACTAGTCTGTTTCGAATTGTCACAGAGAGATTGGGTTACCACAAGTTCTGTGCACAGTGGGTACCAAAACAACTGACTGGTGTTTATAAAGCTCAAAGAATGGGCTCAGCTTTGACGTTCCTTCTGCGCTACCGGGAAGAGGGGGACGAATTGTGACTGGGGATGAGACATGGGTTCAGTTTGTGAATGCAGAGATGAAGGAACAGTCCAAACAGTGGATGCACACTCATTCTCCAGACAAGCCCAAGAAATTCAAACAAACATTTTCTCACTGAAAAATGATGGCTATAGTGTTCTGGGACCGCAGGGGAATTTTGTTGACAGAATTCAAGGCACCAGGGACCACAATAACATCAGAAGCTTATTGTGAAACGCTGAAGAAGCTACGGAGGTCGATCCAAAACAAAAGGCGTGGAATACTCACCAAGAGCGTCGTTCTCCTGCATGACAACGCGCGGCTCGCACAGAGGCTTCACTCGAGCAGTTCAACTGGGAGATTTTCAACCACCCCCCTTACAGCCTGGACTTAGCGCCAAGTGATTACCATCTCTTCTGCAAGATGAAGATCTGGCTGGCTACCCAGCGCTTCGAAACCAACGAGGAGCTCATGGATGGAGTCAGCAACTGGCTGGGTACCCTGGCGGCGCTGTTCCTTGATGAGGGATTGCAAAAGTTGGTGCCACGTTTCGACAAGTGCCTGAATTTGGGTGACGACTATGTGGAAAAGTAATGCAGTTATGTATGTAAGTGTTGTATGTAATAAGATTTTTTTCTCTACTTTTAATTTTTACCAGCTAATCGGAGGTTGATTTTGGAATAGCCCTCGTATATTTGACTTTGAGAGTCATTAGATTTGTGAAGTAAATTTATTTAACAAATATATTTTTTTTTAAAATTAGCAATGTGGTTATTTCTGTGTTGACTGGCCACAGAAATGGTGGGAAAAAGAATTTGTCGCCCATCACTGACCTAGAAGCGCCTGCACGTGAATTTGGTCTGAAACACTAGATAGAGACATTTTGTGGAAAATAAACTACAGCATTGATCAACTGGAAAGATTTGTTGAAAATAATTAACATTTCTTAGTAACTGATAAAAGATTGACATACAACACTGTTCTGGACCTGATCAGAAATGGAAATGGTGGACTCTTGTTTCTTGATGTATTTTCTCTTGTCTCTTTTAATGTTTCTTCTCACCTCTTTGTTCACTTCTCTGTACACTGCTTGAACCTTGGCTTTGGAACTTCTGTTTAAATTTGCTTTCTTGTTTGTTCCTGTCTTTTATCTGATTGATGGTTTCTACTGTTATCCATGCTTTGTGCTGGTGTTCTCTTTTTCCGTGTACCTCTTCACATGTTTCGTTCCACGCAGTTTTGATCTGCTGCCAGTGGTCCCCTATATTTGCTACATCTTCCAGCTGTTGGAGCACTTGGTATTGGTATTTGTTCGATATTCTGACCGTAAAATTGTCCTTTCTTTCTTTATTTTTTTAGATATCCTACATTAAACTGTTGTTTGTAACTATGTCTTCTTCTTCTTCAAGTACCATGCCTAGTGGCATAGGAGATCATATCTCTGTACAACTTCCTGTCTCCAGTACAGTTTATCAATTCTGTTGTTGACCTCCTTCCATGCCACAATGTCAAACTGTCTAGTATTTGCTCTCTTAGTCTTCCTCTATCTCTTTTTCCTTCAATCTTGCCTGTTGTTATGATATAGTCCAGCTTCCCTCTTCTCATAACATGCCCAAAAAAGGGGATTGCTTATTTCTAACTTGTGAAATAAGTTTCTTTTGGGCATTGGCCTCTTTCAGGACATCCTCATTACTCTTTTTGGCTGTCCATGGTATTTTTAACATTCTTCTGTAAAACCACATCTCTCTGGCCTCTAGTACTTTCCCTACTTGTTTACTAACTGTCCATGACTCACTCCCATACATCAGGATTGGTTCTGTATAACACATTAAACAAATCAAGAGAGCAGAAGAAAACCAATAAACATTGCTTTTATCGACCTCTTAAAGGCATTTGACCTCCTAAAAATAGGCTGCCCCACTAAATTACTTGAAATGATAAAGTCATTCCACGAAGACATGAAGGGAACAATCTAATAAGCTGAAAACACATCACAGCCATTTGACATATGTAGTGGCATCAAACAAGGCTAGTTCCTGGCTCTGACACTCTTCGGAATCTCCTTTGCCTTACTCTTGAAACATGCTTTCAGAAATGCTTCCTCTTCTTCTTTGATCCTTAGCCGCTAACTGTCAAAGCAGTCAGTGGCCATTACACCTCGTGGCGTCTTGTAGGACAGCAATAAACTGCTTCCACTTTGCTCAGTTTGCGGCCATCCTTTGTACAATGCCTCATATCTGGTTCATTCTTTGCAACTCAGCCTCCACAGTTCTCTGCCAAGTTGTTTTTGGTTGGCCTGTCTTTCACTTTCCTTCAGGGCTCCATAGCATAGCTGATCTTCTGATTCCATCAGGGTCTCTTCTGGGGACATGACCAACTCAACTCCAGCGTCTGCCAGCTATGTCAAAGCAGTCAGTGGCTATTACACCTCGTGGCGTCTTGTAGGACAGCAACAAACTGCTTCCACTTTGCTCGGTTGGCGGTCAGCCTTTGTGCAATGCCTCATATCTGGTTCATTCTTTGCATCTCAGCCTCCACAGTTCTCTGCCAAGTTGTTTTTGGTTGGCCTGTCTTTCACTTTCCTTCAGGGCTCCATAGCATAGCTGATCTTCTGATTCCATCAGGGTCTCTTCTGAGAACATGACCAACTCAACTCCAGCTTCTGCCAGCTGGTGTGCATGTCCTCTTAGTTACTCTGAGTAAGCATTTCTTAGTTGGTGATGGTATTCGGCCAAAAGATTCAGAGAATTTTGCTTCGGCAGATTGTATGGAAAGAGTATGATTTAGACAGTTCCTTCTCTGTTACTCTCCAGCGTTCCACATCATAGAGACGCACAGAAAATACACAGCTCTCATATGATCTTCGTTTGGTGTTTGTGCTGTACTCAGAGGACTTCCAGATGTTGTTTAGCAAAAGCTGTTCTCGCTTTATTCATTCTGTTGTTGATGTCTTTGCTTGTTCTGCCGTCTGGTGTTACTATGCATCTGGTGTTACTATGCATCTTAGGTGTGTAAATGTGTCTGTCTGTTCCAGCTTCTCGTTCCTTATTGTTATGGGCTCAGGATTGCCTACATTGAGTGTCATGACCTCTGTCTTCTTTAGACTGAAGTTCAGACCCACCTGCTGGCAATACTTATTCAGTCTGTCTGTTTTTTTTTTCAGAAATGCAATCATAGGAATATGTCTTCATACATGGTCACATTGCCGACTGTTTAACTTCGCAAGGCTGAAGGCAAAAATGAAAGTCAGAGGGGTCACTTTAAGAGACTTGTTGTTTGCCAATGATGCTGCAATCATTACTTAAAGTCAGCAGAAGCCCTATGGCTTTAAGAACTGCTTCTCTCAAGCGTGCAAGGACTTCAGCCTATAAATATGACTAAAGAAAACAAATGTGCTGGGTCAAGATGTGGATGTTGCAGCAGTTAAAATAATCGATAGCTATGAATTGGCAGTTTGGCTCCGCTTAACATATCTGGGATCTACCATCAATGACAAACTCTTCTCTCTTGATACAGAAATTGACAGCCGCATTGACAAAGTTCTAGCCATCTTTGGCTGCCTCACAATGCGTGTTTGGGTAAACTCCAAACTGACAATTAAGACCAAAGCTGTGATATATGATGCCTGCATCACCAGCATACTTCTTATGGCAGCAAAACCTGGACAACCTATGCTAAGCAAGAAAAAAGGCTCAATACCTTCCATCTATGGTGTCTATGAAGACATGAAACAGCGTCTTATTGTAAAAAATACATCTTTGGTATTTCATTGAAGGACAAAGTGACAGTGTCGAAGTGCTGTCAAGCACTGACCTTCACTGCTCAGACGGCGCAGATTATATTGGCTTGACCATGTCTACTGCATCGAAAATGGTTGCATCCCCATCTACAGACAATTGACAGATGGCAAAAGAACAGCTGGGTCACTGCAGGTGAGATACAGAGAGGTGTGCTAGGGAGACATGAAGGCTCTGGACATAAATCCAGCAACCTGAAAGGATGAGACTGCTGATCATACCAAGTGGAGATGCTCCCTATGGTGCCACCTCAGATTGGGCAAAAAGAAGCTCTTACAACAAGCAGAAGAGAATAGAACACGCCAAAAGGAATGTGGCAGGGTCTTTACCGCACCCTCTGGAAGGTTGGCCACATATTAAACTTACTTGCTTGCATGATTTATAGTGTCAGGTTATTGCCCTTGATGTGATGATGACATTGATGATGATGATAATTTCACATGACACACATGTATGAATGAGCTAGCTAGTCTTGATTTACTGACCCCAAGATGTACACTGTTTACGAACGTTTATTGAACATATATACATGAAGTTCAAATGAAGAAAGGTTAACATAGACTTCTGCAAGGCATATCTCCTCCTGCTGATAATGATATTCTCATACATCACATTGTTATTATTGGTCATGGAAGCTTCTTCATTATATCTGCTAGCTCTTCAATCTGTTAGTTTATTCTGGACATCTCTACCTTTGAACTATGCAGCTATTTCAGGTTATGGTTAATTCGACTGGACACCTCCAGGTTGCTTTAATTTTGCCTGAATGTTGCTGTTTCTCATTTTAATGCTAATAACTGTTCTCATTATTAAATGTCTCTGGCTCATGGCACGTGGCCTCGTCTGCCTGCGACCTAACTACACTTTTCTGCGTGGCTACACGTTTTTGCTCTAACACTTTACGTACCCGAATCCTTTTCTGAATTTGTTGATCACACTCTGATCACACAACGATGTTCGATTGCATCAATCATCTTGTTCCCTCAGTGACTAGTATGTCTTGCAAACCGCAGACACAACTTCTACCATAAGTCGATAACGTAGCTGAGCACCTCTGTGCTCCTATCTCACTAAGTTATATGGTGCAAAAGAGAAAGAGTCATGTGGTTTGCCCCTATTTATAGAACTTATACCACATGATTGCTCACGGCACCCCTTTAATTATTCACATCCCCTTTTCTCCTCATGTCTGACTATTCAGTTATTATTATACTCTGTTAAAACCGGTTACCTCTCTGACCATTATCTATCTCATTGTGTATAATCTACCACAGGAACACCAGGCAAAACAAGCAGCTGATGGCTACCACCTCAAGGGCGCATCATAGTCAGTTATGACTGGAGGAGGCTACTAAATTTAACAAAATTAAAACCATTAAATTAAGAAATGCTTTTTGTAATACTCATTTATATTCATGGAGAAATGTAAGCTTTTTGTTTTAAATATATTAAATTAATACGGATTTTATATTCTTTTATTGAAATTATTTCATGTGAACATTCAGAGTATTTGCGGTATATGTAGTAACATTTTCAATTACTTGCATAACTGTTGACATAATTAGTATGTATCAGTCTCTGCCCCCCTCCCCTTCTTTCTCTCTATCTCTCTCGCCCTCTAACACATGCACACAGAGGCATTTTGTTTGTTCGCTTTTTCTCTGTTCGCTTGTTCTCTGCATTTAATGGTTCAGTGAAGTTTACCATATCTTAACAATAAAATATATTTGTAGTTTATTAATTTTAGTATTTGTTGTATTTTTGTGGGGCACTGAGTAGTTTATATTGACTTCCTGTGAATAATTCATATGTCATAACTTTTTTTTTCAGGATGTATTTGACAAGGATGTTATTTCGAAAGATTTTATGGGCCAACTAACACTTAGCATTGATCAGTTGAAAGAGCTGTCAATTAAGGTATAAAATAATGTTTTGTTTCATTATTATGGAAACAGTAAACTGTATAAAAACTATGCACTGAATAGCTACCAGTATTGCTTAACAGGATTTTTAATAGGACATTGAGGAAACCATCTAATATTATCACAAGGCAGTCCTTATTCTGAAATCCTCAGGATTAAAAAAAACCTCATGGAGAAGAGAGCTGATCACAGACACATGAATGATAAAGATAGAATAGAAAATGAACTTGAACAGACAGTCAAGGCAACAGAACTTGAACTAATTGAAGACCTATGGTCCATCTTCTTCTTCTTTGATCCTTAGCCGCCGACCGTCAAAGCAGTCAGTGGCCATCACGCCTAGTGGCGTCTTGTAGGGCAACAACAAATTGATTCCTCTCTGCTCGGTCGGTGGCCATCCTTCGTACAGTGCCCCAACTCTGGTTCATTCTTTGCATCTCAGCCTCCACAGTCCTCCGCCAGGTTGTTTTTGGTCGGCCTCTCTTTCGTTTTCCTTCAGGAGTCCAAAGCATAGCTGTTCTTGTGATGGCGTCGGGGTCTCTTCTGAGGACATGACCAACCCAGTTCCAGCGTCTGCCAGCTATGATGGTGTGCATGTCCTCTTGCTTGCTACGAGTAAGCAGATCTTGGTTAGTGATGGTATTTGGCCAAAAGATTCGGTGAATTTTTCTTAGGCATGTTGTGTGAAAAGAGGACAATTTCGACATTTCCTTCTCTGTAACTCTCCAGCATTCCGCACCATAGAGAAGCACAGAAAGCACACAGCTCTGATATAATCTTAATTTTGTGCTTGTGCTGTATTGGGAGGACTTCCAGATGTTGTTTAGGCTAAAGAAGGCTGTTCTTGCCTTATTCATTCTGATGTTGATGTCTTTGCCTGCCCCGCCGTCTGGTGTTACTATGCTTCCTAGGTATGTGAAGGTATCTGTCTGTACCAATTGCTTATTCCTTACTGATATGGGCTCAGGGTTGCTCACATTGAGCGTCATGACCTCAGACTTCTTTAAATTGATGTTCAAGCCCACCTGCTGGCTAAACTTATTAAGTCTATCCGTTTTTTTCCTGGATGTGTTGATGTGAATGTGCTAGTAGTGCAATGTCATCTGCATATTCCAGATCTTCTAATGTAGAAAATGTTGTCCATCTTATTCCTCTTGGACTGCCCTCTGTTGTCTGGCGCATCACCCAGTCTATGACTGTTAAAAATAGAGTGGTTGATAAGGGGCATCCCTGTCGTACTCCTGTCTTCACCTCAAAGGTTAGGTTGCTCTGCCCAACACTGCACGTAAAGTTTGCATAGAGACTTTTTATGATTGACACTATGCAGCTTGGAATTCCATAAGCCCTCAGTATTTTCCATAAACTGTCCCTATGTATGCTGTCAAAAGCCTTTTCAAAATCAACGAAATTAATGTAAAGCTGTCTTTGCCATTCTGAGCACTGTTCTATAATGTTCCTGAGAGTGAATATATGATCTACACATCTCCTGTTCTTTCTAAATCCTGCTTGTTCTTTCCTCAGTTTGTGATCTACTGCCTTTGAAATTCTCTGTATAATTATCCTGCCTAGTATTTTGCTGGGAACTGAGAGAAGAGTGATTCCTCTCCAATTATTGCAGTCTGCAAGATCTCCCTTCTTGGGCAATTTGACAATTATTCCTTTGTTCCACTCTGATGGTGTTGTCCCCGTTTTCCAGACTTGTGCAAATAGTGGTTCTAATAGTTCTGCTGCTAGCTCAGGGTCTGTCTTAAATAGCTCTGCATTTAAGTTATCATGGCCCGGAGCTTTGCCGTTCTTTAACCCTTTGATTGCTGTGATGATTTCTTCTTTGCGTGGAATGTCTGTATTCACATCTAGATCATTTTCAGCTTCAGGAACATTCAATTGTGTCTCTGGTGGTTCCTTGTTCAGAGTTTCTCTGAAGTGCTCTGCCCATCTTGCTTCTTGTCCCTCTGCTGTCGTGATGAGATTACCTTGCTTATCTCTTACTAATGTAATATTGTTTGCACCTCGTTTTCCGCTGATGAATTTAGTTATTTTGTATACTGTGCTTTGTTCATTTCTCAGTGCTGCCTCCTCTGCCTGTCTTGCAAGATCGTCTAGGAAATTCCTTTTGTTGGCTCGGGTTTGGCGTTTAACTTCCTTGTCCAGCTGACTGTACTGTTCGCTATATAGTTACTTTAACCTGGGGGACTTCGCTTCTGTTTTCTTTCTTTTCATTTCCTTTCTCATCGTTATGGTGTTTAAAGTTTCTTTATGGTCCATAACTCATAGCAAATGGAATGCCACTTGAAATGGTGCACGGTTCAGCCTGAAAGTACAGAACGCCACTTCATGTGGCATGTAATAGTTAGTCTCTGTAATGGAAGTTTAAACAAAGGTTACCTACACTTTTTTTCACTCGAATATTACTGATGTCTATTCTGGTAACTCTTGTGTTTACAGGTTGTTTGAATTTTTCCTTTATCTGAGACGATGTGTTAGTTTTAAATAAAATAAAAAACAGCGTCAAGTGTTTCTTTAATGTTTGAACGATCGTAAGCAAAAATTATCCGTTGAACATGCATCACACCTTATCAGTCATGGAATTAAAACGAAAATGGTGCTGATGATGAGTTATTGATAAAATGATAGTTTGGATTCAGATGAATTAGGCAATAAATCCCCATCGAGGCCAGCTCCTTGACGTGGAGATGGGGCTCAAGTACAGCCATCAGCGGCTGAAAAACCAAGACTGGCCAGGCCCTCCTACACTCGAGCAAGACCACAGTCTGCCCTAGCAAGTCAAGGTGCTGAAGACGGAGGCAACCAGCCAAGAGGTGCACCATAGCCATCAGGATGCCATGCACATGCGCTATGGAAGTATGCCTATATCTGCAAAATGTTATGGCACTCGCCCTGTGACGGACACCCAGGCAGGCGCAGTGCTGGGCCCTCTGCCTTGGAAGGGCCCAACCCCTACTACTGGGGTCCTTCTCAATTGCCCCCTGGAGCCAGGAGGCATGAGAATAGAGCTACTGGCCAAGCAAAGAAAAGACCATTTAAAATAATGCACTGGAATGCTGAAGGCGTCAATAGTAAAAAAGACGGCTACAGCAAAAAATTAGAGCTCAAAATATCTTGAATGAAGAGCAAGTAAATGTATGTTGCTTGCAAGAAACCCACCTCAACAAGGACATAGCCTTCAAAATCAGAGGCTACCAGTGCTACCGATCTGACCGAATAGACAGGCGAAAGGGTGGAATACTGACACTCGTGAGGAATAACATCAGTGCATGTCAGCTTGAAACATATATGGAGGGGGCAGAATACCAGATGCTTCATCTCAGGACAGAAAGTTCAGAATTCCACCTGCTCAACTACTACTGTCCGAGCAACCGCCCACTGGCACTAGATACAATCCCAGCAAAAGAAAGACTGATTGTATGCGGAGACTTCAACAGCCACTCACAGAGCTGGGGCTATGATCACATGGACAGGAGAGGTGAGGAGCTTGAAAACTGGCAGGATGACAATGGGCTTATCCTGATTAACCAGTCAATCGACCCACCAACCTTCTACTCAAGATCATGGCACACCACCTCTACACCAGACCTGGCATTCCACTCACCCGGCCTGGAGTGGAACACCACACGCGTTGTAGGGAAACAACTTGGAGGCAGCGACCACCGGCCAGTCTTCCTAATTGTGGAAAATGAACTTGTCAAGGAGAGCAGCACTCTCTCTAGGTGGAACTACAAGAAAGCAGACTGGACAATGTACCAGCATCGTACCAGTATACTGGCTAGAGATCTGACTGTAGACAAAGACATCAATAAGCTAGTCGATGAATTCAGCAGATGCATATTACAGGCTGCTCATGAAACAATACCTAGAGGGGCTCGTAAGCACTGCAAACCATATTGGAATAGTGAACTAGAGCAGCTGCACAACGACGTGGAAACATCTCGAAAGCAGGCAGAAACCAGTCCATGCCAAGAACACCACAATAACTACCAGCAAGCTAAGGCCAAATTTCAAAGGACCAAGTTGCAGGCCAGGCGAAGAAGCTGGAAGGAGAAAACAGAGTCCTTGAACTTCGAAAGAGATACAAGGAAACTGTGGAAGCTGGTAAAACAACTTAACGATGAAGGTACAGGGAGAAACTCAAGGATTGCTCTATACAAAGATGGAAACATCCTCATGGGAAAACAGGCAGCTGATCACTTTGCAGACTCCTTTGCTAAAGACAACAACATCGAAGTTAGCCCAGAGAAGCAACAGGAGACTCGCGAGAAACAACAATACACAGGATGATATGGAACCATACCTGAAGTTATGGAGGCACCAATCACATTCAGAGAACTGGAGCTTGCAATATCCAAATTGAAAATGAGAAAGTCGCCAAGAGTTGATGGAGTGTCCAATGAAATGATTAAGAAGTTAGGAACCGCAGCAAAAACAAAGCTGCTGCAGATCTTCAATATCTGTTGGAACTCAGGCAGAGTTCCACAGACCTGGAGGGAAGCAATCATGATACCACTCCTAAAACCAGGAAAAGACAGTTCCACTGCCTCCAGCTACAGACCAATCAGCCTTACAAGCTGCCTCTGCTAAACAATGGAACGTATCGTCAACCTCAGGCTACAGTGGTACCTTGAAAGTGAAAACCTTCTTGTACCACAGCAGGCGGGATTTAGGCAGTGTTATTCTACCAAAGATCAGGCAACTTACCTTTCCCAAGAGATTGAGGATGCGTTCCAAGACAACAAACTGGTACTAGCAGCATGGATAGATCTAAGGAAAGCATTTGACAAGGTTTGGAAAGAAGGGCTTCTGAAGAAACTGAGAAATTGTAGAGTGAATGGTAAGATGTACAAATGGGTGAAAGCATACTTGCATAACAGAAGAGCCCGAGTACAACTAGATGGCCTCAAGAGTAAGAAAATTCTACTGCGTCATGGTGTCCCTCAGGGAGGGGTTCTGTCCCCCACACTTTTCCTAGTCTACATCAACGACCTGGTTGCTGAACTACCACATGGAATGAAAGTGGCAATGTACGCTGAATACCTGGTAATATGGTGCACAGATGAGCATGCAACAGTGGCCACCAAACTGCTACAAAGAGCTATAGATGCCTTAACCTCATGGGCAAATAGATGGTGTGTCAGCATCAATACAGACAAGTGCAGCACTACGCTCTTCACCCTCTCTCCCAAGCAAAAAGCTGGTGTCATCAAGATAAACGAAGAGCTCCTGAGAGAAGATAAACAACCCACCTATCTCAGAGTTACATTCGATGATAGGCTGACATGGAAACAGCACATCAACAAGGCAGCAACAAAGGCCAGGAGAAAGTTAGCCATCCTGAGAAAACTAAGTGGAACCACATGGGGAGCCAGCGGGAAAATACTTAGTAAAGTTTACCAGCAGGGCATACGACCACACCTGGAATATGGGTCAGCTGCATGGTGTCCAGCATCAAACACCACATTGCAAGAGCTAGATAAGGTGCAAAACCAGGCACTTAGGGTCATCACGGGGGCAATGAAATCAACGCCTATAGTGGAGATGGAGAAAATGGGGAAGATACAAGCACTGAGAGAACGCAGAGACACGAAAGTGCTAACACAGGCAGAAAAGTTCCTCTGTATGCCGAGCCATCCAATGAAGGACAGATTCTAAAACCTAGCAATGGGGCGACTGAAAAGAAGCAGCTTTATCCACCAGGCCAAACGATTTCATAGACAAACCTCAGACCTGCCTGAAGTTAACAGCCCCCTAACGTCTGTGCCAGAACAAACCCCTTGGAGAGAGGAGCCTGGACTACCATTACACATCCAGACAAAAGTGAAAGGAATATTCGACAGGGATGAACAGAACAGCATGCAACGTAGGACAGTCACTCTCAGTTTCCTGGATGATGAATACCCACAGGACCTCTGGGTCCGAGTATACACGGATGGGTCAGCACAGAATGCAGTAAAGAACGAACGAACGAACGAACGAACGAACTTTATTTTCAAAGGGTTGAGAATTGGGCACGCAGGCCCGTCTGACATTCTGCCCTTCCTTTCTCTCACCTTTCATACTGAATTCATTTATTCTCATATGCATTTTACATATCAAATTCAAGGAATTCAACGTTGTAAAGTAAAATAATAATATAGCACACTCATATTAACATTAATTACTTATAAGCATGACATAACATATGTTGAAAAGTACAAACATTATCAGAGATAGATAGATAGATAGATAGATAGATAGATAGATAGATAGATAGATAGATAGATAGATAGATAGATAGATAGATAGATAGATAGATAGATAGATGATAGATAGATAGATAGATAGATAGATAGATAGATAGATAGATAGATAGATAGATAGATAGATAGATAGATAGATAGATAGCAGATAGATAGATAGATAGATAGATAGATAGATAGATAGATAGAACGAACGAACGAACTTTATTTTCAAAGGGTTTAGAATTGGTCACGCAGGCCCGTCTAACATTCTGCCCTTCCTTTCTCTCTTCTTCCATAGTTAATCTATTTATTCTCACACGTATCCTAAATGTTACTTAAATAATAAAATAACAAGAAAATACAATAAAATAAAATCCCAACATTGTAACAGTACAATAACAGTTACACAAATTTTGGAGGAGCAGGAGTGTACATAGAATACCCAAACAACACTTTGGATACGGTCAGAGTACCAACGGGGAAATTCTGTAACAACTATGATGCAGAAGTCCAGGCAATCAAGGTGGCAACTGAGAAACTACTGAACACCAATCTCGGTCCACAGCCTGTAGTATTCCTGACAGATGCAAGATCAGCATTCCAAGCACTTCAGTCCAGAAAATTGCCCTGTGCAATCAGTGCAGGGTCGCCATGCAGTGGATACCATCTCATTGTGGACTACCAGGAAACGAGAGAGCAGACGGGCTGGCTAAAGAAGATGCTGCAGACGAGCAACCGGATGTACCAGTTACGTACCATCAGAAGAAAAAGATGATCAAATCAATCAGAAAGCCACCAACACCAACACAGGATGACTACCAAGCTATGAACAGATCAGAACAAATTGTCATTCTGCGCCTCAGAACAGGACACAACCGCCTCCGCAGCCACATGTATACAAAATTCAAGATTGGCAATTCAGCCATGTGTACATGTGGACAGGCACCCCAGACTGCGGAGCACGTACTTCAAGATTGCCCTGAATATGATATATTGAGGCAAACCCACTGGCCCAGAGAAACAACACTGGAAGCAAAACTATACGGACCTCTGTATGAACTACAAAAGACAGTGAAGTTTATACAAGAAACAACATTGCAGATATAGACAATATATTTCAAGCGAACAAAAGAAGAAGAAGAAGAAGGCAATAAATAAAATATTCTAAGAGCGTTAGTGGGAAGAGGGAGAGATCAGTGCGATGAAACAGTTGTTGCAGAAAATTTGAGCATTATACTGGAAGAAGCTAGTTATCATAATCTCCCAGAAGTTGACTCAAATTTTCTAAAAATACCATAGCATTTCAGTGATTTATCAACATCTGACAATGTGAGACAGTGCCTAATATTGTAAAGATGTGGTGCTTTATTTATCAAAAAACTCTTATAAATATGAAAGTATATAGTCTATTTATTGTTACTTCACTTGAGTTAGTGTCGTAGATTTTTGATAGGTATTTAAGATAAATTATGGTCCGGTCTGAATAGAACTTGAACAGGTGATAGCTCAGTGGGAGATATGGTAAAGAAATAGATTTTCACGAGTGAAATGGTGAAAGGTAAAATCTGTCCCTGGATTTTAGAGATAATCTATCCAGCCTATCGGTCACGACTGAGATTCTTAGATCAGACAGTTTTCCTATAAATATATATATTACTTACTTAGTCATTCCCCTTCTACCGTGAGGTGTAGAGGTTTAGAAGAGAGAGCGCCAGACTATTCTATCAGCTGTCTTCTTCCTGGCCTGGTTCCATTCCAGTCCTCGGTCCTTCAAAGATTTTCTAATGTTGTCCTCTCAGCGGACTCTCGGTCGTCCTGGGGGTCTGGATCCCTGGCTCTTTGTTTCCCATGCTTGTTGTGGTAGCCGATCTTCTCCCATTCTGCAGACATGGCCAAACCATTTTAGTTGGGACTGTTCTACTTGGGTCTGCAGCGGGTGGCATTTTAGGCCTTGACGTATCGTCTGGTTGCAGACCATGTCTCTTCTTGTTACTTTAACCACCTTCCTCAGATACCTCATTTCTGAGGTTTGGATCTGGCTTTTGTGGGTTGTAGTCATTGCCCATGACTCGCATCCATATGTCAAGACTGGGACATAGGTGGAGCGGTATACAGCCATCTTCATTTTCTTACCAACCTCTTTCTTGCTGAGGAATCCTCGATTTATGGCCTGAAAAAGTCTCCCAGCCGCTGCTTTTCGAGTGGCCAACTCTTCTTTGATGCCTCCCTTTCGGTCTATAATAGCTCCGAGATATTTAAAGTGGTCGACCTGCTCCAGGACCTGTTCTCCCAACTTAATCTGATGTCTTCTTTCTTCTCGTGATATCATCATGGATTTTGTTTTAGAGCTGCTTATGACCATCCCTCTCTTCTCCAGCTCTTCCTTCCAGACTTGCAGGTTGGATTGGAGATGGGCCTCTGATTTAGCAATCAGGGCAACATCATCAGCAAATGCCAGCTCTGAAATACAGACCTGTCTCATCTTCCAGTACCCCACTGAATACTTTCTTGTTCTCTCCTTACATGCCTTGATGACATCGTCCATGAGGAGTATGAAAAGATAAGGTGACAGGATATCACCTTGTCTTACACCAGTGGTGATCCTGAACTCTTCTGACTTATAGTTTGCTGTCCTCACATAATTTCTGCAAGACTTGTAGAAGCTCTGTATAGCATGAATCAGAGGTGCTGGAATGTTCTTCCTTGCCAAACAGTCCCAAAGTTTGCTCCAGGGGACCCTGTCAAACGCCTTTTCCAGATCTATGAAACAAAGATGGATCTCACTCTTGTACTCAAGGGCCTTTTCACTCAGCTGCCTGAGTGTGAAGATTAGGTTTGCTCGGAATCCGCACTGGACTTCATCTAATTGTGACTCAGCTAGGCATCGGAGTCTCTGCTCTAGGATTCTAGAGTAGATTTTACCAGGGACACTGAGAAGGGATATGCCTCTGTGGTTTCCACATTGTCGATTGTCACCCTTTTTGAAAATCAGTGTTATGATGGAAATCTCCCAATCCTTTGGTATGGCCTTGTTGCACCATGCTGCCTGTAGGACCCTTAGGAGTAATAGGTCGCCTGATGCTCTCATGTACTTAACCATTTCTGGTTAAATATATATATTGATATATTCAACCACTCACATCTACACACCCACAGATCTTCTTCTTTGATCCTTAGCCGCCGACCGTCAAAGCAGTCAGTGGCCATTACGCCTGGTGGCGTCTTGTAGGGCAACAACAAATTGATTCCACTCTGCTCGGTCGGCGGCCATCCTTTGTACAGTGTCCCAATTCTGGTTCATTCTTTGCATCTCAGCCTCCACAGTCCTCTGCCAAGTTGTTTTTGGTCGGCCTCTCTTTCATTTTCCTTCAGGGGTCCATAGCATAGCTGTTCTTGTGATGGCATCGGGGTCTCTTCTGAGGACATGGCCAACCCAGCTCCAGCGTCTGCCAGCTATGATGGTGTGCATGTCCTCTTGCTTGTTCCGAGTAAGCAGATCTTGGTTGGTGATAGTATTTGGCCAAAAGATTCGGAGAATTTTTCTTAGGCATGTTGTGTGAAAAGAGGACAATTTCGACATTTCCTTCTCTGTAACTCTCCAGCAGCTCTCCGTGCCATAGAGAAGCACAGAAAGCACACAGCTCTGATATAATCCTAATTTTGTGCTTGTGCTGTACTGAGAGGACTTCCAGATGTTGTTTAGACTAAAAAAGGCTGTTCTTGCTTTGTTCATTCTCTTGTTGATGTCTCTGCTTGCTCCGCCATCTGGTGTTACTATGCATCCTAGGTATGTGAAGGCATCTGTCTGTTCCAGTTGCTGATTCCTTACTGATATGGGCTCAGGGTTGCTCACATTGAGCGTCATGACCTCTGTCTTCTTTAGGTTGATGTTCAAGCCCACCTGCTGGCTATACTTATTAAGTCTATCCGTTTTTTCCTGGATGTGTTGATGTGAATGTGCTAGCAGTGCAATGTCATCTGCATATTCCAGATCTTCCAATGTAGAAAATGTAGTCCATCCTATTCTTCTTGGATTGCCCTCTGTTGTCTGTTGAAAGCCAAAAGGAAGCCACTGGCATGAAAACACCCACAGATACGTGACGACAATTAGATGAACAAATGTGAAAAACTATATCAATGGAATAGGGATCTTTTTGGACGAGCTGACCAACAATTTATCATAAAAAAACTTCACAACCGCAATATTTTGAATATCAATCAATACAAAATAAACAATAGTTAAAGAATTAATCATAGAGTTAGACTCATAGGTGTAATCCTCCCTCCCTCTGTTGGGACAAGATCCCGTTAGAAGAAATTTATTAAACCCCTAAAGAGTCAAAGATTTGTACGCTATGATCTAGGATTTCCCTCTACAGTAAAGAACAGAGTTTATACGTTAATCTATTCTGAAAAGGGACAGCATTAGCAAAAACTTGCATTAAAAAAATACAAAGTGAGTACATGGGTTATACAATAAAAGAATTATTCATCCCTGCTTTCTCTCGCTCTGACAACCCTGTGATCACATCCAGTCACTCCTAATAGGTGCTTTCACAACATCTGGAACAACCGTTAAGGTACACACAGCAAATCCAAGGTTGGGTTTTGGTGAAACAAGCCCCAGTTTCTCCAAGACTAATTAATCCAAATGTTGGGAAATGCTTTACTCGTTACTGTTAGTAGGATGCTGATTATGTCACTTCAATTTTTGTCCAGGTAGGAAAATACTTAAGAGATCTAATGTTCACAGTGTACAGTAGCTTGGAATATTTGATCGTTAAATCGAGTGTCAGGTAAATAAATCTGTTCAGGATAAATCTTCTTCACAACACTGTGGTTGTTACTCAGGCATGGTCAATGTTTGATTATGTCGCCACAACCGGCTGAATGTATATGAAATTGGGAAAAAGAAATCTGGGTATCTATAAGTCCAGTTACAATTTATTCTTAATATTCTTTGGGTTGGTACTTTTGTCTCTTTTCTGGATGTAAGCATGAGGCCAGACAAGTCACCTTGAAAACCCGATATTTATATCAGAATGTTCTTTTGTACTGTTGGACTTAAGTTCGTTATACTCAGATTCATATGGAAGCCGCTGGTAAGGTTTAGGGTTTGACCCAATACTGTATAAAGGAGAAAGAAATACAAATACTTAACCATAATACAGTATTCTCAATCCTATATAATATATTTATCCACTTCGGTTATTTAACTTTAAATTATAACCTACAAGCTTAGAGCTTGTCTTATCGTTTAAAACTTCCGTGAAATAAATTCTAGTCATTTAAAAAAATTAATCATCATGAATTAGAAATAATTATATATTTCGTCAATACTCATAATGGACAGTGCATTTACTAGTCGGGTAAAATATTCTCTGACTGGTTACTAGCTATTAATTAAATTTCTTTTATAGCTGGAATAGTTTCATTCATTCATTCATAACCCTCCACTCCCAAAGGAGCATAGGCCTTCAACAAACACATGCCACGTGCCATCATCTCAAGTTCTTTCCACGTTCTCCTCATCATTTTCACCTCTGTTTCCAGCTCTCTTCTCCATGTGCTTCTTGGTCTACCTCTGCCTCTCTTGCCCTGGGGGTTCCAGAACAAGGACTGCCTTGTAATGCTATCAACAGGTTTCCTCAGTGTGTGTCCTATCCATCGCCATCGTCTTCTTCTCATCTCTTGTTCCACTGGCACTTGTCCAGTTCTTGTCATCAGTTCCAAATTGGTAACCTTGTCATACCATTTTAATCCCTCTATTCTACGCAAGCACCCATTTATGAAATTCTGTAGCTTTTTGGTTGTTGTCTTTGTTGTTCTCCATGTCTCCGAGCCATACAATAGGACTGACTTCACATTTGAGTTGAAGATTCTTATTTTCGTGTTGGATCCTATTTCTCTTGATCTCCATATATTTCCTAATGCAATGAAAGCTCTTCTTGCTTTTTGTATTCTTATTTTGATATCGCTGTCTGTCCCTCCAACTTTATCTATATTACTGCCAAGATATGTGTATGATTCTACATCTTGTATTGGCGTTTCTTCAAGTTCAACCCTGTTTTCATTACCTGCATTTATTCGCATTATCTGTGTGTGTATTTTCAGACCCAATTGCTGTGACCTCTCATCGAGTGTTTTCAATTTGTCCTGCATCTGATTACGGTTATGGGACAGGAGAGCCAAATCATCAGCAAAATCCAGATCATCCAACTGCTTAGTCAGAGTCCACTGGATTCCATTTCTGTTGTGTGTTGTCGATGATCTCATAACCCAATCTATTGCCAGCAAGAAAAGAAATGGAGACAAGAGGCATCCCTGTCGCACTCCTGTTCTTATCCCAAACGGTTCTGTAAGCTGTCCTTCATGAAGAACTCTGCACGTCATGTCTTCATAGGTTTTCTTTATTAAATTAATGACCTTCAGGGGAACTCCATAATGCCTCATCAATTTCCAAAGTGATTCTCTGTCCACACTGTCAAATGCTTTTTCGTAGTCCACAAATCCGATGTATAGTGGTGAATTCCATTCCAGACTTTGTTCAACTATTATTCTCAAAGTGGCTATCTGGTCTGTACATAATCTGTTTAGTCGAAAACCTGCTTGTTCATCTCTCAATTTCTTGTCTATGGACTCCTTTAATCTCTCAAGGATCTGGAATAGTTTAGCTAGAAATTATTATCTATTCTGCTAGCCTATGTAACACAGTAAATCCTAGAGAAATATAAATGACGGACTTATCTAGTAAGTCACTCTGCACCGAAAATCTAGTAAAATATAATTGACGATTTTACCACTTAAATCACTCAAAATACTAGTAAATATAATCACCTCAAACACAGAAATTCTAAGACTATCTCCAACGAAAAACTAAGAAACTTCACTAATACAAGTGATTCTAGAAATCGAGCTGGGATGTCTTTAAGATCTGTGTTTCAGTTAGAGTGCTGGGGTATATATATCTCTGAAATGAAAGGGAATGTTACACTATACACCGAAACCAGACTCTCTGCTAGATTTAGCACCTACGTTCAGATCTTGGGGAATACGTGAAATCAAAGCCATTTTTCACGCTAGAACCGAAACCCAGATTCTCTCTGTTGTTTACGGACTTGCTTGAGATATGGCGTAACGTAATTTGCTAATCAGTGCAAATTTTACACGTCTCTGCTCGTATGTTCCATTCTAGCGATCAATGTCCTTTGATCTAGTGATTCGCCGTGTTTAATTACCTTTCTAGCGAATGGGATTTACAAGGGAGGTAATAGAAATTTGTCTCACCTTGGTTCCAAATTATCTGCTCTTAGTACTAAAATTTTATTTCCCCTGATCGCTGTCTGATCTATTACAACGATTTTCAATCGCTGGCGTTTAATTACAGCTCAACGTTAGCTAATAGGTCTGCTGGTAAACCTTCATCAAAGGAAATAGCGAACAGCAATAAAATATGCGTGCTAAATTAGAAAAGAGACAGATCTCTGAGTGTAGGAGGGTTTTGTGTTACCAAAACGTGGGTAGATGAAAGAAAAATGTAGATGATGAAATAGATATATGAAAGCAATTATCATAATATGTCACAGTTAGTCAAAGGGATATAACCGTGACACTTTCTTTACTTTGGATACTTCTGTGGATGACTGGTTATACACCAGAGTTGTGACTTCCAGAAGTGAGGACAAACCCAGGTAGTAGGGAGTACTCGTAAAGGCTTATAGTTGGTAGTACCATGATTGAAGGTTCAATTATCAACAGCAATTCCAACAATGTCAAAGAAAATTCTACAATGCAGAATATTGGAGGAGTCTAAGTATTTATATCAAATGTTCTTTATTTAATTATTTGCTTTCCATGCTGGCAATACACATCTCCAGCACATTTTCAATTACAGTTCCTTCAACAAATAATTCCTGTAGTGTTTTCTGGTGGGGGCAATACTGCCAGCTTTAGCCTCGATGGCTAAAAAGGTTTATTACTTACAAAAAGTCGTGATAGGGGATGTCTGAAATCTGTGGAAACCTATCGAAACAAAAGATCGATTCGATACTTTTGAAAAACTAACTTGCGACTCACTTTTTGTGGATAAAACCACAATAAAATACGTGGCAGGGGTCAGCGCTGGGTCGCTAGTGGCCCTGGTAGGTAGTAGGTGTCTGGATGGTTATGTACTTGTCACAAACATAGGAGTCAATGGCTTTTGTTTTCACAATAGGGGAGCGCCAGGTTGCTCCGCACTTCAAGTGAGTATGCCTTATGTAGGTTTGACTCTAATCACTCAGAGAACTGTCTCAGGGTCTCTGGTTACTATGATGCATCAGTCTATATACTAGTCCGGTGCTATGGCTTGCCGGATGAAATTATTTCTAATTGGAGGATAGACCAGAAACTATCTTATGATTGGTTTTGGGGCCTAGCTGACTGTTAAAATAATCTTTAACCTGACTAACTACGAAACCTCTAGTCTAAAATTATTGTTATTTAGTAAGTATGACCAACCATTGTTCTAGGTTCTCTCTATTCTAAATGTCTTCCGGCTTAACTTGTATGGAAGCCACACAAGGTTTGATGACATCATAGGTTCATGTGTGCAATAACTGATGATGTCATTGTTTTTTTTTTTTGACTAGTGTTTATTTTTACTAACTAGTCTTGCTCAAGTACTTTTACTATAATTCTAATAGTTGTAGCGACGTAGTAGGCCATACGGTCACATACACCCGGCAGCCACCAAAGTGTATTATCCTGTAGGGAGGCATTTTAATCCCTAAAATAAATAACTGATTCTAAAAATATCGGGGTTCATGTATCCCACCAGAAATCATGTCGGAAGGAATACAATAATCAATAGATGGGAATGATGGATGAAATAATACCATTAATATTTCACTAAGTAAACATGAAGGTGTAGGGACTGATGGACATAACATAGTTGAGGGACACATGGAAGGACAAGGGAGGACATGGTAGCTTTCTTTTCTTTCTTTTTTTTGCGTTCGCCCGCTAATACTCGAGGCGAAATCTCAGATTATTATTTTATGTCTAACCTGACATTGATTTTACGTGAGTATCCCTTTATTTCTTGTACAGAGACAGGTGTCCCTCGCCATTCAGGCAAATACTCGCCGATTTCGGAGGTACCCATTGCAGCTGGGTCGGCTCAGGAGCCGCCAGTCCCTGGTCGACGACACTCCTTCAAATGTCCTCTCCAGGTCTCGAGTTAATCCAGTCCAAATCCCAGTCGATGAAAAATCCTCAAATGCCGTCGCCCGGGTTTGATCCTGTATCACCCGGTCGCCAGAGCGGTGTTGTAACCACTACGCTAGCGTGGCTCCCGGACATGGTAGCAACAGCCAACACTAATAAGTGGCAAAAATGGGCAAAATAGAACAGTAATAGAACAATCATCAACGAACTAGCAAACCGCTTTAATGGGTTGATAGTCATCAATATCTCTCAAACATTTTTGAATTATAAAACATGATATAACATGACAGCGAGCTAACGTCGCAAAGGAAAAATGGCAGGTGCCCATAAAATATGGCGGATGTACAAAATGGCTGTCACCCTACACTTCAACTGAAGTGGGTGATGAAAAAAATAATGGAACAAATGGAAATGGAACCACAAAACTTGGTGGCAAAGTCACTGATGCACAGTCAGTAATTGCAACGTTGAAAAGCCAAAATAATACAGACCTTGATGACCTCAGAATAGTGCTCCACAAACTTTGTCAACGATTCAAAAGTGTTGTGGTCCAATGGATCCCATCTCATTGTAACATCACCAGCAATGAAGAGGCTGACAGAATGGCAAAAGAAGGTTCACATCTACCTCAGCCTGATGCAAGCATAACTTTCGAGGAGGCAAAGAGTATTATCAGAATCAGATACAGAAACAAATGGAATGTAGAACATCCAGGTCACACACAGAATGATGCTTACTACCAGCTCAACAGAAGAGAACAAGTGGTAATCTTCAGACTCCGCACTGGCCACAACAGATTGAGATACCATCTATTCAACAAGCTAAAGATAGGAACTACCGATCAGTGTAACTGTAACACTGATAAAATGACTGCTGAACATCTGCTTCAAAGTTGCCCCTTATATGCGGTACAGAGAAAGCGCATATGGCCGACGCCAGCTCCTTTCGTGGAAAAGCTTTATGGGGATTCAAATAGCCTCAAACTGACTACTACTTTCTTTGAGAACATTCAAGTGTACGTCTGAGAGTGTACAAAGAAGAAGAAAGAAAGAAGAAAGTGGCAAAGTATGGGAAAAATGGGTAAGTCTCATAATAAAAAATGACTATGCCAGTATAACAATAACCGGAAACAATGTATGAAATGGAAACATGGCAATCAACGGACTATGGTACACAATGGATAAATGGGAAAATAGTTCAATCACATGTATGAGTGTCGGTGTAACAATAACCGGAAATTCAAACAATCATAACGCAAGATGGAGTCATCATAAATGAGATCATAATAAGTCGTGAAAGATGCCAACATTAGTGGCGGTTGAAGATGTACATTAGTTAAACACTTTTATTTGGTACAACAGAATGAACTAAACACTAAAATCTTGGCAAAATCTTACGTAAAAAGCATGGCAAAAAAAATCATAGGGGCACAAAAGATGGTCAAATTGTAGATCAGTAAAAAAAAATATGTGACATAATGACGCTAACGCGTGTGAAAGGGAAAATATATCAACTATGGGAACACATGTCAAATGGTTGGGGTCTAAGGGGAGGAAGAGGGAGGGAGCTCAGAGAGTTCAATGGGGTCCTCAGGGTCAGGATCAGAGCGATGAAGAGGACAGAGGGCAGAGTAAGTGTTGTTGACGATAGTAAAGCTAGGTGCAATGACATGCTGAACAGTAGCTTGGTTAGAGGAAAGAGTAGGAGCAGTTGTGATAAAAGAATCATAATCCACATCCGTGGAAGTGCTGAACAAAAAATTTCAAGGCATCTCCAACAAATGGAAGGATAGATCTATGTATACGCGGAATAAGGCGAAGGTGGACAAAAGCTTGAGAAAAGTCAGAAACGGACTGTTGTAAGGTATGGATATTGTTGAGGAAAGTGAAGAAAAGATCGACAGATGATGTATCAGATTTAATAATAGGGGAATGTAAGAGATTATTAATATTTAAACTAAAGGACTGCAGAGATTTTCGGAGTTGGTGGATCTCCATCAGCAGTGGTCGAAAGGTGGTAGCGAGGGTAACAGTCCATGTACTGGCATAGTCGGAAATGTCTTTCTCGCGGACAAAAAGAGTGACATCCCTCCATAAATAACGATTATTGGACTTCATAGCAGAACTGGAAAAGTGCGTAAAGTCTGCATCAGAGGTGTCCAAGGATGCATAACGATTGTCTTCATGGTAGCATCACGATCAATCAATTCAGCAGTAGGAGTATCGTGTAAGAGAACTGCTTTGGAAGACACGAGGAACAGGGTCAACATCCTGTAAGAAAATGACATCAGGGCAGGAAATGTCAACATGACAGGAGTCGGCATCTGGAGGAAAGTAAAATTCAATTCGTAAACATCTTTGCGAGAATGTTCATTGCTTCCAATCTTTCTATGGCTTGGGATGACAAGCGAGGATCGTACTGTATAGGTTGGGAGGGAGGAACAATGGCATGGATAACGGGAGTGGACGGGACATAACAGGAGGGTCAGAGTGGAGGCTGTGGATAGGTAGAAGGAAAATGGAGGGGAATACTTAATCTACGGGATGGAGGTGTGACGGGGAGGTGGAGTGTAGGGACTACGGTGAGGAGAATGAACAGAACCACGGGAGTGACGAAAATGGTACGCACATGAGCGGCCTGCTGGAGATGGTACTTAGGAAGAGCAGCAGAATCGCCAGATGAGGTCGAATGGCGACGTTTAGATGGAAAACGAGCTGGGGGAGGAGGAACATCAGGTTCAATATCAGAAGAAGCAGAATCGGGGAGAGTGTCAAGATCGGAGGGAGGGGGAGGAATACAATCAGAGGTTGGAATATCAAGTTCAACATCCGAAGAGTCGGACTCAGGGGCTGTATCAAGTTCAGAGGGAGGGGGAGGAAAAGAACTAGAGGGAGGAAGAGCGGAGTCAGAAGAGAGGGGTCAGAAGAGAGGTGAACAAAGGGAGGTATGGACAGTAGCTGTGGCTGTAAATGGAGGTACAATAATATCATGCTGAGGCGAAGTATGAGAGGGGCCCAGAGTAATGGAGGGTAACTCAGCCAAGTGAGCATTACGGGAGTGGATATGTGAGTACAGCTCAGGAGGAGGGATAGGACCCTCAGAGGTGGAACAGAAACGATAATGTCTGGTACGATCAACCATATGGGAGGGAGAAGAAGGAGAAGGCACCAAGGACGCGAAGGAACAGCAGCTCGACGGACTACTCTAGACTGGAGGTTGTGTAAAACATCATCACTGGGAGGACTATCAGAGTCTGATAAGGAAGCATCATAATCATGGGGCTGAACAGGTGTAAGTGGAGCAGGAGGAGGGATAAAGGAGACGGGGGCAGATTTGATGCTGTCTGATGGAGGACAAAGTGAATGTTCAGACATGGAGGGAGAGGAAGAGGAGGAAGTGTTATACTGGAGGGTAGCTTTTTGCATGGGGTGGCCAAACGGAAGAGTATGAGGAGGGACAGTGTAGGGGCGTTGCTCATCTAGTCTCAATTGGGTAGCATGAGCTTTGGTTTCGTGGCGTTGCTCTTCATTCCATATCACGAAGGTAACTGGTAATGTCTGTTCCACTATCTTTTACCCTGAAAGCCAGCGATGATCAAATTTATCGCTACGGACATTCTTCTTAAACCAGACTAAGTCACCAACATGGAAGGATGGCAAGCAAATGTCCTTATCAAGCAAAAGCTGCCGCTTCTTAAACGCCTTGAGAGCGTTATGGTGAACTTGCTGGTGAGCGGAACGTTTGTGTCGTAGGATAAACTCAATGGGATTATCACTGATATATCTCCGTTGAGGAGTAAGGAGATTATCCAAAGGTAGGCGTGGTTCCCTGCCATACAAGAGGTAGAACAGCGAGAAACCAGTTGTATCATTCACATTGACACGCAGAGCTTCAAGAGCTTGGGGTAAATAAAAATCCTAATACTGCGGATTATCAGCTGTGAATTTTGAGAGGATGTCATGAAGAGTCTTATGCATCCTTTCATTGCGACCACGTCAGAGACATCAGTTGGGTAGGGATACGTAGAAGACGCATGTTGCGCTGCTTGCAAGTTCTACAAGAGTCAACATACTCGGCAACATCCTTATAGAGAGAGGACAAGTAATATCATTTAGAAATAATGTCTCATGTTTTATCTCACCACATGTGGCCATTAGAATCATGGAAGTCATGGAGAACACGAGGGATAAGATGCTTAAGAAGACAGATGAGGAGGTGATCTGGATGTTTAGGGTTAATCCAGTAAAGAACGTTATCAGAGGACTGAATAGTGTAATTGGAAATGGATTTTGGGGTCATGCTGGAACTGAGAGTGAATCTTCAGGAGTGCAGGATCCCGAAGTTGTTCCTTCGCAGTGAAAGAAGGAAAGAGGAGCTCATCAGGAGAGCTAGAAGGAGTGATATGAGTAGAAATGACAGGAGGAGGACAGCTAGTATTAATTACAAGTATTTCCTTTGTGTTATCATCAGGGTCTGATGACACCTTAGGATCTGGCCTAGAAGAATAGGAGGGATCCGTACAAGTATCATACGGAATCCGAGACCGAAGGTCAGCTACGGTGTCATGTTCTCCTGGGATATGCTAAATGGTAGCATCATAACTCTGTAAATTCAGAGCCCAGGTTTGTAGCTTACGGGGTTGCTCAGACGTCTTGGATAGCCAAGGGAGCAAAGGCTTGTGGTCGTACGGATCAAAACCTTTGTACCACATAGATAGAAGTCTAACTTTTGCAATGCATAGTGTATGGCAAAAGCTTCCTTCTCATTAACGGTCCATCAGTGTTGAGACCGACTGAGTGCGTGAGAGAGGAATGCAATAGGCATCTCGTTTGGGACTTCGGTAATAATCGGAGGATAGTCCGAAACGTTGGCCTGGACAAGGCAAGCACCAACGGCCCAAAGAGAAGCGTCCGTATACAAAATCATAGGATGTCTAATGTCTGGATATGCCAAACGAGGAATCTTAGTAAGTGAATACTTAAGATAGTTGAAAGCATCTTGGCAGGTGTCAGTCCATCGGAACCGAACATACTTTTTAGTCAGAGCAATTAGAGGCTCAGCAGCTCGAGAGAAATTGACTATGTGCTTTCTATAGTAGGAACAACTGCCCAAGAAACCACGAATGTGGCGAACAGAAATAGGAGGAGGCATATCACAGATGGCCTGCACTTTAGCATCATCTGGATGGACACCATCTTGGTTGATTATGAAGCCAAGATATCTGGCTTCTGTCTGTAAGAAGGCACATTTGCTTAACTTGAGCATAACATTATGTGCCCTCAATCGGTTAAAAACTATCTCTACCTGGAGTAAATGATCCTCAAGAGTTCCTGGAGTGTGGATCAAGATGTCATCAATATAAGCCAAGGCGTAAGATTGCATGCCCTTCAATACTTCGTCCATGAGGGACATGTATGTAGCAGGGCTGCCCTTTAGGACGAAAGGCATGACATTCCACTGATAACTCCCAATATGTGTACAAAAAGAGGACTTCACTTTGGCTTCTGGTGACATCGAAATGCACCAGAATCCAGAACGGGCATCTAGGGTAGCAAACCACTTAGATTTGCCAACGGTCGCCAAGATATCATCAACCCGAGGAAGGGAGTATGAGATAACCTTGGTGATGGCATTCAGTGCCCGATAATCACAACAGTGACTACCACAATGGGAGAGGACCAGGAGGATCTGGATCTCTCAATGATACCTGCTGCCAACATATCCGTAATCGATTTTTCCACGATCTCCCTATTCTTAAGCAGAGTGTGGTATGGCTTAAGTGAGACAGGCACTTCAAAGGTGGTATGGATATCCATTGTTATGGTATTCGTTCTCTTCAGTTCCATGTCTGAGAGAGCAAAAATATCATGATTCTTCTTGACGAACTGACGAATGCGACTAGCATGTGGGGAGTCAGTTGTCACTTGCTCCATCAACTATGCAAGGCATGTAGGTGGTACATTCGAGGAAGAAGAGGGAGAAGGAGAAAGGTGTAGGAAAAGAGGCTGAGGAGGAGAAGGACGATTACTGGAAGTATAAGGGAGGGTTGGGAAGGTAGAAGAGGAAAGTGAACGGCGCTGAGGAGGGTAGTTACTAAACGATACACGCGTATTAGTAACAGCACCAGTGGTGGTGGGGTATGAGTAGGGAGGGTGAGTAAATAAATGGGAAGGAGTAATGGAGGGGTGGGGTATCACACACTGTGGTGGGAGGAACAGAGGCAAGATGAGGTAGGGAATGTGATGCTAAGTGAGCAATCGCTGTACCACGTTGGATAGTCACAGGCTTCCCAGAAGTATTTATAGCATCATAGGAAAATCCCGCTTAGTGGAAATCTGAACAATGCCATCAACAACATTGATGCAGGGTCATCAATGATGTCAATATCAGGCAATGGTTCTACCATGACAGAATGGCTAGAAGAGACATAGTCGAATCGTTTGACCCGACCAGTGGTGAAAGTCAAATAGTGAGGCTTTAAGGTAACAGGTGCAATAAGGTGAACAAGGGATGCAATGTGAATATCATCCTGAAGAGGGATGTATTCACCATTGACGCGAATCTGTCGCAAGTCAAAATAAATTCAGGCGTGATGACGAAGGAGAAAGTCACGACCAAGAAGAAAGTTATGGGACATGCCTCTTGTGATGATGAATGGATGGACAACAGATTGAGAGCCATTCTGGAGGCTTATCATTGCAGTTCCAATGGAACATAAAGGTTGGCCAGTAACGGAGGCCAAAGGAGTAGATGAAGGAATAAAGTGTACGTGCTGATGAATCTGACGAAACCACTGTTCCCGGATGAGGCTAACAGTTGCTCCAGTATCAACAAGAGCACAGTAGCTTTTCATTTTGATGGAGATAAGGCACGATGAAGGATCGGGAGTGACAGAAGGAGGAGAGACATAAGAAAGAGAGGATGAAGACACTGTAGGTGGGGAGGAAAGGAAACTTTTAGTATGGAAGGACCGATGTGAGGATGGTTTCAGGTTACCCTGTATGGTCCTAGTTACAGGGTAATCCAAGGGTTTCCCTGATTCATTAGGGGTCTAGGACGATACTGTCCATGTGAAACGGAACGTGTAGGACCTTGGGGGGAGGCATAGGAGCATTAGGAAGCCATGAAGGTTGGCGAGGCTGTCGCTGCCTGTTCTGATAATGATGTGGCTGTGGCACGGATTTACGTTGAGGCTGTGGACTGTATTGTAGCCTTTGAAAACAGTTGCGCGACACGTGGCCCAGTTGACCGCAAGTGTAACATATTATAGAAGCCACTTGATGGACCTGTGGCGCTGATGGATGGTGAAGGCATCGAGGCTGGTATTGATAGTGGTAAGCATTAGCGCAAGGCTGTGGTGATCTTGAAGGTTGCTGCCAAGAGTGGCGGCAATGGCTAACGTCCATCGGTTCTTCTTCATAATGGTGTTCGAGACGAGGCTTGCGACCGAGACGGTTGGTAAAGTGTTTCTTCACATTGTCTTCTGTGATGGCTTGTTGGATTGCATCTGTGACTGTCTGAAAATCCTTGTGGATCAAATGCAATTTAAGTGCGTCGGAGGACAAACCATCAATGAAGATACCAAGAAGCTGCCGATCAATATCTGCAGATGTGGAGGAAGAATCAATGACGGCATCCTCAGCCAAGTGTCACGAAGTGGATTTAAGTTTAGAGCTTGTCCGAGTATATAGACAAGACACTAGTATGAGAAAGTCTGAGAAGATAGATTTAGATGAGAATACAGTGAGTGTGGAAGGATGAGGCTATTAGCTTCGAGGGTGAGAACCGAGATTGACTCTCCCTCGCCACTCGTGACTAGTTAAGAGCTATAGACTCACCACCTCTGACTACCATTAAAAGGAGATAAGGTTTCACTAAAGTTCCACAGACACAACTATACAGACGAGCATATACGTACAGTATAGTTATAGAGAAACTGATCCAGTGTACAGTTTATAGTTTATTATACAACAAAATCAAATAACACAGTAAAATAAATAACGTGCGAGGTCGCATACCTATAAACATAAACAGAACAATTAAACTGACATACACTATACCCAAACACTTTCACCCTCTCTTTCAACCTGCATGGAAGAAAATCAAGGATTAACAACAATATACTTGGTGGGGTCTCTAACTTAAGAGCCACCACTCCTGACTATCCTATTATTATTATTAATTATAATCTACGGTCCTGCTGCGGACGTATACCTAAATGTCTACACCACGCTGAATGCACTGTCTGATGTCCTACACAGTTCAAAGCGCTTTAGGCGATGACAACGCCACTAACACCTCTGGACTGCTACACTAGTAGACTTTTATTACAGCACTAGCTCAGAGGCTGTCCTCTAAGTATACTATCTGACCCTACTGGTCCCAGCTATTTTCTCCCTCTCCCTCTCCTCTCCGTCTTGATTCAGTGTCTCATTGATACTGCCGTCTTCTGCTGATGTGGCGTCTCCATTACGCCCCTCCTCTCGTTAGCATTCGGAAAGGAATTTTGACCCTATCTCCTTCCCAGTCAACTGCAGCAGATGACTTTGGTATTTGACTAGGTACTAGCCTCGGGATGTAGATGCTTCACTGCTGCTGACAATTCTTATACAGCCAATTGAACCCTCTTAGGGTTTTGGGACCAACGGCATTATTGTGGCCGTATATATCTATATATAAAACCCAACCTCCAGGCCACGCGCCTCTTTGGAGTGGTATAATGAGCTGAGAGCTCCGGATTTTAAAGATGAACCCGTTCCCGCTGAAGCATGGGCTTCACTGCCTGAGAACGTCTCGTTTCTTTCACCTCTGGCGATATCTCGAGCCTTATGCTCCCGAGAAAAACAAATCACTGTAATAAGTTGTAGGGGCAGGTTTCAACCCTCCCTTTGTGCCGTGAAAATTCTGTAAAACGAAAAATAACAACAAATATATGACACGTCAAAATATTCTCAACTCTAACACTTAACATCTTAAGTTAATACATCTCCTGTCTTTCCCCTTAAATTAATACCCCTCCCCTACACAATTCTACACACAGGCGATAATCAAATATTCCTGCCCAAAGGTCAAACTACCATACACTTCCCTCCTCTTCTCTCTTCTTCTCTCTCTAACCCGCTTCACCGCTGTTGGTTAGGTAACCAGACGCAGCTGACCTAAATCTTTTGTGCCGGCTGGGCCGTCAGCCGTCACAACAAATCATTCACTGAGGGAAATCCCCTGTACTAAATAATTCCCCGGCCCTACTTCTGATAAAAGAATGACCCGAGAAGGTTTTATCAATTAACACAATTATATATATATATATATATATATATATATATATATATATATATATATATATATATATATATATATATATATATATATATATATATATATATATATATATATATATATATATATATATATATATATATATACGAGGGCTATTCCAAAATCAACCTCCGATTGGCTGGTAAAAATTTTAAAAAATTGACAATAACATCTAAATACATACAAAAGTTACATACATCACTGCTTTACTTTTCCACATAGTCACCACCCAAATTCAGGCACTTATCATACCGTGGCACGAGTTTTTATAACCCATGGTCAAGGAACGGTGCCGCCAGGGTACTTAGCCAGTTGTTGACTCCATCCATGAGCTCCTCGGCAGTGTCGAAGCGCCGGGTAGCCAGCCAGACCTTCATCTTGCCGAAGAGATGATAATCGCTTGGTGCCAAGTCCGGGCTGTAAGGGGGGTGGTTGAAAATTTCCCACTTAAACTGCTCAAGTAAAGCCTTTGTGCGAGCAGAAGTGTGGGGCTGCGCGTTGTCGTGCAGGATAATGACGCCACTGGTGAGCATTCCGCGCCTTTTGTTTTGGATCGACCGACGAAGCTTCTTCAGTGTTCCACAATAAACTTCTGATGTTATTGTGGTCCCTGGTGTCATGAATTCCGTCAACAAAACCGCCGAGGAGCTCATGGATGGAGCCAACAACTGGCTAAGTACCCTGGCGGCACCGTTCCTTGACCAGGGGTTACAAAAACTTGTGCCACGGTACGACAAGTGCCTGAATTTGGGTGGTGACTATGTGGAAAAGTAAAGCAGTGATGTATGTAACTTTTGTTTGTATTTAGATGTTATTGTCAATTTTTTTTAAATTTTTACCAGCCAATCGGAAGTTGATTTTGGAATAGCCCTCGTATATATATATATACACACACACCATCTAGGAATTATTAAATCCCATCTAGACCCTTATCTTTTGACTCCAAGAGGTTATTAATTAAACACAAGTAGTAAATACACAAATTCCTACACCCTCTCAGTAATGTTAATTTCACCCCTTGTCATCCTACTACATTACCGAATAAATACCCAATTAAATAAAGTACACACGTAATTGAAATACACAAATACGCTCACATATATATATTACACATTATCATAATCAAAATGCAGTTTACACCGCCCTCAGATTTCATATTACATAGCACCAGTTAACTTATAGCACGTTTCACTAGCTTTGCCCTCAAACAAATGTAATTATCTGATTAACCGTCCAACGTATTAATGCCATTTTTTGCATACGATGTTATATTGGGTTAGACCCAACAAATATATACTTTATATCTGTGCATCTTGTCTAGTTTCCATAAATGAATGAAATCCTTTGATCTTTGTCGGCATACTAATTATTGTGTATCGAGAAAAGAAATTTTACCACTTCAGTCACAGGTTCTGTAAATTTGATTAGGCATAGGCGTGTCTACTATTACAATAATGTGGCCATCACGTTTGCATATGAATACCTGTTGAAGATGATTTCTTAAATGATCTTCATGCGAGATACTCGTGACATTGTTTGTCATTGACATTTAGTGCGCTACCAAACTGGACCTTCATTGATCTAATTATTTCAATAGGTATCACCACTTTGCGGTTCATAAATATCATAATGGAACATTGCTCCTCTACTGTGCTTGTAAATAACGGTAAGGTCATCTTTAAAGAAATTAAACTTCATCCGAATCATAATCAGATGTCTCTGAGAAATTGATAATCAATCTCGGCTGAATGAAGGACAAACCATCATTCGTCCAATATTCCTCTTCCTCTTGTAACACATGGTTCTCACATTTCTTCCAATAATCCCTGGTTATATTGGATATGGCGGCTTTTGTAAGTATTTCAACATCTTTTAATTTGAACGTTCTATTTTCTGTTGCTACCTGTTCCTTAATTTTAGCCCAGACTAATTCTATTGGGTTTAAGTGAGAATGGTAAGGAGGTAATCTTAAACATCTGTGACCATGCTCATGGATTGCCTTGTCTATGTGAAATATCTTTGTATGCTGTGTCTTTTTTACAATTCCAAGTAATTCAGGCTTCAGGGACATTTCGTTGAATGGAATGTTGTTTTTGGTCAGCCAAATCTTTATTACATCTTTAGTACTTGATGAATTAGGAACTTTATCTTCTGGTGCCACAACGTTGTGATATGAAGCATTGTCCATTATCAAACACGACGGTCTATCCAATGAAGGAAGTACATGATTCACAATCCAATCTTGAAATATCTTGCCATTCATCTCTGTATGATAATCCCTATTATCTGTGGATTTGGAAACAAATATGAGTTCAGTATTATTTAGAAGCCCATGATGGCTGCTTCCTGCATGTGCAATTATTAGGCGCTGTCCTTTGCTGCTTGGTACTAGTCTCTTAGTTGTCCCATCAGATGATTGCCATTCTCGTTCATTACTGTGGTGCGCATTGATCCAAGTTTCATCTAAATACACAAAATCATAACAATCTCTTCTCATTTCTCTGACCTCGCATAAATATTTGCTTCTCATTGCAACTATATGAGGCTTCTCACAAATAAGGTTTCTACCACCAGTATATTTTCTAAAAGTGAATCCCAAACTCCTAATAGTCCTCCATAGCGTAGATTTGGAAATATCAATGTCATTATTCTTAACCAAATTTTCAATTTCCTTAAAGTCACTGCCTCATTATTGTGAAACATATTGCAAATTTCTCTGGGGATCAATTCTCTGTCAAAATTATCCACCACTCTTGGCCTAATTTTCGTGTGTAAAACACTGGAATTAGAAATTTCAGATGTCACTATCCAGCGGTGCAATGATCGTTTGCTTTTCCCCAAGGCATGAATAGTCCTCTTTTGTGGGTTTGAAATAGAATGATATAATTTTCCTCGAGTAGCTTAATTGCAGAAATACTTAAAAATCCTATTTGTGATTTGCTGTAATGTCATAAAATGAAAAAAAACTTAAATTAACTCCCAGAAGAAACCTTACGTTATCGTGCTAAGATTCTATTATAAAATGACCTATCTACTACGCTGTACACATACCCAAGTTATCGAATATCTCTAGCTGGAGCAAGCGATGAGGCGTAGATTCACGGCAGGCAATTTCTTGAGACGAAGAGACCGCTAACGACTAGACGCTGTTATATATAATAGAAAAAAATGATGCAAGACCCCCGCCATGAGTCATCGCGTGGCTTCGCTTCAGGGCCGCTCTTAGACCAATAATATTGCCGCAAATAATTAATATCTGACCTTGGCCAATGATATCGTGAACAACACCGATGACTCAGTGAATATTTCCTCCCGCGCTACTAATTGCGTCACCTTAGATAATACTACTGCCGTTCGCGTTAGCAAAACTAAATTTGATTCGTTCTGCTTACCAGGGTCGTGTTTCTGCCCCCCATCCCTCGTTAACCCGGGTGGGTGTTTCATAACGTCGGAAAATTTACCCCGCCTAATAATAACTACGCGCTCAACTCCTAATGAAATAAAATGAACGCAATTATTTTACAAAGAAAAGAAGACTGGTGCGAATCTTAAAATTAAACCCCACAGTAATTCCTCATAAGACGCAACTAATTTCCTAGAGAAGAAGAAGTGGCGGCAATGGCTAACGTCCATCGGTTCTTCTTCATAGTGGTGTTCGAGACGAGGCTCGCGACCGAGACGGTTGTTAAAGCGTTTCTTCACATTGTCTTCTGTGATGGCTTGTTGGATTGCATCTGTGACTGTCTGAGAATCATTGTGGATCAAATGCAATTTAAGTGCGTTGGATGACAAACCATCAGTGAAGATACCAAGAAGCTGCCGATCAATATCTGCAGATGTGGAGGAAGAATCAATGAAGGCATCCTCAGCCAAGTTTAACAATCTGTCCGCATAAAATTGGACAGGTTCCTGTCTGTAGAGTTCATGCGTGCTGACAGTCATTTATTGATGAATAGGGGCCGACTAGTGCTTTCTTCAATGAAGCGAAAGTTTCCATAGGGAACAGCTGTGCACGAAGCGCAAAAAATCCGTAATCAACGACTGTGAGGAGAGGAATGCAACTCGCTTTCGATTGCTGAGGGGATCAAGGACACAAACTTGTCAATATCAATAAGCCATTGACGAAAGTGAGAAGCATCACCGTGAAAAGGCTTGACAATGTTATGAATATTTTGGAAGTTGGTACTCTGTGTTATTGAGCTGAGAGAATTAGCAATCGACTGTAATGTGCTAGAAGAAGTCTCCGGAGAATCAGGCAGAGTTTGACTCAACGCTTGTTGCTGGGTATTCTGCGACAATTGTTGTTGGAGCTGTTGGTTTTGTTGTTGCAACAAAAATAATTGATTTTCAAGCTGTTGAGTATATTCAGTCACCCTGGTAGAGCCACCATACTAGGGAAGAGGCAAGGGATGTCCTTACGGAGTCCATCTGCCTGGTGCCGCCGCTCGACCTCCAGACAACCAATGTTCGCGACTGCTTACCCAGCAGCCATTCAGTCTCTCAGAACATTGTCCACCTTAGACTTGGGGTCATTCACTGATGACTCAATTATCCATGATTTGGGAGTGGAATTATGGGTGTCAGAGCATATACCACTCATTGGTGAGTTCTGCACACCACATCTTTAGGGCTCCAAGATCCTCAGCCAGTTTAGTTCAGACCCCGAGACGGGTCGTTATCCATGGTGCACAACGAGGATGTATGGCAGAAGTCTTGCATGAAATTCCATAGAAACAGCATGGGTAGACTTATGAAACAGCACCCTTTTCGCCTTGTGGTTAGCTTGTGCCCCTAGTGATAACTGTGAGGTTACTCCCACCTCTGTCACCGTGGACTTAACTTCCTCTCATGCCTGTGAGTTGAACCCACTGCGCCACTGCCCAGTGATTAGTGTGCTGACCCTATTTCACAAAACAGTGATTAGTATGCTTACCCTATTTCACAAAACTGTGTCCAGTGATTAGTATGCTGACCCTATTTCACAAAACAGTGTCCGGTGATTAGTAATAATAATAGCCCCTTCAGTCATAACTGACTATGGGAATGCGCCCCTGAGGTGACAGCCCTCAGCTGCTTATTTTCCTGGTGCTCCTTTCGACGTTTTCTCCTCACCTCTGCTTCTTGTGTGAGCCTCTCTTCGCCCAATCTGAGGTGGCGCCGTAAATAGCATCGCCACTTAGTGCAATCGGCAGCTTCATCCTCCCATGTTGCTGGATCCATGTTCAGTGCCCTCATATCTCTCTTGCACACATCTTTGAACCTCAGCTGTGGTCGCCCAACTGTTCTCTTGCCATCTGCTAATTGTTCGTAGAAGATATCTTTTGGGATGCGACCATCTTCCATGCGGCGAACATGGCCAAGCCAGCGAAGTCTGCGCTGTCTAAGAAGCGTATACATACTTTGAAGGCCAGCACGTGACAACACCTCGATATTTGTGACTTTATCTTTCCACGAGATGCCGAGGATGCGGCGTGGACACCGCAAATGGAAGGTATTGAGCCTTCTTTCTTGCTTAGCATAGGTCGTCCAGGTCTCGCTGCCATATAGGAGTGTGCTGGTGACGCAGGCATTATATACCACAGCTTTGGTCTTCATTGTGAGTTTAGAGTTTCCCCAAACACGCGATGTAAGGCGGGCAAAGGTAGCTGCAGCTTTGCCAATGCGGCTGTCGATTTCTGTATCCAGTGAGAGTTTGTCATTGATGGTAGACCCTAGGTATGTGAAGTGGTGCACCACTGCCAATTCATAGTTATCGATAGTGATAACTGGTGCAGCACCCACATCCTGACTCAGCACATTCGTTTTCTTTAGACTTATTGTGAGGCCAAAGTCCTTGCATGCTTTAGTGAAGCGATTCATCAAGCTCTGAAGCTCCTGTTGGCTTTGAGTGACGACTGCAGCATCATCAGCGAACAACAAGTCTCTTATAGTGACCCTTCTGATTTTTGTTTTTGCCTTCAGCCTTGAAAGATTAAACAGACGGCCATCTGACCTAGTGTGAAGACATATTCCTTCAGTTGCATCTCTGAATGCATGTTTCAAGAGTAAGGCAAAGAAGATTCCGAAGAGGGTCGGAGCCAGAACACAGCCTTGTTTAACGCCACTTCGTATATCAAAGGGCTGTGACGTGCTTCCAGCATATTGGACTGTTCCCTTCATGCCGTCATGGAATGACTTTATCATTTCCAGCATTTTAGAAGGGCAGCCTATTTTCAGGAGGATTTTAAAGAGTCCATCCCTACTAACCAGGTCGAATGCTTTTGTGAGGTCTATAAAGGCGATATATAATGGTCTTTTCTGCTCTCTTGATTTTTCCTGAAGCTGGCGGAGAGAGAAGATCATGTCTGTTGTTGATCTGCCAGCTCGGAATCCACACTGTGACTCTGGATATATGCGCTCAGCTAACTTGTGTAGTCGCATTAAGATGACTTTGGCAAAAAACCTTACCAACAATACTAAGAAGAGAGATGCCTCTGTAGTTATTGCAATCACTTCTGTCTCCTTTATTTTTATACAGTGTTACAATCTTGGCATCTCGCATGTCTTGAGGAATAGTTGTCTCTTCCCAGCACTGGCACAGCATCCTATGCAGGGGATGTAATAGCGTGCTCTTACAGCATTTGATTAAATCAGGAGGAATCCCATCACTGCCTGGTGCTTTGCCAGAGGCCAAGCTATCAATGGCCTTGCTGAGTTCCTTTAATGTTGGTTCGGCATCCAGCTCCTCCATAGTTGGCAGACTGTTGACACCATCAAGGGCTGCAGGCGTAACGGTATTGTCTCTAGCGTAAAGCTCAGAGTAGTGCTCGACCCACCTCTCCATCTGCTTACCCTTATCGGTTAGCTTCTCTCCGCTGATGGTTTTTAGCGGTGCCGTCTTACTTCTTTGGGGGCCAAGTGCTTTCTTTATACCGTCATACATTTGTCTAATGTTGCCTGTTTGCGCTGCGATCTGGATGCTCTCACTGAGCTGGAGCCAGTAGTCATTTGCACAGCGTCGAGGTGATTAGTATGCTTACCCTATTTCACAGAACAGTGTCTGGTGATTAGTATGTTCACCCTGTTTCACAAAACAGTGTCTGGTGATTAGTATGCTTACCCTTGTTTGCAAACTAAGGCCTAAAGTGTTTCTTTAAGTTACAAATGCTTCATTTACGTCAGTTATGCAGGTATATGATGATTGCAGTGCAGTACGTGCATCGATAAGTGAAAAAAAGGCATTGCTTCAACGTAAGGACATTTTCGATCTGATGATATAAAATTTGTTTGTGTACATGATAGATGTGACAGGAAGAGAGGAAAGGAAAGATGAAAAAAACGAAAAAAAAAAAAAATTTTAAATTTAAAAATTTTTTAATTAAATTTTTAAAAAAAACCAACAAACGAAGAGTCCATATCCCTTGCATCTCAATGAAAGTCATTTGACCAATACAAATCAAATGACGATCTTTTCGTTACACCCATCATCAGTAGCAAAGCAACAAACGCCTTCGTCAGCAGTGACATTCGGCCGTAACCCTAAACCTTTCCGATAAACCTAATCCTAACCCCTAAAATTATACATACTAGCAATGACATTCTACTTTCGTTTCCATCTCTGCCATCAACCATATTCTGAGAACTGATATTAGCGCTAATAAAGACAAAGATCTCCTTGTCATCGCATCGGAGTCAGAATCCATTAAAATTAGAGCAAAAATGGCTGCGTGTTCGGTGCCGATTGATTTCGATTAAGAAAATTCACAGAAAATAAACGCGAATGAACCATTATAAATAAAGATCGGAAACGGAAGCTAACTCTCTCCCAGATAAGATTAAAACTTAACATCCGGGGGTGATATCACATGTACACAATTCCTAATGCTAGAAAACGAAGATATCCGAAGGCAACTTAACGTCGCCTGCAGCTGGGAGAACATAGGATAGCTCAGGCGGCAATTGTCGCCTCCAGCGTGATGAAGGTTAACATGCATGTGGCGTAAGTTGATACTGCCAACACAAATTTTCCTTCTGCTATTACACCATTTGCAAAACTGTGCGACACATACACAAGAGGTGTGTGGATTTGATTGGACGATACTTTACTATACGATGAATGTTAGGCATGTGTTTCATCACGCTACACAGCTCCCCCTCTTCAAGCTGTGACTCGTCCAGCCAATATGTAAACATTTGCTATAATCATTCTTCGTCCGTCTCTCGTTCCAATGTAGTAGGGTGTTACTGAAAAAGTAAGCTCCCACATTCTGGTTTCTTTGATACCGATTTCTCTTTTCTATTTCCATTTTCCCAGTTCTACCTTTCATCCATGCCCTTACTGCTGGGTCCTCAGCATAAGGTCTTCCATTTTCTTTTCCGCATGGTGAAATAGGGTCTGTATGTTTCATCTGAATGTTACAGCTCTGTTTTGCCTGATATGTGTTTGCGGGTTTCTCTCGCAATTTCCTGGACATTCGATTTTGGCTAAATGATTGTTTCTTTATATCCAGCTCATAGTGTTCTGCCTGTAATCTTGACCGTATGGGATGTTTCTTTTCCCCTCTTGTGCCAATGTTGAGAGTAACCATAGTCGATGGTTTATAGACTCTCGGAATCTACCTTAGGTGCATTCTGGGCAGAAATTTATATACCGGTTAATGTCCTCAATAATACCTGGCCAGCATGGGTGGCTATCCTTTGTTTTGTGGCACCATTACCCAGGTGTTCACTCAAAGTAACAATGTGCCCCCATTCGATAACCTTATTTCTATATGTGGTTGGTACAAAATCTGCCCATGGCCTATTTTCCCTCTGCCAGCTTTCCTGTGCAAGAGTCCATGTTCCATATAGAAATCCCCTTTTCTTGGAGGGTTATGTGTTTTTGGCAATTTGCCAAAGCAAGGCTTCGGTGTGCTATCAGCTGCTTGAACCTTTTTCATCCTCGTCGAATGAATTTTTAATTTAATGTCCCTCTCTATGTTCTTGGAGTCAGACCTGGTCTGGACTGCTGCTGTAACCACAGGTTTTACAGGTTCTCCTAAAAAAAAATATCTACGCCCCAACATCATGGGGTAGAAAGGATCACCTTGTACTGCTGCATTTATTTCCCCTTCCACATAGCAACAACTGACTTGAATCTTTGCTATGAGCAAAGTTAGGGGTAATGCTCCCTTGAGTGGCTCTTGAATATCTACTGTTTCTGTGGTGATTTGTTCAGGGCACACCAGAGATGCACAAATGGCCGCGTCATAAGACAAACCTGTGTCATACATCCTTGTGATTTGTTTGCCGTTCACGGTCACAATCTCCTGTATAGGTGGGTGATGAGGCTATTCTGACTCACTGTCAGTTCCTTCCTACCAGAAGTCCTCACCTGTAAACATGCAGCATGATGAGGATTTTTCTTCCCACACTCAACACTATTGTGGTTGTTCATTTTGCAGAACCTGCACCACTTTTCTTTCTTTCTTGAAGGTTTCTTGTCATATGATGGTTCTTGTCTTTGCAGTGTAATCTTGGATGGTTCTTAGATGTATGGTCCTGATTTTGACCCTTTTGTTCAAACTTGGTATAGTTTTGTGGTTGCTCAAATCCTTCTCCCTGCTTCTTCTTATTTCCTTGAGTCAGGGGATGGGCCAATAGGTGACTTTCTGCATAGATGATTATTTCATCTAGTCTATCTCTTTTATTGTCTACCAGAAACGTCTTTGTTTCAGGGGCCAATGGAATCCAGGAGTTGTTCTATTAACATAATCTCCTTTAACTCCTCAAAATCCTGAGTGAAGTTTCCTAACTTACACCACCTCAGTAGGTAAGTTTCCAATCTTGCTGTAAACTGCTGATACCACACGACCTGAAAACCAAATGCAACAGAATGTTCAGATTTAAGAAAAATCAGCCTGATAAGTCACACATACATGCCAAGTAGTATGGGTTAACTGTAATCTGTACAGATTTTTCTTGTTTTTCAGATCTGTACTTTCCGTACAGGTTTCTGCCTAATTATTAACCCTTTACAATTTTTTGCGGCCAAAATCACCAGTGTGCAAAGTCTACCATCCAAAATTGAGAGTGGGAACACTGTTTAGCGAGACCTGAGTATTTCCGGGGCGAGAGAAGCTTCCCTTTTCTGAATCGATTGATATTTTGATTTTTCGTAATTTTTTTTTTTTTTTAAGTCTTGGCTTTTTGGGTGGGGAAATCTGTGCTTGGGGAGCTGATCAAGAACATGACGATGCAGTTGAATCAGATGTGGATATTGAATCCGGGCCTGATTTAACTCCGACAATGGCGAAAGTAAACCTAGGGAAAGACTTAGGCCTAATAATATTGATGACAGATCAAATGTAGGAGGTAGTCAATACAGCATACTTTTGTTAAAATTTTTGACTTTGTAGAAAACCCGTGACCTAAACACACACTAGGTCTAGTTTATCTGGTCATGGACTTGAGACATAACGGGTTCACAGTAAAAGTCAGAGTGCAGTCAAAGGGCCTAAACACTTGGCAGACAGAGGGAACCCTTATGATGATCAGTCGCCTCCTATTGTAACGCTCCATATTGAGTTTCCTATTATATCCAACGTGAAAAATTGTACCAAATGTACAAATAAGGAAAATGCAGTAAACAAGAACTTTCGATTTTCACCTGTGTGGCAAAATCCTCTTGTGATTTCTCAAAGATCAAAATGGTCGATTTATGGATCTTTCTCCTTTGTTGGTTCTGCTTTAAATATTTTTTGTAAGCTACAGGTTTTTAAGATTTTTTTTACGGGTTTACGGAATTGTTACAAGTTTTTCTGATTTTTTTGTACAGGTCTTTCATCTCCAGGGTGTGGCATGTATGTCACATAATTAAAATATTGTTTAAAATCATATATAAGATAATAAAAAAATAAGGTAGTTAATGAAGTTCAAGAAGAACAGTTTAGTTTTTGAAAGAACAGGGAACAAGAGAAGCAATATTTTGTATAAGAATATTACCAGAAAAATATTTAGAAGTCCAAAAAAAGTATTTACATGTGCTTTATTTACTATAAGAAGGCTTTTGACAAGAGTCCATCATGAGAAAATAATTAAATGCCTCAAATACATAGGTATTGATGGAAAAGACAAGAATACTCAGTAACCTTTATTGGGAACAAACTGCGACTGTCTGATAAGAATTATTCACCACATATAAACATAAAAAGAGGTGTGAGACAAGATTGCGTATGGTCCATTTCCCTATGTAATACTTACATAGAGAACATTTTCAGACAGATACAGGAACTGCCAGGACTGAAGATGTCATCAGTGGTAGATCTATAAAGAGCCTTAGATGTGTGAATGATACAGTTTTGTTAGCTGAAAGTGAACAGGAGTTGCAAGAGCTTCTGAAGCAAGTAAACAGCATAAGTCACGAATATGGACTGGACATTAACATTGAGAAAACTAAAACTATGATAATTAGCAAAACAGGCGATAAACCAACATTAAAGACAAGAATAAATGAGAAAATCCTGGAACAAGTTAAGAGTTTCTCATATCTTGGTCAAATAATAACAGAAGAAGGCAAATGTGAAACAGAAATCAAGATGAGAATAGGAATGGCCAAAACTACATTCAAAAACATGAGACACATACTAACATCTAAACAACTAACTCACAAATTCAAACCGAGAATCACCAGATGCTATATATATTCTTCATTACTGTATGGTGTAGAAACATCGACAATGAACAAGCAATTAGAAGAAAGAATTGAGGCTCTTGAGATGTTGATATATAGAAGACAGCGCTATGTGTGGGAAGACATACATGCCACACCTCAGAGATGAAAAACCTGTACAAAAAATTAAAAAAACCTGTACAAAGACCCGCAAAACCTGTACAAAGACCCGCAAAACCTGTACAAAGACTGAAAAACGTAACAAAAGAGTTTATTCATGTAAAAGTATATTCAATTAGATGGTTCTGCACCATCATAGTGACATGCGGCCTTTGCCTTTTTAAGCATGTCTTCACTTGCTTTAAAATATTAGTCTATTTCTGCAGCTCCGTGTGAATCTTTTTCATCATAGAGAAAGACCTCTCACAGTCAGCATTGCTGTGAGGCAATGTCAATAAGCGTTTCACTATGACTGCCAGACTGGGAAATCGTGTACGACCAGTGCTAGTTTTCAGGTTGATTATGTCAAGCCAGTACCTAGAAAAGCTTCTTTTTTGTCCAGCGTCAAATCTTGAAATACATTCATCAGGCAGCAAACAATAATCTTCAAATTCATCCTTTAACACCTCTTGGTCTAAATGTGGTGCAAAAGTGTTGCCCAGCTTACAGATTGCTGTATATTGAACTGTGTCTTTAAAGGCTGGATCAAGAAATTTTTGATATCCTTAAGGACTTCATTCGCAAATGGAAATTTATCCAATATCTTTTTCACAACAGCAACATAAAAGTTCCTCACATCTCGGAAAAATGAATTTCTCACTTGAGAAGTTATATCTAACTCTTCCAGTAATGTCCTGTTGGACAGACCAACAGCAAGTGTATGGTCATCATGCTGTAGATCACGTTCAGCATACTTTAACAATCTTATATCTTTCACCTCTTTTACATATTTCATCTCTACAAATTTGACAATAAATTTTCGTAGCAGACGATCCATTTCATCCATCATACCACCTATTTGGGACTCATCTGTCTGAAACAATTTGTTAAATTCAGTCAACAGAGGTAGCACAAATTGGAGAAAACGTAGAGTCATCTGGGTCAGTTGGGTTGATTTTAGTAACTGATGAATGTTTTTGACACGGCATGGTTTTTCCATATCGTCGTGGCTCTCGAAGTATGAAGATAGAGCAGAATATTGATTTAAAATTCTGTCCACTACTTGCTGCAAAGAAAGCCAGCGAGTCTGGCAGTGCTTTAGTATGTCTGTGCATCCACTCCTGTAAACAGTTGAAAACTCTTGTAAAAAATGATTTTTTTTCCGTTTTGAGCTATGCTCAAAATGAAGAAGATATCTATCAAAAGGTCATCAACAGGAATAGTCAGCTGCTTTATACCCTCCTTGGCACAAAGATTTGCAAGGTGGCAAATACACCCTATACTAAACACATCAGGGTTCTTGCTCTTGATTCGCGTTAGTACAGAGTTTGATTTGCCAACCATTACATTGCAGTTGTCACTTGCAAAAACTATACAGTTAATCCATGGGATTTGTAAGTCGCTGAACACAGCATCAATATCACTCAAAATAGCATCACAGGCTCCACCAGTACCGACCGGACTACCCAGCAACCTAGTTCTAGGTCCTATGCCATCTTCAAATACCCTCACCATTATAGCTAAAACGCTTGTCAGTTTTTCTATCATTTGACTCATCGATCATCAAGGAGAAAGGTGTCTTCCTGCATAATTTGATGACTGGCTCTGTTGCAGATGGAGCCAAGCAGTTTTTAATAATGGCTGTTGTTTTGGTTCGCTTGCATTTGAAACGTTTGGCAATAGCACTGTCCGGAAACATCTCAGCTGATAAGTCTGAAAAATGGTCAGCTATAGAAGACAGCTATGTTGTGTTGAGCAATAAAATTTGCAAATAAAACTTCAGCCCTCATTATTTTATCATCTTCTTGTTGAGGCTGAGTAAAGAAGGCCTTGATAGAACTTCCGTTCTTCAGCTGATAGTTCCTTTCATGCAGTTTTGTTTTGAAATGCTCCCTCACATCGTGTAAGCCAGATGCCATCACTTTAATATCTCTATTGCATAATGCATGTGAAGAGCCTAATTTGGATGTCTCAATAATCCCAGGGAATGTAGTATTGTTCAGATTGAATCTTCCCACGACGTTGATCTTCTTCTAACCTCCTTTTTTTAAAGTTAGGCTCAGCCATGCTGTTAGATGGATGCAATATTTCCTGCTAGACAGAAAAAAAAAAATATTAATGTGAAAAAGTAAATACAAATATTAATAATCAATTTGAAAAATATAATTATTTGTAATTTTAATATTATATAATGAAATAGAATCTTGGAAAAAAATTAATACAATTTATGGTTGAAATGAAGAACAGTTGCTGTGTGTTCTCTAATAGTGCCTTATAAAAGTACAGGCCTAAAGAGACCAGTAATAAGCATTATGGGTTAGGAATCTTAAATTTAAAATCTAATAAATTTTTGCTAAAGCTGGTAATGAAAATATAAACTAGCGCTGGCGTAATATTAGCCTGTATATTTTCTACCGAACTTCAAAAATTGGAATAGCCGTTAAAGCCCAACTGGTAGTTTTAAATAGACCTTCCCATACAAATTTTAGTGTCAATCAAACATTGATAGTAGGCTAATTAATTATTTAATAATGTAAAATCATTGAATGACCGTAATGATGACCACCAAAGGCAAAATAACATTGTTTTTTTAAAAAAAACGAAATTAAAACTAAGACGAGAAGTAACTCCAAATAAACTTTTCTCTGATCGAGTTAAGATGCAAATTTGCCTTGCTTTTGTGGGGTTTTTTTTTTGCAGTTTCATAAATTGGTAATATCGGAATGACGTTCGCTGAATGCTCCGCATGTATGTTCGTACCATTTAGATTTAGGGTTAGGGTTAACTGTAACCCTAATCCTAACTCTAAATGGTAGGAAAAGTCATGCAGAGCATTCGGCGACCGTCATTCCGATATTACCCATAATTTGTATTGTATTATGTTTCAAATTTACATGTCTTACGCACTTTCTACAAGTTTTAGTGAAATCAAATAATATGTAGTGGTATCCGCCTTTTTTTTTTTTAAGCAGCCGTAAATAATAAATTATGCTAAACCTTGGGGGAAAAGAAAGCATAGGCCTAAGTTATCTGACAGTTAAATCTAACTTCATCTAAACAATGTTATTGTAATATTTTTTTAAAAATGAATTACTTACCAATACTAAACTGGAAATTAATCCTAAACAATAGGCTCGACTCAAAAAAGATTTCAGTGCTGCGTAATCGTTCAAATAATCAGTAACCTCGCGCTAGCTTTAGCGAAAAATTGTGAATGAACACGCCACGCACATCCCGCGGCAATTGAAAAATAGGCAGCTTGATTTTCATTGGTTATTTTTTTTTTATCCACTTGGCTTAAAATCTCGCCGAATCTCATGACGCAAATTGTGTAGTGGCACAAGATTTATATGTATATTTAATAATTAGGCGAAAAAACCCGTACAGACCCGTGTACGGCCCGTACACATCTGAAAACGCAAACACCCCGTACAGATTATGGGTAAACCTTTAAGTGTGGCATGTATGGGAAGATAGCATCAAGAGATGGACAGGAAAGAGTCTGTCAGAATGCACGATCAAGACAGGAGACAGAAAAAATAGGAGAACCATTGCAGCTGACCTTTGATGTGAAGATAGCACCTTATGATGGTGATTAATAGATCTTTTTGTATTTCCAGGGCTCTCTCTATTATTAATTGTTAGCACCATGTGTCCCCTTTTCAGTAACAAATTAATACTGTTTCTTACAATTTCCATTTAATTAAAACTTAACTTTTGAATTTTTCATTTTTAAAAGTTCAGACATTGTTCTTTTTCCCTATTACATTATCTTTGTTAGAAGGCACTGGTATAAGACATTGCATTTTCATTTTCTGTTTCCAGGGTACATCAGAATGGTTTGGTTTAAATAAAATCAAGAGTGGAAAATTGCAGCTGAAGTGTCATGTCATTGCTAAGGACACATTAGTAAGTCTGGGGTTAAATTTTTAATTAACACTTTGTTATCAAATAATTTTCACATTTGTTGAATCACGTGACATGAAAATGATATTTTTTTTTTAAATCTCTTCTGTTCACAAGCAATAATGCTACCTTATATATAATTTCACTTGTATTTGAGTATTTTATAAAAGAAAAAAAAAACATTAACTCTTTCCTTCCAAAGTTATTTTGCATGCTGTGCCAAACTTTTTTGGGGGCAGAATTTTATAGAATGAAGTATTCATCTTTCAGTCTAAATTTGTTTGTGAATTTTCCTTTGAACAAGCACATATTATATCAACATGAAGGAGAATTGTAATTATTAATTTATTTCGTAGTATTAGCAAACAAGCACTTAGTAGACATTAAAACATGATGAATGTTATTTGAAAAACACCAAAATATTGAAAGCAAAATGTGCACTTACCGATGGCCAGTTAATGTTGTAGTCTTTAAAACTTACCATTCAGTCTTGAAACATCAAGGTAATCCATTTTTGAAATAACACAACACTAGATATAGCAAAATTTAGCACATTTAGTGCATTTATGCTGCAGCCACTAAAAACTTCACAACACTGAAAAAATCCCAGAATATATACATTCCCATATTATGGCTTTTTTCAGCACATAAACTAGAAAAATATCAAATGGAACATTTTCACAATACATTTACATGTTTATTTTATGATTCAAACTTGCGCTGCATGTGCCTTAGCTTGAAGTTGTGAGGATGAAGTCGAGGTTTACCTTCGCATCCCTCACAAATAAAGACTGTCCTCTTTACATCCTTTGGTGTACTGCACACTCTGCAGCGTCAATCATTTTTTGCTCTAACAATAACATTCTTTGAGCCCTGAAGTCTTTCTATTGCATTTGACTTAATAGGGTGGCCAATTCTGGATCTCATCATGTCATCTGCATCAGTCATCAAGTCAGCTGCTGCTTCTGTAAGCTGGTTAATTAAAATCAGCTTGAATTTTTTAGGTGACATTTTTGTGTTAGCGCCCTCTGGTCAAGACAAAACATATAGAATATATGCATTATTGCAGCAAATCTCTACTATCCAGTGGTATATTTTCTTCCACCATTTATTGCTTTTCCTTGTGTGGAGTCCATAATAACTCAACATCTGGTCAGCCTCAGATAGTGGATGGTTTGGTTTTTTTGCCTGTGTGTAATGTCTTCAGCATATCCATTTGAAGTGACTATCACCACTGGTTTTTTTGCCTTTTTATCCTTCCATGCAGTGCACACAAGTCTGTCATCTTTAGAGACCCAGTGCCGGCTTTCCATGTGTTTCAAGGAAAGACCTTTCAGAGCAAGAGGAAAACCTTTTCTATTGGTCTGGAGTGTCCCTGTGAAATAGAATTTGTGTTAAGAAGGAAATCAACTAAAGCTCTGGTGGTGTAATACCTGTCAGCATAGATATGGTACCCATTTCCAATACAGCTGAGGAGGGTACTGAAGATTTTAATGGCATGGCCACTTTCAGAATCACACTCTAAATTGTATGATGTATCTGCTCCTAAAACACTTCTATGGCACGCGCCTCAAATAGCTCTGACAACCAAGTCCAGCTCCCGGCCTTCACGTGTGGCTCAATTTGAGCCCGGCGGAACTGTTTCCACTGACGGGAGAAGGGGCAAAGGCGAGCGACTGGCGCCTTAAAACCAGCACTTCGGGCAGATAGGGCTCGTGATCCTTGGTTGGTAGCTTATCTAAGAGAAGGAACTCTGAATTCAAACCACCGCTGCCTTGCGGGAATATCCATTTATGGAATTGGCTTCGGGAGTAAACCCTGAGGATAAATCCGGAGTCGGAGTCCCTAAGGCAGTCTAATGTCGATTCGACATTATTCTGGCAACTCCTGCGACATGGCTGGTACCAAACTGTATTGGCTACTGCCGTTCCTTTGGATCTACCGGCTTTGTGGAGAGGGGGAACATGCTGCATGGGCAACAGCTTGATCTCCATATAACTGTGCCCAAGCTCGCGCCCTGGAGAGGACACTCCAGCTTCACCCTATAGGTGTTGGCAAAACACGGGAAGTAGCAGTTACCGGTTATAAGCATTTTGCCCAATTGGCGTAGGGCATGGCGCCAGGGGCTACTTCCGACAGTGGGAGAGGTTCTAGGATCTCACTGGACAGCTACTGCCCGCTTCAAGCTGGGCAGCCCCCAGTCAATAAGGTGTTGTCTCGCCACTGTCTGCTTTCCCCATTGGGTGCATGGGGATTAGGGTCAAACCCGAACTGTGGACAGAAAATTTTGCACCAAGCAATTATCGAAAAAATAGAAATAAGCAAACTCTCAGATTGGGATGCTGGAACGTCCGGACTATGTTGACTGGACTATCCGAAAAACCTACAGGATGTAAACGATGTAAGGAAGACAGCCATAATTAATGATGAGCTTAAACGACTTCAGGTGGATATAGCTGCACTTCAGGAAACGCGCCTGGCGGGCTCTGGAACGGTGAGCGAGAAGGACTACACATTTTATTGGCAAGGGAAAGATCTTAATAAAGCTAGAGAACACGGAGTAGTTTTTGCGGTCAAAAAATCGCTAACTAAAATGGTTGAACCAGGCGAGAATGGATCAGAACGCCTGTTAACGCTCCGCCTGCAAACTAGCACAGGTCCCATCACCCTTGTCAGTGTGTATGCTCCTACTCTGTACTCTGCCTCAGAAGCTAAAGATGAGTTCTACGAGAATCTAACAGCAATTATCAAAAGCATACCTAGGCAAGAACAGCTTGTTCTCCTTGGTGACTTTAACGCTAGAGTGGGTGCCGATAATGTTTCATGGCCTTCATGTCTGGGCAGGTTTGGTATTGGCAAGATGAATGAAAATGGACAACGGCTCTAAGAGTTGTGCGTCCACCATGACCTCTGCGTGACCAACACCTACTTTCAGACAAAACCCCAGCATAAGGTGTCATGGAGACACCCACGATCCAAGCACTGGCACCAACTTGACCTGATTCTCGTCAGAAGGCCACTCCTCAGGTCTGTGCTCTCCACGCGCTCGTACCATAGTGCAGACTGTGATACAGATCACTCCTTGTTTGCTGCAAAATCAGAGCACAACCAAGAAAACTCTATCGTGTCAGACATGAAGGGAAACCACGTATTGATACCAGCAAGATGTCAGACCCTTTCATGATCGCTCAATTCACTGCGACCTTCGAGAAAGTGCTCAGTAGCCCTCAGCATGGTGATACTATTACAGAGAACTGGGAGCATCTACGGAACACCATTCAAAGTACTGCACTTGCCACCTTTGGTAAGAAAACAGCAAAGTCAAATGACTGGTTTGATGCTTCATCAGATGTGATGGCACCTGTCATTGAAGCTAAGCGCAGTGCTATGAATGAATACAAACGTTTACCGAGTGCCAGAACCCTACAGATCCTGAGGGCTACGAGAAGCAAAGTTCAACAAACTGCTCGACGCTGTGCAAATGACCACTGGCTCCAGCTCAGTGAGAGCATCCAGATCGCAGCGCAAACAGGCAACATTAGACAAATGTATGACGGTATAAAGAAAGCACTTGGCCCCCATAAAAGTAAGACGGCACCGCTAAAAACCATCAGCGGAGAGAAGCTAACCGATAAGGGTAAGCAGATGGAGAGGTGGGTCGAGCACTACTCTGAGCTTTACGCTAGAGACAATACCGTTACGCCTGCAGCCCTTGATGGTGTCAACAGTCTGCCAACTATGGAGGAGCTGGATGCCGAACCAACATTAGAGGAACTAAGCAAGGCCATTGATAGCTTGGCCTCTGGCAAAGCACCAGGCAGTGATGGGATTCCTCCTGATTTAATCAAATGCTGTAAGAGCACGCTATTAAATCCCCTGCATAGGATGCTGTGCCAGTGCTGGGAAGAGACAACTATTCCTCAAGACATGCGAGATGCCAAGATTGTAACTCTGTATAAAAATAAAGGAGACAGAAGTGATTGCAATAACTACAGAGGCATCTCTCTTCTTAGTATTGTTGGTAAGGTTTTTTGCCAAAGTCATCTTAATGCGACTACACAAGTTAGCTGAGCGCATATATCCAGAGTCACAGTGTGGATTCCGAGCTGGCAGATCAACAACAGACATGATCTTCTCTCTCTCTCCGCCAGCTTCAGGAAAAATCAAGAGAGCAGAAAAGACCATTATATATCGCCTTTATAGACCTCACAAAAGCATTCGACCTGGTTAGTAGGGATGGACTCTTTAAAATCCTCCTGAAAATAGGCTGCCCTTCTAAAATGCTGGAAATGATAAAGTCATTCCATGACGGCATGAAGGGAACAGTCCAATATGCTGGAAGCACGTCACAGCCCTTTGATATACGAAGTGGCGTTAAACAAGGCTGTGTTCTGGCTCCGACCCTCTTCGGAATCTTCTTTGCCTTACTCTTGAAACGTGCATTCAGAGATGCAACTGAAGGAATATGCCTTCACACTAGGTCAGATGGCCGTCTGTTTAATCTTTCAAGGCTGAAGGCAAAAACAAAAATCAGAAGGGTCACTATAAGAGACTTGTTGTTCGCTGATGATGCTGCAGTCATCACTCAAAGCCAACAGGAGCTTCAGAGCTTGATGAATCGCTTCACTAAAGCATGCAAGGACTTTGGCCTCACAATAAGTCTAAAGAAAACGAATGTGCTGAGTCAGGATGTGGTGCACCAGTTTATCACTATCGATAACTATGAATTGGCAGTGGTGCACCACTTCACATACCTAGGGTCTACCATCAATGACAAACTCTCACTGGATACAGAAATCGACAGCCGCATTGGCAAAGCTGCAGCTACCTTTGCCCGCCTTACATCGCGTGTTTGGGGAAATTCTAAACTCACAATGAAGACCAAAGCTGCGGTATATAATGCCTGCATCACCAGCACACTCCTATATGGCAGCGAGACCTGGACGACCTATGCTAAGCAAGAAAGAAGGCTCAATACCTTCCATTTGCGGTGTCTACGCCGCATCCTCGGCATCTCGTGGAAAGATAAAGTGACAAATGTCGAGGTGTTGTCACGTGCTGGCCTTCAAAGTATGTATACGCTTCTTAGACAGCGCAGACTTTGCTGGCTTGGCCATGTTCGCCGCATGGAAGATGGTCGCATCCCAAAAGATATCTTCTACGGACAATTAGCAGATGGCAAGAGAACAGTTGGGCGACCACAGCTGAGGTTCAAAGATGTGTGCAAGAGAGATATGAGGGCACTGGACATGGATCCAGCAACATGGAGGATGAAGCTGCCGATCGCACTAAGTGGCGATGCTATTTACGGCGCCACCTCAGATTGGGCGAAGAGAGGCTCACACAAGAAGCAGAGGTGAGGAGAAAACGTCGAAAGGAGCACCAGGAAAATAAGCAGCTGAGGGCTGTCACCTCAGGGGCGCATTCCCATAGTCATTTATGACTGAAGGGGCTATTATTATCTGCTCCATAGTAAGTGAGCCGATTCAGTACATATCCAGTGTCACTGTCTACCAATCCAAAACTTTTTATGTGATACTTTTTGGGCTTGGATGCATTAAACTGCTTATATCTCCTTCGCCCCTTGAAACCAATAATATTTCATCAAGTGAAATGATTTCAAATGGTATAAAGGCACTGTTGAAATTTGAGCATTGCATGTCCACAAAAGGCTCAATTTTGCTCTTTCCATCAGCATCTACGCATTGTGTGATATATAGCCTCAAATCTCCATCTTTCAAACATTTTGATGTAGAAAGGTGTATACAAGCTTGGCTCTCTTGAAAAGTAGTCATGTATGCTTGGTCTCTTATCCAACCCCAATGAATTAGTGACTGCAATGAATTTTAAAAATTCATGCCTATTTACAGGTTTCCAGTTGCTATACACTGATTTTTTTTTAGCTGGGGTGTTCATCTGTACACGTCTTGTGGCATATTCATTGATGCTTGTGATTATATATTCCATCAAATCATTTCTGACAAGTGCCAAAAAGCAATCCAGTGGTGTTGATGTTTCATCAACATATTCTGGGTTTACACTTGGTGCTGTTTTTGTACCTCGTGGCTTGGGGATAAATCTAAAGTTGTTTGAAGTTTTAACTGTACTTCTAGCATCATCAGCATCCTGTGACCAGTCATCTAGTGTTGTAAGCCTAGCTTTCTTACCTTTCGATGGGCCAGGCTGGGGCAACGCCCTCTTGTCACCTGAATCCGAAGTGTCTGACATTGCTGCAACACTTCCATCATCTGATAAAAAACTATCAGAGTCCATCAAATCATCTTCACTCTCCATTATATTTTCAAGTAAACTTAATGCTTTAGACGCAGACATTCGTCTAGAAGGCATAGAACTAATAGGAATATGACTTGCCACAACGCTATAGCCACACACAAATTTTTACAAAATCGGATCACACCTGACTAGCAAATAAATTTTATAACAAAGAAATAACACGTGTATACAGCTCAAAATCTTCCATAAAATGATCGGACTACACTAACGGAAGTTCCGGTAAGGTATAGAAAACATGGAATTGATTACATGGTTAAGTTTCTACATTTATTAGCGAGAATTCTTTAGTCACGCTCAGAGCGTTGCAAGGGCACAGCGTGTTGAATTTTGCGATGCTCAGAGCCTTGGTCTGGAGTTTAAGAGTTAAAAATGTTATGCACTAATTCCCCAAAGAGTTATTTAAAAAACTGTCAAATTTGAAAGCGTAAATAACTTGACCATAAGAGAAAAAAATAACGGAGCTAAACAATCAAAATTCAATTTTCTTAAAGTAAAATCATTGCTACACGAAATGTAAAAATGTTCAGCTATAGAGTGAAAAGATTTTTTTTTTTTTTAAAATAATAACTAGTATTAAGACTATTTAAAAAAAAAATTGTTTTAGTACTTTTTCTTTCTAAAAAAATGTCATGTTGAAAAGGGATTGTAAGTTTATTGAAGCATAATAATTATTGACAAAATATTACAGGAAATGTTAATGCACATATTTTTAAAACGAATTTTATCACAACTTGGAATGTTCCAATTTTTAACAATATAAGAATAACTAATTTCAGTGTCTGCTAGAATTAAAACATTAACAGTGTCATATTATTGAAATATAAACAATTGTACAGTAAATCTAGAAAAAAAAAAAAAAAAAAACACAAAAAGTAATACATCTTATAGAAAGGAAAAGGAAACCTACGTTGCGGCCACAAGGCCTTCGTCAGGGATAGACAAACAAAAGACAGAAGGGAAAGAAAGTGAAAATTAAGTGGAGAACATGAAACTATAGGAATAAGAGACAAATACTCCCTGATAGTATCACATGTTGGAGCGAAAATGGCCGCTATTGAACCGGAAACCGGAAGTGAATAGTACATTGAAACTATAAATAAAAAATAATGAAGACACGGACTGGAAAACCGAGTGAGGGAAAAAGTAATACATATTGAGAAAAAAATATAAAAGAATATTTTTTTTTAAAATATTTTTAAAAAAATTAAATGAAAATAAATAAATAAAAATATAAAATAACAAAAATGGGAAGTCAAGGGTCATCGCAGTCATAATAGAACTGGGGCTAGATAGAAAAAGACACCTCAGACAAAAGAATGCTGGATGTTCAAACCATTGGGTTTGAGGCAACCCATAAGATGGATGAGGCGTTGTTCCAGGCGGAACCGACTGTTGGCGTCCGATGAACAGGATCTGATGGCTGTCACCTGGATGTCAGTGGCACTGTGGTGGCCAGGGCCATTGGAGTGGATGGCCACAGGTGTGGATTTCAGCTGCGAGACGTCGTAGAGGTGTCTGCTGAATCGGTCACCCAGTCATGTGCTCGTTTGGCCGATGTAAGTAATATTGCAACGTTTGCATAAATGACGTTACGTGCTCGCATGTGAAGCCCTGGGTGATGGTGAACTTGGCCATAGGGAATGTCACTGTGCGTGTTTGGATTACATACTGGCATGTCTTGCATCGTGTCCGGTTACATGGCTGGGTACCAAAATGGCCATCAGTTGTAGTAATATGTATATATTGCGGAACAGTATCTGTGGCCAAATACAAACATAGGGGTATGTCAACAGACATGTATCAACGTTAATTCCAATGTAAGCGAAACTCCTCTTCAACGTTCACAAGATACACTTTATTCATGTACAGTTACATAGCTCCATTAAACATCATCATAGGTTCACGCCCAATGGCAAAGGCAGTAATATGCAGTCTTCATAATGTCGTAAGGCAGTCCGTTCCGCTATGGAGACGCTGTCCTTGCAATTTCAACAGTTTAATGTATTTGATACATTCGACACAATAATGAAAAGTACTTCCTGACATTCAAAGAAGCTAAGAACAACTCAACAGAGTATATTGGTGCCCTAGTGATGGTAAAATTCAGGTAAAACACAGTAGACTGCAGGAGCAAACACACATGTGACCTCTCACATTAAAACACAATCGGCATCTCCCCCTGCAGACGATAAAACCCCACTTCTGCTAAATTGGCGTCTGCTCCCGTTCTTTCCCGGCATGACGTCAATTCAGTTTTTTGAGAGTAAATCCGTAATAAAATATAAGAAATGAAGCTCCATCAAGCTGAAGATACTTAATACACATAATCGTCATGAATTTTACTCATAACATCACACACACACACACACACACACGAGAGAGAGAGAGAGAGAGAGAGAGGAGAGAGAGAGAGAGAGAGAGAGAGAGAGAGAGAGAGAGAGAGAGAGAGAGAGAGAGAGAGAGAGAGAGAGAGAGAGAGAGAGAGAGAGAGAGAGAGAGAGAGAGAGAGAGAGAGAGAGAGAGAGAGAGAGAGAGAGAGAGATGAAAACAAAAGTTTTCATTATTCGTGTGGTGTGAGCACATAATCACCAGAGTTAAATATGGTAACATCAAATCTCACAGGAAGTAAGAACTAGAATAGCACCCAGGTTTGCCACCAGGTAGGCAATTTAACACTAAAAGTGTGGACAATGGTATATGAGCCATCGCCAATGTCTACTCAAGACAAAATCCATTTAACACCAACGTGAGGTAGCCATGACTAAGTGTCCACAACCCATGAAAAAATAATGGTAGCAATACATCAATTCACATACATCACACTGTCCAATAACACACTTATCAGTCAAGTTTCAGTTGTCAAATGACTACTCATTAGTTAAAAGCAATGATTCAAAGCATTACAGCACATAAAAATGTTTAAACAACGTAAACAGATGAAGTTAGGCAGACAATCATATTTGTAATGTGAATGATTGGTTCATCATATGATAAAAGATTATTGTATATAAAGCATTAACTCTTACTATACGGGAGCTAAAACCGCGTTTTTACGCGCTAGTTTAGCTATCGTTACCATCGCGCGCCACTTGAACTGGCGAGCCGTAAAATTGGTACTAAACCCGCGCCACTTCACGGGGCTTGCCGGATACTAAGAGTTAATATATATGTCATCCGTACTGGTTCAATAATAACCAACTAAAGTCCCGCGAAAATTTTTATAATCTCACATGTCCATGATTATCTTCCACGTTATAATGCGAGTTCCATGAATAATTAAAGATAATGACGAATGTTCCCTTTCCAATTCGACAAAATTCCAACATCACAAGTTTCATTTATTTAGTTATGTCCCTTTGTAGTCCATGATAAGCTATCATGAGTTAATTCCCTTAACTTTCCGCTTAAAGTTTGCAATGTCCAAACGAATGCGTTATCGCACTGAAATGTTTCAAAACGTTAGATTTTTGTAGTCAAGCAATTAATGCGTGGTTCGTGCACATAAGCAGTATATGGATAAAGAATATAAAGTTCCTGACATCCATGTGATGAGCTGAGCAATACAAGGTATAACATGCAACTGGCAATTTTAGGATTCATCATCATCATGTGCCGTGATCATGGTCCATAGAAGCAAATAGTGTTAATATCATCAAGGAGCGATTTATTCCATCTTATCGGTGAAACAATATGATAGTATGAAACAATTGTGTTCATCAAGGTCTTCATAAGTATTCGTTACGAAGCAGAAGTAATAACCGAAGTGTTTGTAATTCGGAAGGTGGGGGGGGGGTTATACCAGGGGGGTGGGGGGGGTCTCAGGGGGGGGGGGGTGCCAATTGGATTGTCATAAGTTTCTTTCATATGGGGGGGTGAAATATCGGGGGGGGGGGGGGGGGGGGGATGAAAATAAAATTTCCTTATGCAATACACGGGCTTTTTAGGGGGGGGGGGGGGGGGGGGGTTTGATAGGTGACCGATAGTGACAACCGGTTTTACAGTCCCTATGTCAAGGAAATTAACAGAGACAGTGGAGATGTGAGAGGTGAATTTGATCACAGGGTGGAAGTTGTTGATGAAGTGTATGAACCTAGATAGGTCAGCCTCTGACATATCAGTAAGACCAATGCCATCATCGATGTATCTATGATACATAAATGGAAAAGGTCCAGGATACTGCTGCCACACCTGATACTCCAGGTAGCCCATGAAGAGGCAGGCATAGCTGGGACCCATCTTGGTGCCCATAGCAACTCCACTGACTTGGTCAAAGAACTGTCCATTGAACTCAAAGGAATTGAGTTGAAGGACCAGTTCTGCAAGCCGGAGGAGAGTCTCTGTTAGCGATAGAGGGGTGGGTGTCAACTGGTCCCAGGAAAAATTGGAGAGCTCGGAGACCATGATGCACAAGAGTGCAAATGGAAGTGTAAAGCGAGCAGTATAACTAAATCTGATAAAGTCGTTTATATAGGGGTGAGTTTCCCAAATATATTTATTCCGATCTTAAGAACAGGCGATGTGAGCTAGGTTTAGAGCCTGGTTACCTAAGAAAACATTTTTTTAATCGCGAATAGCGTGATGGTTGGTGTCCTTTAAGAAGGAAGGAAGCTGCTCTACAATAGGCTGGAAGACACCGTCTATTATGACTGTGATCACCCTTGACTTCCAATATTTTTATTTTTTATTTTTTATTATTTATTTTCATTTAATTTTTTATATATTTTTTAAAATATTATTTTATTTATTTATGTATTTATTTATTTTTCTCAATATGTATTACTTTTTCCCTCACTCGGTTTTCCAGTCCTTGTCTTCATTATCTTTTATTTATAGTTTCAATGTACTATTCATTTCCAGTTCATTAGCAGCCATTTTCGCTCCAACATGTGACACTATCAGGGAGTATTTGTCTCTTATTCCTATAGTTTCATGTTCTCCACTTAATTTTCACTTTCTTTCCCTTCTGTCTTTTGTATGTCTGTCCCTGATGAAGGCCTTGTGGCCGCAACTTAGGTTTCCTTGTCCTTTCTCTTAGTAAGACGTATTACTTTTTGTGTTTTTGTTTGTTTTTTTCCATTTTACCCCTGTCTTACGGCAGTTCTCCTCATATACTCCTATCATGCTCCCCCTGCACGCCCAATTCTTTACCCTTCGAAAATAAAGTTTGTTCGTTCGTTCGTTCATACAGTAAATCTCACATTTTTAGAAGCATGTTGTAAAATATATTTTTTAGGATTTTTTATTTAAATATTGTGCAAATTCAATCAATCAATACCCTTTAAGTTCCCCAAGGGGCATAGGCCTTCAACAAACACATGCCAAGTCCTCCTGTCACGTGTCCAAGTGTTTTTTGGTCTATCTCTGCCTCTCTTTCCCTGGGGATTCCAGAACAAGGACCGCCTTGTAATGCTATCAACAGGTTTCCTCAATGCCAGTGTCTTCTTCTCAACTCTTGTTCCACTGGCATTTGTCTGGTTTTTGTCATCAATTCCATATTTGTGACTTTGTCATACCACTTCAATCCTATTCTACGCAAGCACCCGTTTATGAACGTCTGTAGCTTTTTGGTTGTTGCTTTTGTTGTTCACCATGTTTCAGAGCCATACAATAGGACTGACTTGACATTTGAGTGGAAGATTCTTATTCTGTGTTGGACTTTATCTCTTGTTCACCATATGTTTCCCAATACAACGAAAGCCCCTCTTGCCCTTTGTATTCTTATTTTGACATCACTGCCTGTCCCTCCAACCTTGTCTACACCACTGCCAAGACATGTGTACAACTGTCTACACCACTGCCAAGACATGTGTACAACTCCACATCTTTCAGTGATATTTCTTCAAGTTCAACGTTGTTATCATTTATTGCATTTATTCTCATAATCTTGGTCTTTTCCCTGTGTATTTCCCTGTTGTGACCCCCCCCCCCCCCCCCCCCCCCCCCCCCCATCGAGAATTTTCATTTTGTCTTGCATCTGATTATGGTTATGGGATAGAAGAGCCAAGTCATCTGCAAAATCCAGATCATCAAGCTGTTTAGTCAGATTCCACTGGATTCCATTTCTGTTGTGTGATGTCGATGTTTTCATAACCCAGTCTATTACTGGTAAGAAAAGAAATGGAGACAAGAGGCATCCCTGTCTCACTCCCGTTCTAATCCTAAACGGGTCAGTAAGTTGTCATGAAGAACTCTGCATGTTGTGTCTTCATAGGTCCTCTTTACTAAGTTAATGATCTTCATGTGAACTCCATAAGGCCTCATCAATTTCCAAAGTGATTCTCTGTCTACACTGTCAAATGCTTTTTCATAGTCCACAAATCCAATGTATAGCAGTGAATTCAATTCCAGACTTTGTTCAAATCATAATAATTAAATAATGAGAAACACCTTACTCTCACCTGCCAAGCAATCCTTCTTCCATGCCACCTGAAACATCCAACTATCACGCACACACACTCAGTTCATGCATGTCATCTAATGAGACTAGTGTGGTGTTGTGCATGAGGCTGGCAATCTCACCATGTAATACAGATTGCTACTGAAACCACTGCTGCAGGAGCATTTGAATGCTTTGTGCGGGCTTCGTGCGGAGGCCAGCCACATTGGTGGCCCCATGCTCCATAAGGAGCGGGAAGAGATATAATTTATCCCCAAGTGGACCCACGTGCTCTCATAAACTATCCTACACATAACAATAATTAAATAATAATAAACTGGGCATAAAATAATATTAAACGATATGTACAACCAATATTCTCCTAAATGAGAATAAACTACCACTCGCAACTGATCCACCTCAATATTCGTTCCTGCACTCTGAAGCATGTCGTATGTGACGACTGATGAGATTGGGAATCGCATGAAACGCATGTTACAGAAAAAAACCACTACCATAGCATATAAATGCTTCCTGCAGGCTTCTGTTGGACCCAGCCTCATTGGTGTCTCCAAGCTCCGCAAGGAGCAAACAGAGAAATGCTTCTGTCTCAAAGTGCCTTACGCACAAAGAAATCACAAAGCTCACCAGAAATCTAAATAACTAAAGCTAGATGCATCTTCTCAAAGGGCATTTAACACTACAACTATATACACAGCAGATGTGACTAAACTAATCACCATAAAAATATACGTTAACTACTTCGCGTTCCACTACAATAAACTATCTTGGCATGAATGGAGAAAATTATATTAACTCTTTCAGTCCCAAGCAAAAAAGTTGGTTTGGCAACCCAAACAAAAATGGCCACCCCAGTGTGTTTTTATTGTTGTTGTTTGGAAATAATTTTTTTAAATGTTCATATGCATAAATAACTTTGTTGTTGTATATGAAACTGAAGGTAAATGGGTGTTCTACAAGTATAAAAACATTTATTGAAAAATTATTAGTTATCCAAAGTAAAATGGAGGCTGAAAGAATAAGCCGGTGAAAAATTAGAGCAAAAGTATTCAATCAAATTCTTCTAGAATTGTTCCCCAGGAGAATATCCAAGGGTCAAGTTTCAAAATGTCACAAACAGAAGTATTCTAACAAAGTACAATCAGTGTTTAGTCAATAAACACTCAGGAAATTGTTAATTTCACAGATTACAACAACAGGTCACATGGTTGTAAAAAATGAGAAAATTATATATGCTTACCTTGCTGAGCTGCTCCTCTTCTCAAGATGATGTGTAATCCATAGGAAATCACATAAGGTCACTCACAAATATATTAACACTAGGCCTATGTATAAACATTACTTTATCATGACATATTATTAGAACTTATTACAGTCTGATTGCATGCTCCTGTATCCATAACTTCATTATCGACATTAGACCTTCCATTATCACTCGATATCAGGCTCCTGTTGAAAATCCGAGTCGTCTTCGCTATCCTGTGAATAAATACTACAATCTGAATTATTATCACTATCTAGAATTTCTTCAAATAACTTTCTAGCTTGCTCTGACGTTAGTTCAGAGGTCTACCAGAAATGGTGGGCGTGGCCATTTGATCATATAAAATATGCTCTTAAAAATCTTAAATTAATATCAGACCTCAAAAAGTCGTTCTCTTTTAAACACATGAGGTATTTACTAAAAAGATCTTTCTGTCAGAAATGACGTTTTAAGTTGTTAAAATTGGAAAACAGCTCTAGAAAGGAGGAAAAGATACAAAATACGATATAACGTTGATCGGGTCAAACAGGTCAAACCGGAAAACCGATATTACGTTGATCGGGACTTAAAGATTTAATCTTGTACTACTAAAATAGCACCTCTTATAATAAACCAATTTTCATCCAATACCAAATAATAAACAGGTTTAACCCCCTTTCCCACATAACACGTGGTGACTAAAAATGTTATTGCCTACTCACAGGCGCCATCTTTATGTACATCAACACCCGGCTGCCATCTTGCCAAACAGTTAATACGTACTATCTCAATTTCAGTCCCTGATATCATTTCTGTCCAGTTCCATGTATGAAATAGGTTCCTACTATATTTGCTTTTCTGCCTGGTCTTATGAATGAAATAGGTTCCTACTATATCCTTACAGCTGTGATCTGGACTTAACACGACTAATAAAACCTATCCACACATTCTTTTCACTAATCTATCACCTCAAAACTAATTCTAATGTCCTGGAAGGAATCTCCGTAGGAAACACAGATTTATCTATTTTATCAAGCACTAGAACTGGGCAATGCTGAATACTAATAATAAAACTACAGAACACTAATGCTAATCTCTACAAAATACGCTAACAATTATAGCTCAGTGCTCTGGTTTCTTTGTCCATCTCCTACCCACACAGGGCACCTCGTTTCGCTTGTTCTGTCTGTCGCTTATTTGGTCTGGACTGCTCGCATGAATAGAAATTCTTTGCTAGCTCGCGCTCTCTTTATATAGGCAGCTTGACCAAATCATGCGCAGCGTAGTGTGCGCGCGTAGGGATTGGGTCACGAAAATAACTCAAACATGGCGATAAGTGTTCTTGAAGAAGCGAAAACACAAATATTTCCCGGCTTTATTATGGCCCAGTCACATATCTTCCTCCTGAAGACGTTGTGGTCTCCACAACCTACTCTCTGCCATTGTTTCTACGTTTAATTCTCTTAACTCGCTGTGGTCTGGAAGATTCATCCACTCGTGCAGTTTCGCTGCTTGCTTGTGAGTTCTGCTGGTCAGTGCATGCAGTTGTCGACCTTGGCGGGGGATTGCTTCCAACGTGTTTTACATTTGTCCGCCGTGGATGTTGGTATGCATTCCCTCCAATCTGTTTAAGATGAGTTTCCTCTCCGGAGCTCCGGTGTGTGTCCCATCCTGTCTGTTTAAGATGAGTTTCCTTTTCTGAACGTCGGCCACTTTTCTTGGCACCCTTAGGTTAACAGTTGTCATGGCCATCTCTTGGCTTGCCACCTGTAGGCAATCTAGTTGTCGCAGTACGTTTAGGGAGGGAGCTCCTTGAGGGACAGACCTATATCAAATGCTCTGGGGACTTGCACTGAAAGCATCATTTCGGAAGCGGGCCTTGAGGGCATTTGGCTGCCATGTAGTCTGAGAAGTCTCCACAGTTGTAACACCTTATTTTTCTAGGCTTCCTCTGTGCCATGGGTCACCTTTTGCTACCTTTACATTCCTGGCCGCCTATGCCGCAAACAAAGACTGCTTCAATGCCCTGAACAGATGGTTTGCTATCGAACTCTACTCACTCGTTTCTTGCCAGACTACGGAATCCCTTTCTGAAAATCTTAGTTTGATGTACAAATACATCAACACCTCCATCATCTGTGTAATAAATCCCCATCCTCTGTCGACACTATACCACTTGCAAAATCTTTGTCGCTTTTTTGGTGCATCTGTGTGTTCACTGTCAACAGCTTGACTCTCACCTACAGGAAGGTCTAGTTGTGGTTCCTGCTCACCCACTCCCTTGTTGTGCTTTGGCTGTTTCCGCATTTGGCACTGTGCTTTTTTTCTTCACACCTCCTTTTGTGCTGGCAAACTGCTCTGTGATAGCTGTGCTAGCTGGACGTTAGGCGAGCTACTTCAAGTTCGTCCTTTTCAGTGTGAGCTTCTACACTGGCTACCTGCACTTGTGTCTCAGGCTCTGTGCCTTCCCAGAAAAGAGCATAGTCCCTAACTTCCCTAAATGAGACACCAGGATTCTTTAGTACATATTCCTTCACAAATGCCCTGCTCAGATCATCTCTAAGCTGGGCAACAAAATGATCCCTGAGCATGGATGGGTCCGCGGAAGCCAAGCCTTTCTTCACCCACGTTGCATTCAATCTCAGAAATAATTCATGCAACGGGTGAGAGAATTCCGTTACTGATAAGCTAGGCCCCTGACTCATGGAATAGAAATACCTTGTCATCTCATTGACTAGTTGTCGCTCATCGTGGCTTCTTTAATTATTTCGAGCGATTTCCCAGGGTTGGCCTTGGCTCCGCCACGTATCCGTAATTCCCTAGAGACCCCTGGTGTAACATTATTCCAGACAATATCCAACTTATCTTCTACAGTTAAGGGCCCTACCTTCCACGCAGCCTTTACGTCTTTCACAACTTCTTGCCAAGTGGGGCTTGCCTTTTCACCAAATCACCTTACCTCTGGCACCTTCACGTATATCACCTTCACAGGCACATTGATCTGGCCCTTCCTTTGCACCACTGATGCACCCATCACTGATGTTGGATCTGCATCCTCATGCTCCCCTCTGCTCGTAGCACGTGTGCTCTTTGAGGTCATCTTGCTGCAAGACTGCACTGTTGGGTGTTTACAATATTTGCTTGTTTGCTGTTGGCTCGGTGTCACTGTCTGCCTATCCTGCCGACGACGCCAATTCTGGTAGGGGGGGTGAGGAATGATGATGCTATTGTGATATGTGATCACTTTCTTGCACACTCGCACCAGACCCGTACGACAATAAAACTCTTGATTCTAAGGCAGGGGCTGTATTTATTTATACAACCCTTTCAGTGACCCAAACCCACAAAGCAAACTAATGAACAAACATTAAACAAATAAGCAAACTGCACCCATCACTGGTGTTGGATCTGCATCCTCGTGCTCCCCTCTGCTCATAGTACGTGTGCTCTTTGACATACATGCCACACCTCAGACATGAAAAACCTGTACAACAAATCCAAAAACCCTGTACAGAGACCCGCAAAACCTGTACAGACTGAAAAACGTAACAATAGAGTTAATTAATGTACAAATATATTCAATTAGATGGTTCTGCACCATCATAGTGACATGCACCCTTTGCCTTTTTAAGCATGTCTTCACTTGCTTTAAAACCTAAACAACAAGAGTTAGAATTTATTTTGTACCGGTATTGTAGAAAAGCTGTGACTGTATCATCATTTAGTCTATTTCTGCAAAAAAAATTAATACAATTTATGGTGGAAATGAAGAACAGTTTGGTGTGTGTTCTATAGTGCCTTATAAAAGTATAGATCTAAAGAGACCAGTAATAAGCGTTATGGGTTAGGTTTAGGAATCTTAAATCAAATATATATATATATATAATATATATATATATATAATATATAATATATATATATATATATATATATATATATATATATATATATTTTTTTTTTTAAAGCTAGCAATGAAAATATAAACTGGCGCAATATTATATATTCTCTACCGAACTTCAAAAATTGGAATAGCCGTTATACCCATACGAATTTTAGTGTCAATCAAACATTGATAGTAATTAATTATTTAATAAATATAAATCATTGGATGACCGTAATGATGATCACCCAAGGCAAAATCACATTGTTTTTTAAAGAAACGAAATTAAAACTAAGAAGAGAAGTAACTCCAAATAAACATTTCTCTGACCTGGTTAAGATGCAAATTTGCCTTGCTTTTGTGGGGGTTTTTTTCAGTTTCATAATTTGGTCATATCGGAATGACGGTCGCCGAATGCTCCGCATGTATTTTCGTACCATTTAGATTTCGGGTTAACCCTAACCCCAACTGTAACCCTAATCCTAACTCTAAATGGTACGAAAATACATGCAGAGCATTCGGCGACCGTCATTCCGATATTAGGCCTACCCATAATTTGTTTTGTATTATTATTCAAATTTACATTTCTTACGCACTTTCTACCGTAAACCTAACCTCAACCTTAACTCTAAATGGTACGAAAATACAAATATTAAACATACTCGACGGCAATAAAGGTAAAGATTACCAGAATCTCAGTAAAAAGAGTTGTCAGAATCATTCAAGTTGAATAAATTCAACTCAAACAAGAATTTTCGTGCTCTTTTTTCCACAAAATGTTTATGATTCGGCGGTATGGCAGCGTCCATGTTTGTAACTTTCGCTTTTGTAAAATCACTATTATCAGTTCTACCGTATTCGCTAGCAGTAAAATATTTTGTTCGTTTCAAGCTTAGTGGCCAGATTTTTCAATGCTGAATCCGATTATGCCCAGCAATTGCCGATACGATTGTAAACAGAAGAGTTCTGGTGCTTTTAAAATAGGACGTACGTTTTATAGGTGTATGGGAACGAGGTATCGCACTACTTCCGTGACGTACTCGGTACGGCACAGCGACAAAAATTGTCAAGATTTATGCCGTATGGCGTACGTCATAATGGTGCTGAAAGGGTTAATAATTAGGCGAAAAAACCCGTACAGACCCGTGTACGGCCCGTACACATCTGAAAACGCAAACACCCCGTACAGATTATGGGTAAACCTTTAAGTGTGGCATGTATGTCTTTGAGGTCATCTTGCTGCAAGACTGCAGTGCTGGGTGTTTACAATATTTGCTCATTTGCTGTTGGCTCGGTGTCACTGTCTGCCTATCCTGCCGACGACGCCAATTGTGTTAGGGTGGGTGAGGAATGATGATGCTGTTGTGATATGTGATCACTTTCTTGCACACTAGTGTGGTGTTGTGCATGAGGCTGGCAATTTCACCATGTAACACAGATTGCTACCGAAACCACTACTGCAGGAGCATATGAATGCTTTGTGCAGGCTTCATGTGGAGGCCAGTCACATTGTTGTCCCATGCTCCATAAGGAGCGGGAAGAGACATAATTTATCCCCAAGTGGACCCACGTGCTTTTATAAACTATCCTACATATAACAATAATTAAATAATAATAAACTGGGCATAAAATAATATTAAACGATATGTACAACCAATATTCTCCTAAATGAGAATAAACTATCACTCGCAACTGACCCACCTGCTGGACCAGCTGCTTTTCCATTGCTCAGAAGCTTTATGGCTTTCTTTATTTCTTTTCTACTTGGTCCTTTGTAGCTCCTCTTCTGCTGGCTAGATGTCTGGAAGATTAGTTGGAGCTGGTCTATTGAGAAGTTCCTCAAAATGTTCTGACCATCTCTTCATTTGTTCTTGTATATTACTAAGCAATTTTCATTCTTATCTTTGATGAGCCATTTGCTTGCTTATATTTCCCTGTTAGCTTCTTTGTGTTGTTGTACCAGTCCCTCGTATTTCCTTTGGCTGCAGCTCCTCTGCTTCCCTAGCCAACTCTTCAATATACTTCCTCTTGTCTCGTTTGATGTTTCTTCTTACTTCTTTGTTTGCTTCTGTATACACTTCATGAGCCTTGCTTTGGAGCTTCTGATTTTGCTTCTGTTTAAATCTGCTTTCTTGTTTTTCCTGTCTTCTATCTTGCTAATGGTTTCTGTTGTTATCTATGCATTGTGCTGATGTTCTCTCTCTTTTTCCTAGTACCTCTCAGCAAGTCTTGGTCCATATATTTTTTACCTGTTGCCAGTGGTCTTTCGTATCTGCTTCATCTTCCAGCTGTTGGAGTACTTGGTATTTGCTCGATACTGTGATTGAAAATTTTTCTCTTATTTCCTGATTTCTTAGATATCCCACATTATACTGTTGTCCACAGCTATATACTGTTGTAAATTTCTTAAGTTTTAATTTTGTTTTAGCTAACAAAAGATGGTGATCTGATACCACATCTGCTGCTCTGTATACTTTTACATCATGCAGTGATGACCTAAACTTCTTATTTATGCAAATGTGATCACAAAAAAAGGTTAGTTGGCAACTGTGAGGAGTTACTGTATTTTTTATTTTCAACTCGCCCAAGTCTTCTTCTCTCTGTAATTATTTGCGTTCATTTATGAGGAGTTACTGTGGTTTTTTATTTTCAATTCGCCCCAGTCTTCTTCTCTCTGTAATTAATTGCGTTCATAATTATTAGGCTGGGTTAATTTTTCAGACGTTAGGAGAAAATCTGAACACTTGCACGTACCCTGTTTAATTGTAGGGATGGGGCAGAACCACGCCCAGGGTCAGCACGGTAACCAATGATATTATTCCGGTGAGCAATTGGTCAGACGATTACTTAATGTTACATAGGATTTCTGCACGTGAGCTGGAAATAATTTTGCACGTTTTGCTTAGTAAACATGAGTCATAAGTTAGTTAAGATATCTTTGGCTGAGGTCAGATTTAATTTATGGGCAGAAATATAATAGGTCAATAGGTCTGCTGAAAGCGGTTCCAGAGAGATAGACGCGACACGATGACTCATCGCGTCTGTTATTGCATCAAAATATTTAACTATATTTAGCATCAAAATCTTGTAGCGCCTCTGGTCCCAAGAAATTCAGCTGTGACGAAAGCGCCAGTCTATATATCGTCTGCTCAGCTCGAGAAATTCGGTATTGGGTATGTGTATAACTTAATTAACGTTGTAGAAAGTTCTTTTTTTTGTGATCTTAGTACGTTAGAGTTAGCTTTCTTCTGGGTGTAAAATTTAGTTTTATTAGATAGGAGAATTACTTAATTATACTAAACTATAGAGTGTAGTGTAAGTTGTGTCTATAATTTTTCTATGTATAAGCTAGCAGGATCTAGGAGGTGTGTAGCGGCTTTTTGAGATAATTTAACTGTATAAGGTTACGTCCTAGGTTACACCAATAATGTAATTATGAGGGCCGTATAACCTCAATGTGATTATTGATAATTTGTAGTGTATATACGCGGGTGGTGTGTGTATTTAATTACTTGTGTTATTTGGTCTTGTAGTCAGAAGACAAAGGGTTGAGATGGGATTTAATATTACCTAGATGGTATTATATATATATATATATATATATATATATTATATATATATATATATATATATATATATATATATATATATATATATATATATATATATATATATATATATACATATATATATAGTGTTAATTGATACCTTCCCGGATCAGTTCGTAAGAAGTAGGGCCGGGGAATTATACCGGGGATTTTTAGCTTGCGGTGAATGCAATGTTGTGACGCCTGAGGGCAAGACTAGCACAAAAGATTCAGGTCAGCCCGTGTCTGGGGTTTTTCTACCAGACAGCTATTTACGTTGGTGCAGGAGAGAGAGATAGGAGGGGACGGTAGATCAGTCTGACCCTTGGGCAGAAATATCTGTGTATTTTGTGTGCGTAGATTTGTGAAGTAGGGGGAAGTTAGTATTTAGGGGACATCAGGGAGTAGAGGAATTAGGGTGTTAATGTGTTAGGGATGAGAATATTTTGACTTGTTGTATAGATGTTGTTAATTTTTTCGTTTTACAGCATTGTCACGGCACCTAGTGGAGGCTGTAGACTGCCCTAACACCTACCATGGTATATTGCCTTCTCAGAATTAGAAGGCTCGAGACATCGCCAGAGGTGAAGAGAACTGGGGATGCGTTAGTACCGGCGCCAAGTACGTCTGCACCAGTGAAAGAAAGGAGACGTTCTCTTGCAGTGAGGGCACATGCCTCAGCGGGAACGGGTTCTTAAATCAGGAGCTCTTAGCTCGTTAAAGCACACCAAATAGGCGCGTTGCCTTGTGCTTCTAATACGGCCATAATAAAGCCGTGAAATCAACTACCGCCTTCGACAACAACATATCGCTGTAGTGAACCAGACCCTCTTTATCAGTATACCGGAAAGGAGATAGGGAAAACATACCTTTCCAAACTGCAACCAAGAAGAGGGGAGTGATGGAGCAGCAACTCATCAGATCCTCAGAAGCAGACAGTAGTGTCAGAGAGTCACTGAACCAAGACAGAGTAGAGAGAGAGAGAGAAACTAGCTGGGACCAGTAGGGTCAGATTGAAAGACCTAAGTCTGCAACCAGACGATATGTCAAGGCCTAAAAACCCAACCCCTGCAGACCCAAGTAGAACAGTCCCAACTAAGATGATTTGGCCATGTCTGCAGAATGGTAGAAGATCAGCTACCACGACAAGCATGGGAAACTAAGAGCCAGGAATCCAGACCTCCAGGATGACCCAGACTCCGCTGGAAGGACAACATTAGACAATCTTTGAAGGACCAAGGACTAGAATGGAACCAAGCCAGGAGGAAGACAGCCAATAGGATAGTATGACACTCTCGCTTCCAAATCTCTACACCTCACGGTAGAAGAGGAACGACTAAGTAAGTAAATAAGGAAAATGACGAAGGTTGTATTGGGCAACTTTCAGGATTGTGAAAAATCTTCTTGGTGGATATGGCAACAAAGGACATACTCTCTACAGCGATATGTTTTATTCAGCGTCAGCTTTATTTCAAGAGCTGAAAGAAATTCAGAATGGTCCATGTCGAACAGTAGATGAGAATAGTAAACATTTTCATGAAGCACTGAAGAAAACTTTAAACAAGGAAATCTCATCACGACAGCAGAGGGACAGGAAACAAGATGGGCAGAGCATTTCAGAGAAACTCTGAACAAGGAACCACCAGAGACAAAATTGAATGTTCCTGAGGCTGAAAATGATCTAGATGTTAATACAGACATTCCACGAAAAGAAGAAATCATCACAGCAATCAAAGAGTTAAAGAATGGAAAAGCTCCTGGCCATGATAACTTAAATGCAGAGCTATTCAAGACAGACCCTGAGCTAGCAGCAGAACTATTAGAACCACTATTTGCACAAGTCTGGAAAACAGGGGCAACACCAACGGAGTGGAACAAAGGAATAATTGTCAAATTGCCCAAGAAGGGAGATCTTGCAGACTGCAATAATTGGAGAGGAATTGCCCTTCTCTCAGTTTCCAGCAAAATACTGGGCAGGATAATTACACAGAGAATTTCAAAAGCAGTAGACCACAAACTGAGGAAAGAACAAGCGGGATTTAGAAAGAACAGAAGATGTGTAGATCATATATTTACCCTCAGGAACATTATAGAGCAGTGCTCAGAATGGCAAAGACAGCTGTACATTAATTTCGTTGATTTTGAAAAGGCTTTTGACAGTATACATAGGGACAGTTTATGGAAAATACTGAGGGTTTATGGAATTCAAAGCTGCATAGTGTCAATTATAAAAAGCCTCTATGCCAACTTTACGTGTAGCGTTGGGCAGAGCAACCTAACCTTTGAGGTGAAGACAGGAGTTTTACAGGGATGCCCCTTATCAACCACTCTATTTTTAACAGTCATAGACTGGGTAATGCGCCAGACAACAGAGGGCAGTCCAAGAGGAATAAGATGGACTACATTTTCTACATTAGAAGATCTGGAATATGCAGATGACATTGCACTACTAGCACATTCACATCAACACATCCAGGAAAAAACAGATAGACTTAATAAGTATAGCCAGCAGGTGGGCTTGAACATCAATCTAAAGAAGTCAGAGGTCATGATGCTCAATGTGAGCAACCCTGAGCCCATATCAGTAAGGAATCAGCAACTGGAACAGACAGACACCTTCCCATACCTAGGATGCATAGTAACACCAGACGGCGGAGCAAGCAAAGACATCAACAACAGAATGAACAAAGCAAGAACAGCCTATTTTAGTCTAAACAACATCTGGAAGTCCTCTCAGTACAGCACAAGGACAAAAATAAGATTATATCAGAGCTGTGTGCTTTCTGTGCTTCTCTATGGTGCGGAATGCTGGAGAGTTACAGAGAAGGAAATGTCAAAATTGTCATCTTTTCACACAACATGCCTAAGAAAAATTCACCGAATCTTTTGGCCGCATACCATCACCAACCAAAATCTGCTTACTCGGAGCAAGCAAGAGGACATGCACACCATCATAGCTGGCAGATGCTGGAGCTGGGTTGGCCATGACCTCAGAAGAGACCCCGATGCCATCACAAGAACAGCTCTGCTATGGACCCCTGAAGGAAAACGAAAGAGAGGCCGACCAAAAACAACTTGGCGGTGGACTTTGGAGGCTGAGATGCAAAGATTGAACCAGAGTTGGGGCACTGTACGAAAGATGGCCACCGACCGAGCAAAGTGGAATCAATTTGTTGTTGCCCTACAAGACGCCACCAGGCGTGATGGCCACTGACTGCTTTGACGGTCGGCGGCTAAGGATCAAAGAAGAAAAAAAGAAGAAAAACTGAAGAAAAAGCAACTCAAACTGAAAAAAGCAGATGATCCTGTGTTTTGTGCCACACAAGATAAAGGCATGCTGGCAGTCTCCTTGCATGATACAAAAAGAGTTAACCTTATATCTACTGTTCACTCCAGTGAAGTTATAGACAAGACAGTTAGAAAAGGAGGAACTACTGAGGGCAGAACAATTCAGAAGCCAGTGTTTGCAGAAAAATACAACAAAAGTATGGGAGGTGTCGACCACTTCGGTCAACTGGGTGCAAGCTACCCCTACCCACACAGCTCCTATAAATGGTACCTGCTATTATATCATTTCTTAGTTGAAACTGCCCTGGTCAATAGGCACATAACCTACAACACTGCCAACTCTACAAGAAAGATCAAAGCAAAGAGGTTCGTGCAGGATGTCAGTCTCACTTTCATTGAACCCACTATTCTTTGACGCAATGTGACATCTTCAAAACCACAAGTAACAACAACACAACTTACTGAGCGCCACATCACTGAAAAATATGAAAGGGCAAGGTACAAACCAGACTGAAAGATTGTAAGGCTGCAGGGAAAAAGAGCCAGACTTGCATGTACTGCCTAGATTGTAAAGCACCTCTATGCCTGATACCCTGCTTCAAGTTATACAACAAGAAAAAGACTCTTGCAGAGGCCCACAGCTACAACTTACTTACTTACTTACTTAGTCGTTCCCCTTCTACCGTGAGGTGTAGAGGTTTGGAAGAGAGAGCGCCAGGCTATCCTATCGGCTGTCTTCCTCCTGGCCTGGTTCCATTCTAGTCCTTGGTCCTTCAGAGATTGTCTAATGTTGTCCTCCCAGCGGACTCTTGGTCGTCCTGGGGGTCTGGATCCTTGGCTCTTTGTTTCCCATGCTTGTCATGGTAGCCGATCTTCTCCCATTCTGCAGACATGGCCAAACCATCTTAATTGGGACTGTTCTACTTGCGTCTGCAGGGGGTGGCATTTTAGGCCTTGACGTATCATCTGGTTGCGGACCATGTCTCTTCTTGTTACTTCAATCACCTTCCTCAGATACCTCACTTCTGAGGTTTGGATCTGGCTTTTGTGGGTTGTAGTCATTGCCCATGACTCACATCCATATGTCAAGACTACAACTTCAACCCCAATTAATGAAGGAAGCAGCTCAGACTCCAACTAGAGGTACTTATTTACTCAAACACTCATTGTCAGATGCCATAGACACAGAATCCACTCAAAAAAAAAAAAAGAACAATGCAAATATTAAACTTTTTTGCATTTTATTTAAACTTTTGTAAGCCTTTCATTTTGAAATATGTGATCAGTCATTCAATCAATACGTCAATCATGCTTATTTTATTCATTGCTGTTCATGTCCCTAACATTTCATTGCACTGACATTGAACAAATTCACAAAAAATTGGAAAAAGAGAAATTGTTTTAAAAAGTCTTCTCAAATTTCTATAAATAGCGACACAATGATCATGTGACCAAGTTGCATAAAATAAGTTTTTTCGGACATAGCAATCATTCATTATAGTGCTCTGAAAATTTCAAAGCCCTATGTCTTCTTTTTTTTTTTTCAATTTTTGGGGAATTTAAAAACAAATAGTTATTTTTAATCAAGTCTGCAAACATCCTTATAAATGTGGGACCATAATGCTCCAGATAGGTATTGAAGACGTAGATGGTCAGTTAGAGGTGCTGGACATTGCTACAAAACAAGAAATGAATTAGAGAATTAGGGAAATTAAGACATTATTGTTAGAAAACCTAAAGGAAGTTAAAGAATTTGTATGTCAGCCTGAAGATGATCAAGTTTACTATGCATATAAAGACACTGAAGACAACTGACATACATACATACTCACCTAATCAAGCAAATGTATTATCATGACACATAGGAAGAGACAAGACTGTGGATGTTATCTTCTTCTTCTTTGTTCACTTTCAGATGTCAACTTGAATATGGTCAGAGAAAGTAGTGGTCAGCTTGAGGTTGTTGGTATCTCCGTAAAGTTTTTTTCAGGATTGGCACTGGTGATGGCTGTCACGAAGTGGTTTTAAGTTTATAGAGTGTGCCTGAATGAAAGCAAGACCCTAGTATGAGAAAGTCTGAGAAGATAGAATTTAGATGGAAAATAACATGCCTGTGGACAGGTGAGACTATTGGCTCAAGAGATAGACCCAGGATTTGAATCTCCCCCTGCCGCTTCGTGACTAGAAAAAATGGCTATAGTCTCCCCACCTCTGACTGCCTTGAACCACAAGGAGATAAGGTGTATAATTACGACCACAAACACCACTATACAGACAACATAGAGTAAGTATAGTAAAGAATAGAAGCTGATCCAGTAAATAATATATGTATATATTTATTTACATACAAGAAAACATAAAATGGCATCATACGTCATCAAGTCAGTCAATAGCGTGCACTGTTGCACGGCCTGGAAAAACCAAGGTAACAATTAAATTGAGAGACACTCAACAAAAAAACCCCAAATCACATTCACTCTTCCTGTCACCCTGCTGAGGAACAATAAAAATGGTTAGTGATTTAAACCAAATCTACTTTGGTGGGGCTGTCAACTTTTAGCCTCCACTCTCTAACACTAATAAATTTCTGTCTTAGTCCTGGTGACTCTTCCTCAACGAACGGCTACACAGCTTCCTACTAGTTAGGCGATAGGCGCCGATAACTACACCACACGAAATGCTAAATATAATAGACTTGGTTTTTCGAATGCAGACTCAGTGTCTATCCGTCCAATGGATACTGAACAGACCCTACTGGTCCTGTCTATTTTCTCCCTCCTTCTCTATCTTCCTCTCTTGATCTCAGTGTCTCTCTAACACTCGAGGGCTGATGATGCGGCGTCTCTGTTACGCTCTTCTCTTGATTTCTATCAGGACCTAGGTATGGTAACCCTGTCACCTGTTCCTGATTTTGGTGATGACGATGTTCGGATATCAAGCATGAGGGACTTGATTAACTGTAGACAAAACTTCTCTGCTGCTGAATAGCTTCCCTCTTTTAACCCGCTCCGGAGTTAGAGGAAAAAAAAAACACAGCCTTGATTTCAGGCTGTACAAAATGAAACTAGTCTCCCGGCCACCTGCCGTTGCTAGAGACTATAATAGCGATGCTCTCGGCTGTATGATAAATAAACCTCGGTCCAGCTGAAGCATAGGGCCTTCACTGCCAGAGACCATAGGGTAATTTTCTTTTGCTCCTGACGATACTCGAGTACTCTGACCCTGAGATATGTCTTTTGCCGTGGATAATTTTATTTGACAAAAATTATGCTCCCCACTGTTTCCGCCGTGACTCGCTGAAATTAAAAGAAACAGCGACTCATGTACACCCACTCTAAAATCGCTTATCTCTAACATATACGATACATAAAATAATTCTATACACGTGTCTCTTCATTCTCACTTCTTCTCCCCTTTCTCTCGTTCTTCACAACAATACATAAAATACCACTATCCCACGTGGCCTCTTCACCCCCCCCTCCTTCTACTAAAATCTGCCAGGTAAAACAAACAATAGCCCAGACCCGTCTGACATGTTACATGGCCGTTACGCATGGCCGATCACGTGTTCAAACTTGACAAAATTAGGGAAATCCTTTTACCCATTAACACAGGAGTTTCCCCGGCTTACTCTTATTAAATTAAATCTCGCTATAGGAATAGTTTCCTCCCCTAAGCAGTATAATTCATTTACAACGTAAATCTGAACCCTCTGACAATATTTCTCACATTTTTAAGGCTCAGAAACATTAACGAACACACCAGGGATTTCCCCATAAATTTACATTAGAAAATATACAGGAATAAATGGTGGTTTTTACATAACATCCTACAAATATGGCACACGTGTTTCTCACAACTTCACACACTCCTATCTATTGCCAAAATCATAGAAAGAATAAGCACACTGTTGCATTACGTCGTTCTTCAAAAATAGTAATTAATGGCGCTATCGTTTATTTTAAAACTGAAAAGTTAATCTTTACCTAAGGGCGAATTTCTGAAAAACCCACTAATAAGTAAAACGAAATTTCTGAAAAACCCACTAATAAGTAAAACGATGAATAAAATAGTTACATACCGATTATCGTTTGTTTTTCCCACGGTGGAGAACGATAATTACGACGTCCTACGGCCAGGCAATAATTTTTCATAGAGACCGAATCCCCGTTTTCTGTCTCAATATATACAAGAGCAACCGCCCACGCGGATTTTCCTTCCTACGCAAATCGCGGACCAATGGCAGCGCTAGGAAAAATTAGTACTATCAACCCACGCAAACCCCGCGTGCTTCCGGCCGCGTGCTTCCGGCCTCGTCATATCGCGTGCCGGAAATGGCGATTTTCGCAAACAACGAAATCTACGGGAATCGCGAAAAATGAGAAGAAAGTAACACTGATGCTAGAATAAAATAAACCTACCATCATAAACGAACCCATTTAATTTATCTACTCAAAAAAAATACCAAACACGATATATATTCAAATGAGAAGAAATAAAATGGTGGAAAAGCGTGCCCGAAAATAGCGATTTCCGTAAACAACGGAAAATCGCGTGATCAGAAGAAAATAAAACTGGTGAAAATTCAAAATAGAACCACAGAATCGGGCCTGTTAAAAGTCAGAATTACAGTGTAGTGTCACAATAGCCATATGTGCTTTCTCTGTTCCTCATATGTTGGGCACCTTTGAAGCAGAGGTCAACAGTCATTTTATTGGTACGACAGTTACACTCATCAGTAGGTCCTATCTTTATCTTGTTAAATAGATGGTATCCCAATCTGTTGAGTTCTGAGCACAGTCTGAATGTTACCACTTGTTCACTTCTGCTGAGTTGGTAATATGCATCATTGTTTTGGTGGCAAGGATGCTCTGCTTCCCACTTGCACCTGTATCTGCTCTAGATAAAACTCTTGGCCTCTTCATAAGTTATGCTTGTGTCAAGTTGAGGTGCAGGAACATAATAGAGCAGTGTTCAGAATGGCAAAGGCAGCTGTATATAAATTTTGTTGACTTTAAAAAGGCATTTGACAGCATACACAGGGACAGCCTATGGAAAATACTGAGGGCTTATGGAATCCCTTAGTGCATGATCTTCATCATTAAAAGTCTGTATGCTAATTTCACATTCAGTGGTGGACAGAGCAACCTAACTTTTGAGGTGAAAACGAGAGCAGCAGGGATGTCCCTTATCAACCACTCTGTTTTTAACTGTCTTAGACTGGGTGATGCACCAAACAACAGCGGATGCCCCTAGAATAATAAGATGGACAGCATTGTCTGCACTGGAGGATCTAGAATACGCAGATGACATTGCACTATTCGCACACTCACATCAGCACATCCAAGAAAAAACAGACAGACTGAATAAACATAGCCAACAGGTGGGACTAAACATTAATATCAAGAAGACAGAAGTCATGACACTAAATGTAAGAAATCCTGCACACATAAAAATATGGGACCAAGAGCTGGAAAATACAAACACATTTACACACTGCGGAAGCATAGTAGCACCAGATGGTGGAACAAGTAAAGACATCAGTAGCCGAATGAATAAAGCCAGAACAGCCTTCGCCAACCTAAACAACATCTGGAAATCCTACCAGTACAGTTCAAACACTAAATTAAAAATAAATGAGAGCTGCATAATTTATGTACTTCTGTAGGGTGCAGAATGCTGGAGAGTAACAAAAGAAAATGTCAAAATTTTCCTCTTTCCACACTACCTGCCTAAGGAAAATTCTTTGAATTTTCTTGCCGAATACAATCACCAACCAAGAACTGCTAACTTGGAGCCACCAAGAAGACATGTGCACCATCATAGTGGGTAGACGCTGGAATTGGGTTGGCCACATACTCATCAGAACTGCCATGCTATGTACTCAAGAAGGAAAGCGAAAGCAAGAATGGCCAAAAGCCACCTGGCGGATAACTATGGAGGCAGTGATGCTAAGCATGAGCCAGAGCTGGGGCACCACACGAAGGATGGCTGCCAACCAAGCAAAGTGAAGACAGTATGTTGCTGCCCTACAAGACGCAACCAGACATGATGGTCACTGATTGCTTTGTCAGTGGCCAAGGGCCAAAGAAGAAGTTGAGGTAGCTTTCCAGAGAAATATATTGAGCAGTTGGCAGAAGAGGCAGAGGATGCTGCAGCCAAAGGAAGTATGAGAGTCAGTCAATCTTGTGAAGGGTGCCCCCTGTGGCGAAAGCTAGATCTGGAGTGAAATTGGTTTGACATCTTCCGGAGTAGAAACTGGGTTTATCATTTGGCCTGTTGTAAATGTGAAGATTTGTGTCTATCTCCCAGTCCTCCATTCCTCATTTCTACTGTCTGTCTCTGGGTATCCCCATCTTTCCAAGTGGCTGTTGCAATCTCTGATCACTATGCAGTTTTAGCTCTTTATTTCCATACCTGCAAATGACAAGTTTTTGTTCAGTAGGCGATACAGAATGTAGATATGTATGTTCAGGTCTTTTATTTTTATATCAACCCAAATGATTTCTGATTGATCGTTGAAGTTCACAGATACCTTGCTACTTGGTATTGTGTTCTGCGTAAGTATAGGTACACTTCCTTTATGTCATTTTTGATTGAGTCAGAAAGCCTGGTATCCTCTGAATGAAAATCTGTGGTTGCTGTTGAGGTGTGTCTCTTGGACACAAGCCACATCGATTTGGTCTTCATAACAGTGATTTCTCAGGGAGAATGTTTTGTTTAGAACTCCTTCTGCATTGCGCTGCAATGCTCGTCCGTTTGCGGGCAGCAAAAGTGTTAGGACTTCGATGCCTTTAGGGAAGTACCTAGGTTTTATTTTTATATTTTTCTAGGTTCTTATGTGTCCTATCTAGCCTTCACTTTCTTTCCTTTCCCTGACGAAGGCCTTGTGGCTGTAACGTTGGCTATTTTCTTTGTCTTTTGTCCTCGTAAGACGAATCACCTTTTTTCGATTTTTTTTCACACCCATCCATTGCGCTGCAGAATGTTGAGTGTTATTGGTGTTTGGTCAATGGCTCTTGCCCTTTCCCTCTGTACGTTGACTCCACAGTACAGGGGAAGGTAACCACCAGTAGCATTGGTTGGACTACTTTGAGGCGGGGATCCTGCACTTTCACCACCTGACTGGACTCCATCCATGGGATGAGCTCCACTCTGCTTAATTTCAGTTTGTGATGTCATCATCAAGTGTAGTATGGTGCACTGTTTTGTTAAGCCTGTAGATCAGTGCGTCCAATTCCAACAGGCATTTTCACCGGGTCACCTTACTTATCCTTTGACTGTCGTCAGCCTACCGGCAAGGCAGCAGGTGCTTTGAAATTAGAGTTTCCCTTCTCCTAGATAAAATGCCATCCAAGACTTACAAGCTTCATCTACCCAGAGCTTTCAGGTTTTAGAGCACCAGAGAATCGCTCTGTTCCCTTTCTCCTATTAGTTTAAACAGGAGAGAAATCAGGATGGGGCCTCTCGGCTAGTGTAATGGACAGAGTCATCGCGGATGAAAGTGGAGCTTACATGACACAACCTCCAGCATAAGAATGGAGATAGAGGCAGATACTGCAGCCCTCAGGTGGCTGTCTGAAACTACATCAACCAGGGCAGTTCTTGCGTCAGACTCTCAGTCCATGCTTCGGGAGGTCCAAAATAAATGGTTCTGGCATGAATGGAAAACATCCATAGAAGCCTCAAATCTTCAAGAACTGGTGAGGATCAATTTTCCTAGTCATGCAAGGGTGCACAGCAATGAGAGGAATGTCAACAGTTGCACACACAGGGGCAACTGTTTTACAGGTGACCACAATTGAAAAAATATTCGTTGGGGAAGAGTGGAGTAAATGGGAGAGAACTGGACAAACTACAAAATGTCATCATTACCCTTGGCATTGAATGTAGACATTGGTGTTATGGAAAAGCAGAACTGCAAATTAAACAGCTGATAAATGATTATGTTGGGATGGATGGTGCCATATTATTCACTGATGAGTCTGTTCTCTGTGGTAAGAAATCAAGATGGGGCTTCTCAGGGTAAGGAGCATGGTCATCACTGAATAGCTTATAAATGTGACTGTAAATAGCACTGTAATTTAAAAATTAGTCTTGCATTAATACACAAAAATAAGAATCTTCAACTCAGATGTCAAGTCATTTCTACCATATGGCTGTGGAACAACAAGATGATGAGCCTGAAAACCAGAAAGATGCAAGTGAGATAAGAGACTCACATCATTTAATTTTTTGCTTTCTTTTTTAGAGCAAGATGAAAGAGCATTCCCTGTCTCCAGATGATGTTTTTGAATATCCATCTTCAAACATGGTAATTTTTACATGACTTAACAAAAGAGACTATTATAGTAATGGTCATTTACTTGGTTATTGGATAAATGGTTAAGCGACCTTTGTTTCCTAAAAATGTGCAGATCAATTTTCTGCTGAGTGTATAAGAAAATGTGGGCACATTTTAAAAAAAAATTAAGCACATAAATGATGATACATTCAAATTGCAAGATCAGAATCTTTTCAGTAAGTTTTTGCAGCAGTGGAAGCATCATGCCACACCAAAATTAATTGGCCAACGCATAACAGGTTTCATAGGCCATAGTATTCATGAATAGCCAGAAATATACATTTTTAATGGAACACTTCTTCTTAAGTAAATATTATCCTAGGTTACCAAATGACCATTATCAGGTTGTCATAAGTTCAGTTTCTAGCATTATTTCTCTAATCTCTAACAGTTCAATGGTCTGAACTGTAATATTATGGTAATTTTTTCAAAGGAAAGCAAAAAAGCACAGTTCCATACTTTTGAATGTGATGTGTAATGAAATTTTTATTTATTTGTATGTTCTGTGTATCAATGAGAAATGTATTAACATGGTATGCTGGATCTAACTTTTGTTCATGATCAGAATTGTTTCTTAACTGTAAGTGTTGTTGTTGTTGTTGTTGTTATTGTTGTTGTTGTTGTTGTTGTTAGAAATTGTGTGCATTACATGTTTATATCATAAAGAGCATTTTGCACATGAAGATTTGTGGTGACTGAGCCAATAACTTAGAGCCTAGGCTGGTCCCTAGTTTAGCTGAAAAAGTGAGGGCAGCATGCATGGAGGCCATAAGGAGGCAGCCCCTCCACCTAGCAAAGACACAACAGACCAATCACATGTTTGCCTTAAAAACCAATTAATAGAAACGACAGAGAGAAAACATGACTGATCTTAAAGGCAACGAATTACTAGACGATGATTTATGGAACATTAGTAGGATTAACGAGAATGAAGAGGAACTGGTGTAGGAGATGAGGAAGGAAAAATTAGAAATCCTGGCTGTAACGAAAACGAAGAAAAAAGGACAAGGAGTTATGAATCTTGACGACAACATACTGCTTGCTCTACACTGGAGTCCCTATAACTGAAAGAGCTAAAGGGGGTGTGGGTTTTATTGTGGCTAAAAACAAAAGAGATAGCATCAAAGGATGGAACTTTGTCTTGAAGCGCATTATGGTGCTAAAGCTAAAAGAAAGAGGAACCATAGTCAACTTTGTCATTGTGTATGGGCCAAATGAAGATGAGCGAGCAGAAGTCAAATAAGAATTCTTTGAGCTGCTGCAAAAGACAGTGAACAACTGCCTGGATGAAATTATCCTCAGAGATTTCAATGCCAGAGTTGAAAATGACAGTGCTAGAGGGGGTGAAGTTATTGGAAGGTGAGGAGAAGATACACTAAATGACAATGGAAAGTGACTCCTTAGACTCTGCACTGAGCAAAACCTTGTCATTATGAACACAAAGTTACCCAATAAGCACATACATACATACACTAGATATGAACCACCTAAGAATGAGAAATCAGTGATTGACTATGCCATTGTTAGGAAGAACTCATTCAAGCATGTGCGGAATGCTAGAGTCTGGAGAGGACCAGAGATTGGAAGTGATCACTACCTGCTGACAATTAAAAGTACTACTGAAAGAGTTGCTTGGCCTACGCATTGCCCACTATCATGCAAGAAATTAAGTAATCGAGCAGGAGAGATGAGCATTAAGATCTACAAGCTAAGAGAGCTGGACATTAAGACCAGATATCAGGGGCTTATTGCTACAGCAGTGAGAAACATAGAATGACCTGATGACCTCGAAACCCTCTGGCTTAAATTCAAGTCTTAAAAGCAGCTGCAGCAGAAACATGTGGTGAACTCCGACTTGGGAAGAAGAGAAAGAGGACACCTTGGTGGACAGAAGAAGTTAAAGAGAAAATAAGAGAAAAGAAAAATGCATGGAAACAATACTTAGAAGTTAAAACCAGCAGAAAAAAACAAAGAAATATAGAGAATATATGATACACAGAGCAATAAAACAGAAATCCTGGGAAGAATTTGGAGAAAAGCTAGAAACAGATGCTCAAGAAAATTGTTCTACAAGACCCTAAAGAACATAAGGAAGGAAAAACAGTGCCCTCTTAAATTCATAAAGGACAAGCAAGACAAATTGCTTACTGCCCCAAAGGAAGTAATGGAAAGAATATTTCTCAGAGCTTCTTGGTGGTGAGCAAGGTCAAGCCTCAGAAATGATAAGCACTATCACAGAAGAGGAAACCAATGTTGGCGAAGATGGCATCAAGATGGAAGAACTGAAGGTAGCACTGGAGGAAATCTAGAAAGGCAAAGCAGCAGGACATGATGGTATAACACCAGAGATGGCTAAGTACATGGGAGCAGGTGACCTATTACTCCTCAGAGTCTTACAGGCAGCCTGGTGCCACCAGATCATCCAAAGGATTGGGAGATTGCCATCAATAACACCCATATTCAAAAAGGGTGACAACCGACAATGTGGGAATCATAGAGGCATATCTCTTCTCAATGTCCCTGGTAAAATTTACTCTAGAATCCTGGAGCAGAGACTCTGATGCCTAGCTGAGCCACAAATGGATGAAGTCCCATTTGGCTTTCAAGCAAACCAAAGTACTCAGGACCTTATCTTCACACTCAGACAGCTGAGTGAAAAGGTGAAAAGGCATTTGACACGGTCCTCTGGAGCAAACTTTGAGACTGCTTGGCAACAAAAAACATTCCAGCACCTCTGATCCATGCTATACAGAGCTTCTACAAGACTTGTAGAAATTATATGAGGATAGCAAACCATTAGTCAGAAGAGTTCAGGACCACTAATGGTATTCGATTTGGTTTGGTTTTAAGGACTATCTTCATTGTACACAGACAACTCCATCAATGCTCTGATCTCCTCCCTTAGATAACACAAGGAGGATCTCAGCACAGTGCACGAACTCCGTAGCACCGGAATCCCAATTTGTATATATAGGAATCACTTACTTGCTTAGTCGTTCCCCTTCTACCGTGAGGTGTAGGAATCACACATTCTGTAAATATTTTTGTGATGTGTAGGTTTCTAATTTTTAAGTTTTTTCCAGGGCAGTGGCCTGATAGGCCTACTCTTTACGATTTCCAACTGCTGTGGGATTTTTAATGTGCGCAACTTGCAAACGGGACTTCCTATTTTTTTTGCCCTTATCCAAGAAGACTAGGCATCCGATCTCACTACCCAGGAGACCAGGGGGGAGTATGACATCATTAGGACCACTGGTTCTGAAACAAATTTCCATAAATTATATTCCCTCACCTGGGAATCGAACCCGGTACCTCTAGAATTCGAGGCGGATGCCATACCTCTTAGTCACTCCTACCCCCAACACTTACTAATGGTGTAAGACAAGGTGATTTTCTGTCACCTTATCGTTTCATACTTCTCATGGACGATGTCATCAAAACATGTAAGGAGAGGACAAGAAAATATTTGGTGGGGTACTGGAAGATGAGACAGGTTTGTATTTCTTCTTCTTTCTTGTTCGCCCTCCGACATCCACATTAATGACTCTAATAAAGGTACGAGAGGCGTTCAGAAAGTAATGCACCACATCGTTTTTCTCAACTAATAATGAAGATAGAAGCATGAAATTTTGCACACTTCAAATATGGCATGTGCCAATTGTGTGCACCAAATTGCACTGCAACCGGCCAAATAATATGGCTACCCTAAACCGTTGAAATGGAGCGTGTTAACAACTTGCGTTATAAGCAGCGAATTGTGATAGAATTTCTCGTTGCAGAGAAGGAAACTGTTGTGAACATTCACAAGCGTCTATGTGATGTGTATGGAAGTTTTGCAGTCGACAGGAGTACAGTCAGTCACTGGGTTCAAAGAATCAGGAAGTGGAGATACGGAGCTCCTTGATCGGCCGCGCTGTGGACGTCCTGCCACAGCCACCAACGCAGAAATGATGAAATGCGCTGAGGGCATTATTCTTACTGATAGGCGAATCACTACTCAACAATTGGCCTTACAGCTGTCAGTCAGCATTGGTAGTGCAAATGCAGTTATAAAAACTCTCGGATTTTCTAAGGTTTGTGCAAGATGGGTTCCTCGAAGTCTCACAAATGACCACCGATTGCAAAGGAAAGCAATTTCTTCTGAATTGTTGGAGCGTTTCAATGCTGATGGAGAGAACTTTTTGGCTAAGATCGTTACAGGTGACAAAACCTGGGCACATCATTTTGAACCTGAGACAAAAAGACAGTCAATGGAGTGGCATCATCCGCAATCACCACGAAGAAAGAAATTCAAGACAATTCCTTCAGCTGGAAAGGTCATGATCACTGTCTTTTGGGACATTGAAGGTGTGATTCTTGTGGACATTATGCCAAGAGGAGAGACAATCAATTCGCAAGCTTACATTAAGACATTGAAAAAAACTCAATCAACGTTTTCGCAGAGTTCGGCCGCACAAGAATCCAGCAGACCTGCTTCTCCTTCACGACAATGCGCGACCTCACAAAAGTCTGGCAACACGGGAAGCAATCACCAAATTGGGTTGGACTGTACTACCCCATCCACCCTATAGTCCTGATTTGGCACCCTCTGATTTTCATCTATTTGGTCCACTTAAAGATGCACTCCATGGGACAAGGTTTGAAGATGATGAAGGAGTGATTCATGCAGCGAAGAAATGGCTGCATGATCAAGACAAAATCTGGTACGGGCTAGGAATATATGCACTTGTATCGCGCTGGCATAAAGCCGTACAAGTTGATGGGGATTATGTTGAATAATACCGATGTTTACATGACATATCCATGTATATTGTGTATAAATTTCATGCTTTTTGAATAAACAGCTCCTGAGAAAAACGATGTGGTGCATTACTTTCTGAACGCCCCTCGTAGTAGTCAGATCAAGATTCATGACATCTCCAAACATGGAGAGAAGCGGAGTGTTGCCATATGCCACTCCATTCACTGTTGTATGTTGGGCAGGACTGGAGCAGATGTTCGGCATTCATGGGGCTGGTGCCACAGGAGCAGAAATCTGTTGGACCAATCCTGTATTTGTGATATACGCATAGATGGTACCTCAACCTACTGTAAGCAGAAAATGATGACCTGGTCTCACCTAGATAGCTTTTGAATTTCAGAGCTGGCATTTGCCGTTGATGTTGCCCTGATTGCTAAATCAGAGGCACATCTTCAATCCAACCTGCAAGTCTGGAATGAGAGCTGGAGAAGAGAGGGATGGTTATCAGCAGCTCCAAAACAAATACCATGGTGATATCACGAGAGGGAAGAAAGCATCAGATTATGCTGGGAAAACAGGTCCTGGAGCAGGTCAACCACTTTAAATACCTTGAGCTGTCATAGACTGGAAGGGAGGCATCAAAGAATAGTTGGCTACTCAAAGAGCAGCAGCTAGGAGACTTTTTCAGGCCACAAATAGAAGATTCCTCAGTGACAGAAAATTTGGCAAGAAGACAAAGATGGCTATACCTATGTTCCAGTCTCGACCTATGGATACGAGTCATGGGCAGTGACAACAACCCACATAGCCAGCTCCAAACCTCAGAAATTAGATATCTGAGGAAGGTGGTTGAAGTAACAAGAAGAGACATCATCTGCAACCAGACTATAAGCAAGGCCTTAAAACCCAGCCCCTGCTGACCTAAGTGGAACAGTCCCAACTGCGATGGTTTGGCCATGTCTGCAGAATGGGAGAAGATTGGCTACCACAGCAAGTATGGGAAACTAAGAGCCAGGGATCCAGATGTCCAGAATGACCCAATGTCTGCTGGGAGGACAACATTAGACAATCTCTGAAGGACAGAGGACTAAATTGGAACAAGGCCAGGAGGAAGACAGCCGATGGGATAGTATGGCAATCTCTCTGACAAACCACTACACCCCAGGGTAGAAGAGGAATGACTAAGTAAGTAGTAGGTGAATGAGCACTTCATAATGATTAATGTGGAAATGCTGTAATAGCATTAAAATGTCGAGAAAACAGTGTGCATGCGCTGATCTACTTTTCATGTTATATTATCATAATTGTATCCATTCATATGTATAAGATATCAAAATATGAGTTTGCGTGCTTAAACAGGCTGGGGTTTCTGATGTCGATGTTGCACACAGCTCTGTAGGTTCTCCTAAAACAAGCATGGAACAGCCTAGTTTAATTTTGAATTCTCCAATAAAGGTAGGTTGGATGTAAAATGCATTTCGCTACTTTTATAGCACTTGTTGTTTTGTTCATGTCTTTTTTATTAACTCCACCCTCCAATTTTTAAAAAAAAATTAAATTTTGACATTGCTGTGTCAGAAGGATATCCTGAATTTACAGTTGTATTTTTAAAATATAGGAGCAAACTATACACAGTTACTAGTGAAAAGTAACAAGTTTTTTTGTATTTATTTTTGTAATCATTGTTCTTCACAGATATATGTGAACAATATTTTTAGATAAACTTAATATTTGCTTGTCCCTAGGGCCAGTTTGAAAATTCTCTATAAATACTTTCTTGAAATCTTACAGGCCTATGCATATGCAAAATCTGGAGTAAATATTCCAGGTCCCAAATGGTATTGATTTATGAGATACCAGAACATTAAGCTTAGTCATTCAAAATCTCATAATTAAAGTTCATTGAAAAAGATGTTTTGATTGTATAGGAGTGGCAAAGTCACTGGCAGGTTGATGTCTCTATGTAATTTATTCACTGTTCTTAAATTTCTTTGAAGAAGATATGAATAAGCTTCATTTATACCTTTTTGGAACTAATTTGTGGAGTTTTGTAATGCCATTTGTTAAGTTTAAACCAGCATTGACATGTTAAGAGCTGGAATAGCTAGGATCTGAGTCATAAAGAATGACCCCCAAGTCTAAGGTGATCCAATGTGCTGAGAGACTGAATGACTGCTGGGTGAGCAATTTTTAACATTGGCTATCTGGGGGGCATGCAGGGTGGCACCAGACAGAAAGACTCCCTAAGGGACATCCCTTGCCTCTTCCCTGGTTTGGTGGCTCTACTAGGGTGACCCGTCTTGTTTCCACTAATAAATAAAATGAAATAACGGAAAACTTTTTAAACCAGAATTATTCCAGGAGCTACAGGGAATGTGCTTTATCGCCAATAACTTCAGCTAATGACAAGAGTAAAAATGGATGCAGAAGAAGAAGTAGGGGAGAGAAGAGGATGGAGAGAAAGAGAAGAACTGGCAAAAGGAGACTTATGAATAAAGCTGACAGGCTATCGCTTAAATATATACGTATAGGTTATTAGAACTGTCGGAGCACCAAGCAACATGTGGCTATAATACAAAAAGTGGTGTATGACTTCAATATTATAATGCTCCAAGAAACAAACTTAAAAGAGCAGGTCAGCATTAATTACCTAGGCTACAAATGCTACGCAAATCCAAGTGGGCCAGATTGATGAGGAAAGCTATATGTGATGAACTATAAGTGGTTGGATACCAGTGCCCATGGCAATGAAGATGTGGAACTGCAGGGAATCGATTTGAATACAGATGGTCAGAAATGGTAAATCGTCAATTTACACGCTAACATAGATCACCTTCCAGAAGATAGTAACTGGGCTTTCCTAGCAGAATTGTCAGAAGAACCTATTAAAAGGTGTTTAATTGCTGGTGATTTTAACCAAACTGAGGTGGCGCTGCAGATAGCATCACCACTTGGTGCGATCAGCAGCTTCATCCTCCCAGTCGGGAAATCGTAAGTGACAATAGACGAGGTATGGCTTTGAGTCAGGCCCTTCTCAATATGAACCTTGCTATCTTAAATTATGACTGCCTGACAAGACTGGTGACTAAACCATGGGAAACAGATAGTGTCATAGATCTGGCTTTTATCTCTTGTGTTGCTGCCACTTTGGCATGTTGGGATGTTTTAGGGGCACGAGAAAGTGAAAGAACCTACCCTGCTTTGTCCTCATTGCAAAAGGGAGTACCACAAGACACAAGAAACAAACAGGCCTTCAAGATCATAACAATTCCATATCAAAATTCCAGAAAACGGACATCTAGAACATCTTTTGTCCAACCACCTTGGTGGTATGAGACACTGGAAAGAGCGTGGGTTGAAAAGCAACAGGACACAATGAATTATGGAAAGCACAAAAGAGATATATGAGGAATGATGTACTGGTTAAAGAAAAGGAGGAAATAAAAAAGCAAGCCATCAATAGATGTAAAGGCTTGGTGAATGAGGCAAAGGATTCAGTATGGGAGAACTTCGTGACACAGGTGGGCACAGAAAAAACTCTGCATCCATTCTGATCCTTACGCAGAAGAATGCATACGAAAAATACAAGCCAACCTATCCCCAACATTAAAAGCTCGACAGGAATAAGCTTAAAGATGGATGAAGCGAAGGAAAGATCGATATTCGATCGATATTTGGCCCAAACAGATAAAGGCAACACAGTTGCCTGTCTAAAAATTAAGGACCATGTTTTGAAGAATGACATAAGATGTGAGTTATATTTTGACCTCATTTCTGAAAAAGACGTTGTGCACGCTGGAATTATGAATGAGGTGAGTGATTTCAACATCAGCATACAGAGCACTGAGGTGCCGGAAGACTGGCTACATAGTTACCTATGGCCACTTCCTAAACCTAGTAAAGATCCTACAGTGCTGAGTAGCTATCAAATTATCACACTGCAGAATGTCAATGGTAAATTACTTGAAAATATAGTTTTGAGACAAGTAATGAGCCACCTAGAAAATGCACACATCCTTCCTGATACCCTGGGTAGCTATAGGCCCATGAAAGCAACATGGGGAAATGCAGGAACATTTGCGTATGATGTGTAAAGAGGGATTCCAGGGTAAACGAGGAACAGTTGCTCTGGCACTTGACCTAGAGGATGCATATAACAGTGTGAACTTTGAAACATTAATGAGCTGTTTAATGGCTTGCTGTGTTTACCCATGGCTAACAAGATGGATAGGAGCTGCCTTAACTGAGAGATCAGTTGCATTTCCCTTAGGAACATGACAGAACCAATACGCAATTGCCCGAGACTACCCCAGAGTTCTTCACTATCACCGGTGCTGTTAAATATCTATACAGCAAAGGTAGCCACCATTCAGCTAACTGGGCTGGGACGAACATTGACTTTTGCAGATGATATACTCATTTATAGGACTGGTTCTGACCAACAGGAAATGATCAATAGCATACATGGGACACTACATAATAATAGTCCTTTCAGTCATAACTGACTATGGGAATGCGCCTCTGAAGTGACAGCCCTCAGCTGCTAATTTTCCTGGTGTTCCTTTCGATGTTTTCTCCTCTCTTCTGCTTGTTGTGTGAGCTTCTTTTCGCTCAAACTGAGGTGGCGCTGCAGATAGCATCACCAGCTTCATCCTCCCAGGTTGTTGGATTTTTGTCCAGTGCCCTCATGTCTCTCTTGCACACATCTTTGAATCTCAGCCGCTGTCGCCCAACTGTTTTTTTGCCATCTGCCAGTTGTCCGTAGAAGGTATCTTTCGGACACTACACGAGGTGGTTAAATGGTGCTGGGACACCGGCTCCAAGGTCAGTCTCAACAAAGCCTGTGTGCTGTGGTGCTCCTTGAACAAATCCATATTGAAAGCAGATCTTCCACACATTACTTTCAGTGGGCAGAAAATTGAAAGGCAAAACATAAATACCTTGGAATAACATTCGATCGTGGATTATCGTACAAGTACCTTGTTGATCTAATCATACAGAAGTGCAACAGAGATCTGGCAGCCCTAAAAACAATGGCCGCAGTGCACCTAGAACAAGGACTACTGTTCCTCCTGTATCATCAGCTAGTCATGTCAGTCATCAAGAATGGTCTGGAAATACTCACGCTGTCAATATCACAAAGTGAATGATTATAATCCATTCAGAATGAAGGGATGCATGTAATCTTGGGCTGTACGCAAGGTATCCCCATCGTGATGATGTGGCACATGCTTGGATTACTGTCGATCCAGATATCTTATGGCCCAGTCAAGAGCCTATATGTGAGTAACCATAGACAAAAGGCACCCCCAGCATGGAAACATAGCTGACATAATGGGAGCAAGAATAAAGCGGGTGCTGTCATTGATGGCACAGGCAGAGCAACGATTAAACAAGTGACCACAGTTGAAAATATATTCAAAGAGAAAGAGTGAAGTAAGTCAGATGAGAAGTGGACTAACTACAAGTCATCATCAGCCTTGGTAGAGAGTGCAGAACTTAGGCCAATGGCAGGACAGCTGGAAATTGATCAGCTGATAAATGATCATGCTGGGGATGATGATGCCATTGTGTACACTGATGGGTCTGTAATCCATGGTGAGAAATCAGTGGGGGCTTTTCTGCTAGAGAAAATGGCAGAATCGTAGCTGAACATAGTGAGGCTTACATGATAAAAACTTCCAGCATGAGAGTGGAGGTAGAGGCAGCTACTGGCTGTCTGAGACTTCATTAACAAAGGCATTTATAATAACTCAGACACACAATCCATGCTTCGGAAGGTCCAAAGTGGAACGCTCTGGCACGAACAGAAAACTTCCATAGAAGCCTCTAATCTTCAGGAACTAGTATGGATCTACTGTCCTGGTCATGCAGGGGTATGCGGCAATGAAAGAGCTGACAGACTAGCTTCAAGAGCACCCATAGAAGTTGCATTGGATATGGATAAGGAAGAGATATTGATGGCAATTAATGATCACCTATTTGAGAATGACACTGCATTCAGTGAATTATCAAGGCTAAGATTGTTGGCATTGGGCATCAAACGTAAGACCAGCAGGGATGGGCGTATAAGAGGATGCATCTGGCGTGCATAAAACCAGCGTGCAACAGGAACAATTAGCATTCTTCCTTACTTAATCGTTCCCCTTCTACCGTGAGGTGTAGAGGTTTGGAAGAGAGAGCGCCAGACTATCCTATCGGCTGTCTTCCTCCTGGCCTGGTTCCATTCTAGTCCTCGGTCCTTCAAAGATTGTCTAATGTTGTCCTCCCAGCGGACTCTGGGTCATCCTGGGGGTCTGGATCCCTGGCTCTTTGTTTCCCATGCTTGTCGTGGTAGCCGATCTTCTCCCATTCTGCAGACATGGCCAAACCATCTTAGTTGGGACTGTTCTACTTGGGTCTGCAGGGGGTGGGATTTTAGGCCTTGACGTATCGTCTGGTTGCGGACCATGTCTCTTCTTGTTAATTCAACAATTAGCATTCATATACTTCAACATTTGCTGAGGGAGACTGAGCACCTGTGCGTTTGTCCAGAGTGCAGTGACGTCGATTCTGATCAACAGTAACAATAAATTTATTTCAGTATGAAGTTTCTGCCTTGCTAATCCTATACCCTGGTTCTGTTTTTAAAAATCTATTGAGTTAGGTTGTAGCCTGTTTTTGAACAAAGCTAAACAGTATTATCAAAGCAGTCCTTGTTCTGGAATGCCCAAGGTGAGAGATGTAAAGGGAAACAGAAAAACAAAAAGAGAAGAGAGCTGGAGACAGAAATAAAGGGATGAGGGAAACAAAGATGTTGAGAGGATGGCACAGGACAGGTGGACTTTGCATGAAGTTGTTGAAGGCCTATGCTTCTTGGAAAGCTGAAGGATGATGAATGAATAAACCAGTCATAGTTATCAGGAGAATTTTTCTTTACCTTCCTCATCATTAGGTGATGGTGTCTTTAGATCAAGAAGTATTGTGATAAATTCAGCTGCAACACAAAATAGATTTTTCTTTTGTTCCAGAAGCACTTTTTAGTTGTTCCAGAAGCACTGATTTCCATTTTACTAGTGATATAGTGGCCTTCTGTTGCGTTGTCTTTGTGGTACAGACGAGATCTGTACTATTTTATCCAGGGTTTGCAGTATGTTCTACAAAAGTGTCAGAATACCATGATCATATGCTGCATTTAAACACTGTCTCTTATTTGTATTAATAATATATTAGTAGAAAGAGTTTTTTTGTGGTTTTAAATCGTAGAATATAAACAGAACTAAATTAACTGGATTAATTGAGACATTTGCCAAAAGTCTTAATAGCACATTCTGACCAACATTTTTCTTTACCACTACTGATACTTTCATGCAATTAGAAGTCATTACATTTTAATGACTATTTTCTTGTGCACTCACATATCTGGTTCTCTCATTTTTTTCAAATCTGGATTGCAGTTCCACTACAGATTGCTTTTGTTCTTTCTCTCTCCTTTACAGTAATTTTATTGAAGGTTTAAAATTTTCTCAATATAGTCTCCTTTACTTGCACCAGTAAAACCTGTTTCTTCAAATTTTGAAGACAAAAACACTTATCTGGAGTGCGGACGTGTTTTCATAGAGCTCTACTTTCATATTTGTGAAAGTGTGTTCCTGCTATAATTCGTGATGGATTTTAATATCATTGTGTTCGGTATCATTGTGGCTTTGTCGTGAAATCATTTTTGTGGTGTCAATACAAACAGAAATGTTAGATTTTGTTCTAAAAGGATCCACTATTATAATACACTGTGCTGTTTTGCATCTAAACTTGTAGTATTGTTAAATGGGTAGCCGACAACCCACGAATAGTTGAGCGCCCAACAATGACCGAACCACCCAGGTGTTTAATTATAGGTCTTCAGCGTGGGGCCTTTTTGCCAAATTTACTATACAAATGAAACCCCGCGACCCAAATCGTCATGCTAGAGCGATGATTATCAGCCATGAACAAAGCTAATTACCTTCTTCCTTCACGGTACCAGCAATAACATTCACAATGCCAAACGTAAACTCGGTCACCACCACTCGACTGAGCAGAAAGAAACAAAAGGACTACGTCTTAAATGCTCCTAAAGCGGTGAAGAAGAAGACCAGGGTTCTCAATGCAGACACGCCCTCAGCACCATTAGTGACACTGGTTGGGGGACTGACCCCAGTATGTTGAAAGTCTATATACTTCTGATTACCAAGATGTTGCATGCGTATTCTGATATTAGAAGTCAAAGTCCTTCGGGTTCATTTCATTCATTTTTCTGGGATTTCGTTATGCACTACGCTCGTATCGATATTGTTAATTGTAACCCGTGTAATATGTTGGTACTTGAACATGCTTCATCTTAAAGATATGAATATTGACTGACCTGATTATTCTCTTGCATTATTAATATTAGCAGTGTGAGGCAGCGTGTTTATGCATTAAATGTCACTGGTCATTATTGTTGAATAAAACAGTATATAACTGAAACTCAGAATACGTCATTGAATAAGACCAGGATTCGACGACTCAAACATTTAATTAATATTCTTTTTCCCATGAGAAGTCACAACTATGTAACTACATAGTTCACAATCACAGTTAATGTACATGTCGCAAGAATTCATATTCTTCGCTAAAATCACATGTTCAATTATCTACAGTTCTGCTTAGCGGTCAGTTCCTTTTTTCAGCCAACATCCTTTGGCATGGTTCATATGCTAACTAGACTTACTCCTGCTGCTAGTTTTATAATATCCTTTTACACTAGACTTACTCCTGCTGCTAGTCGTATAATATTCCTTTGTACTAGACTTACTCCTGCTGCTAGCTACATAATATTCCTTTATACTAGACTTACTCCTGCCGCTAGTTTCTAATGTTCATTTGGCATACGCCAGGCTAATCAGCCATATATATTCAAACTGCGTTAAGAACGACACGACTTACGTTTGCTCCACGAATACACTGCTAATTTGGCTTATCAGACACACATATAAATTCAGTGGCTATGCCACACTTTCCAAAGTGGTTATACCACACATACCATAGTGGCTAGGCCACACCTCTGAAACACTGCCGTTAGGGTCGAAGCCCACAAGTCGAATGACGTTTCCAAGTCTTACGCGTCATGCATAGAGATATGCAGACTATGTCGTTAATATATATTCATTTGAGGTGTTCCATGGTGCAATCATTCGGATCGAGCTCAAATCCAAATGCTTGCAAAACATGTAACAATCCTCAACAACACTACAATACAAAAACCAGAACCAGTGTGTGATATTAACATTCCAAACATTGCTCGAGTACGAAGCATTGCGTGGCTTGTCCAAGGCCTACTATAAATCAATCGCCTCAATTGAATCTCGCACTGACGCTAATGGTGCTCATGTCGAAGATGTCATTTCTACTGGACACGTTTTTCTCCATTTCTATAATACGTCGAACAAGGTTATGGTTCAAGGCTCAGAGACTGCAGTTAAAGAGTGGATCCAGAAAGATTTAAATCATTTATGGGAAACAAATGGATTGGTCACTACCTGGAAAATAGAACCGCCAGAGTACAACTGCAAGGACAGACGAGTAAAAAGTTTATATTAGAGCAGGGTGTCCCACAAGGGGGAGTCCTGTCACCTACACTGTTCCTTGCATACATAAATGACATAACTGACAATATTCAACAAATAGCACACAATGCTTCCTTTGCAGATGATTTAGCGTTGTGGATCTCTGAAGAACGTATCACTACTGCAAACATTCTGATGCAGCAAGCACTAACATCACTGGAAGAGTGGGCCAAAACATGGCTCATGAAGATTAATGAAGAGAAAACAACGTACACTGTATTTTCCCTCTCAACTAGACCTCAGAGCTTCAAACTAGTACTAAACAGAGTAAATCTTCATTTAAATGAAAATCCGAACTACCTAGGCATTATTTTTGATCGCCGTCTGACTTGGAAAAAACAGGTTGACAGAAATCGAATGAGCGCAAGACAAAGAATGGCAATTATGAAAAAACTTGCTGGAACAACTTGGGGTACAGATGAGAAAGTGCTTAAGACGTTGTACGCAGGGCGAGTGAGGCCAGTTCTTGAATATGGCATGGCAGCATGGGCAACAGCAGCTAAGACAAACTTCGATAAAATTAGCAGACTCCAAAATCAAGCAGTGAGAATTATAAAGGGAGGCATGAAGTCAACACCTATAAAAGAACTCAAAAAGATTACATGCCTCCAGCCAGTGACAGATAGAAGAGACTGCAGGGCTCAGCAACAGGCCGAAAAATTCAAAAGACTAACAGACCACCCAATGTGCCATAGAATAAATGCTCTTAGAAGGCAAAGACTCAAACGAAGTAATTTTGTAGAATCAACCAAACCACAAATGAGAGCAGTATCCATAGATGAAATATCCACTGTTAAACCCATCTACACTGCACACAAGCTTCCAGTTTGGAAACAGAATCGTTTCCCTAAAATGATAGAAAACATTCCTGGAATTGAAAGTAAAAAGAGCCAAACTGCAACAGATAGAAAATCCATAGCGACAAAATACATAGAGAAACATTATCCACGCAACACCTGGACCCATGCATACACAGATGGATCAGCAACAAATGCAACAGAAAATGGAGGTGGGGGTGTCTTTCTGACCTTAAGCACTGGTGCAGAAAAAAGGCTGTCAGTGGCGACAGGACGATTCTCCAGCAACTTCAGAGCATAGGCAGAGGCCTTGAAAACTGCAGCAGAGGTTATATTGACAGAAGAAACGGCAGAGAGACAAGTTGCTTTCTTTACTGATGCGCAGTCAGTAATTGCAACGTTGAAAAGCCAAAATAATACAGACCTGGATGATCTCAGAGTAGTGCTCCACAAACTTTGTCAACGATTCAAAAGTGTTGTGATCCAATGGATCCCATCTCATTGTAACATCGCCGGCAATGAAGAGGCTGACAGAATGGCAAAAGAAGGTTCACATCTACCTCAGCCTGATGCAAGCATAACTTTTGAGGAAGCAAAGAGTTTTATCAGAATCAGTTACAGAAACAAATGGAATGTAGAACATCCAGGGCACACACAGAATGATGCTTACTACCAGCTCCACAGAAGAGAACAAGTGGTAATCTTCAGACTCTGCACTGGCCACAACAGATTGAGATACCATCTATTCAACAAGCTAAAGATAGGAACTACCGATCAGTGTGACTGTGGCACTGATAAAATGACTGCTGAACATCTGCTTCAAAGTTGCCCCTTATATGTGGTACAGAGAAAGTGCATATGGCCGACGCCAGCTCCTTTCGTGGAAAAGCTTTACGGGGATTCAAATAGCCTCAAACTGACTACTGCTTTCTTTGAGAACATTCAAGTGGACGTCTGAGAGTGTACGAAGAAGAAGAAGAATAATAATTTATGGGAAACAGCAACTACTGCTGAAGTCAGTCGAATGGCTATAACGTCAACAGCAGTTATCAACAATGCACCAACCACTTCCGACGCCCAGAAATTAGCCCTCACATGCTGTTCCTTTCCCGTTGTCTCTGATACATTCGTTCAGGAGTATGACAAACAACTACAGATGGTACAAGACACGCCTTCCTCTACATCAAGATCTATCATTACAGAGACGCCTTCTGTTACATCAAGATCTACCATTACAGAGACAGAGCATAATTCATTCATATGATTGCTTGATAGTAGTCTAGAAAGGACACCACGCAAGCACACTATACTATCACCACATGATCATGTGTATACAAAAATAACATCTGAGATGGAGCTACTGAAAGCTGAATTGAGCTGTCTTAAAAAATCTTACGAACAGCTTCAGGCTGATCACATGTCTCTAAAAAGTCGCTACGAAAACAGCAAAACTCACATTCAGCAGCAGCCTACACAACAGCACACAAACGAATTGGGTCACAAACAAAAACGTGCGGAGAGCGTCTGACCTCAACAACAAATACTACATTCAGAACTACGCCTTAATGAACGTAATTCCTTGGACACTCCGGATAATCCTGCAGCCAGTGTCTGCAGAATTCCAGTCAAAATTTCAAATCCCCACCCGCCACTTTGACCGGCTGCTGCCAGCACACACCACAAGACTTCTAGCAGCCACAGCACAACTGGAATAACGGAAGCAACAGCTGTTATCACTGGCACCCACACGAACAGAAGAAAACATCTCATCTTTGGGGACCAAAACCATGAAGGAGCTTCAACAGTCAAAACTATTAACTGGTGATACTGATTCGGTGTCTGTTCGCTTCCAAGAACTGGGCATCAACTCACGACCTACTGACCTTCCTTAAACGGTTTTCGCCTGATCTCTCTGTAACTAGAGTAACTGTGCACATAGGTCTGTCAGACTCAATAAAAGACATTGAACTGTCACAGACAGACCTAAACGAGATCACATTCATATTTCGGTCCCTATTCCATAATGCCAAAATTTATTTTTCCTCTATTATCCCGCCAGTCCGTGCCTATTACCGCAAATGTGTTGAAACTAACAATGCTAAACTTAAAAAACACTGCCTCAAAAATGAACATGTTTTCATAGATCACAGCTTGGTCTTCCTTGCCACATCTGGAGCCCCTAGGAAGTATCTTTACAGCGGCGAAATTACATTGTCCAGCCAAGGGACCAGTATGTTGGCGACAAATATAAAATATCCAGAAAGCACACTCAAAGGCACAACTCGCACATCAGCATCCATATATCCATCCAAACGCCATGTGAATACAAATAGCTACTCATCTAACGCCAATTATGACCTTCATTTTCCATCACTACCCACAACTTTAAACACCAGCCGCCCAAAATCATCAGACAATCAGGATCATCACGTTGTACCTATTGTTAGCACCACGGATGTGCAGGAAACCAACAATGTCTGCCTTCAACAACTTTCTGCCACAGACGACCCTCCTCGACAACACCGACTTGACCCACTTCATTCCCAAAGGTCTGTAAGTGATCCAATTCAATCTGCTCAGCTTTCATCAACAAAAATGTCACCATGTCCGCTGTCGTCCCAGACACCAATGAGAGTTCACCCCTCATCGCTGTCGTCACAGGTTTACCCACATCAACCCACATACCCAGCCTTTCATAATTTCCTACATCAACAACGACTCTTGGACTATGCACCTTACACTTGGAGGTCGTACTTGCCGGAATACCCCACTCATTCAACAACTGTACCTCAACATCCCGCTTTCTACCAAATGCATCATCTATCACGACCAAATCCACCCCACTTCTATTTTCAACAACCCTCTCCTCCACATTAACAGCGACTGTTGGCCTCCCTAGTTGTCTCTGTAACACCAGCAACTGTCGATTGTTGTTTTTATATATATATATATATTTTTTTTTTTCACACTGTTTGCCTGTCTGATATGAGCGCTTGATTTGTTACATTTTTCACTTATTTTTGACGTAATTTAATTAGCTGAATTGTTTGTAATTAATTTTTAAAGTGCCCCACTTATTAATACCACCATTAATTCACCTTCCTTGGTAAAATTTGTTAAATTTAGTATTTATTTACCTTTTTATTTGAGCGCAAGCTTCTTTACATAACATAAATGCCAGGTACTTATGAACAGTTACTAACCATGAATGGTTTACGACTTGGCCATCTGAATGTAAACCATCTTTTAGGTAAACTTCCAGAACTCACACAAGTTCTCAATCAAAATTTCCATGTTTTTGGGCTTTCAGAAAGTCGTCTGAATGAGAAAATAACAGATGGTGACATTGCACGTAATGGTTTTAAAACTATTCGGCGAGATTCTAGTAGACAATTAGAGACAGGTTTAGCAGTTTATATTTCCACTTCTCTCAGTTATCGCCGCAGAAATGATTTAGAGACCATAGATATAGAATGCATATGGTTAGAGGTAAAGCCACAAAAGCAAAGACCCATTGTAATAGGATATCTTTATCGAAATCCCAGTGTAGGAACAACATGGTTTGAAGATTTCACAAACATGATGGATAAAGTTATCACTACAGTCAGTGAAATTATTCTTCTTGGTGATTTCAATATTGATATGCATAAGCCAAATCAAACATGGACCAACATCATAGCATCGTACAACATGAAACAAATAGTCAACAAACCTACCAGAGTAACAAAAACATCATCCACACTGATCGATCACATCTATGTAACATGTCCAGAAAACATTATAGAATGTTCCATCCCTACTATTGCTATGAGTGACCACTATCCCATATGTTGCACTTGGGCAAAAAAAAGGGTACAAATCTCCAAAAAATAAACACATCAGTATTGAATATAGAATTCTAAAAAATTTCAACCAAGAATTATTTTTAAATGATTTGTGAAATGCGCCTTTCGCCGATATTTACCAACTTCCTGATCTTTATGACGCCATTGCATATTGGACACGGACACTTTATAGTATTTTTAATAAGCATGCGCCTACTAAAGAAATTCGTGTAAAAAGGCAAATAAAATCTCCATTTATCACACAAGAAGTACTTGCCGCTATGAGGCAGAGGGATAGAGCGCACAAAAATAAGGACATCATTACATATTGGCCAGCAAGGAACAAAGTACAATATTTAATTCGCAGAGAAAAGAAAAACTACTTAAGTAATTTAGTTAAAAGCAAAAGCAACAGTAGAAATATATGGAAGGCAATCAATACCTTGGTAAACAAAAGAAATTTGCCAGACTCACAAAATCCCAATACTTCATTTACTTGTACAGACTTCAGCAATCATTTTCAGGCAGACATCCACAATATAAAATCCGCCATACCTTCTTCCCCTTGTGACTTCAGCGAATTATTTACGTTCTGCGAGAACAAGTGTACTAACACCATTCCATGTGACATTCCTTTTATAACAGTTAACAAAGTTTATAACTATGTTATTGATCTTAAAGATAATAACTCATCGGGACTTGATGGAATCAGTAATCGAATACTGCGTTATGCTGCACCAGCTATTACTGATACACTAACATACATATGTAATCAATGTCTCGCAAGGAGTTACTTTCCATCTGCCTTTAAAATCACTAAAGTATACCCTCTTGTTAAACCTGGTTCATCAGATAATAACAACCTTGGTAACTATAGGCCCATTTCTCTTATATCGTCGCTGTCCAAACCACTGGAAAAACACATACACAAAACAGCAATAGAACACCTAGCCAATAATGACCTGCTAGTTGATAGTCAGTCGGGTTTAGACCAAAACATTCATGCCACACAGCCGTAACAAAAATGATAGACAACTGGCATCTAAACATCAATAACGATAATTTATGTGGAGCAATCTTTGTAGACTTTAAAAAAGCATTCGATATGATAGATCACACTATTTTAATCAGAAAATTAGAAACAATGAAAGTAAATTTTAAGCTGGTGAAGTTAAATCATTTCTGACAGACAGACAACAAGTGGTGTCTTACAATAATTCTTTGTCCAACCCAACTGTTGTTGATATCGGTGTTCCTCAGGGCTCTATTCTCGGCCCTCTTCTCTTTGCCATATATATTAATGATCTTCCTCTGCACATCAAACATTCATCCTGTGACCTGTTTGCCGATGACTACTGTTTACACTAGTGACAAAAGTTGCACTGCACTAGAACTATCTTTACAAACTGATACACATAATATTATTAGTGGAGCAACGAGAATCGAATGCAAATAAATATTAGTAAAACAAAATGTATGTTAATATCAACCAGACAAAAACTACAAAACTTGCACAAAACAACACTTCAGCTCTACATTGGAACATCACTAATTGAAAACGTAAATGAACATAAAACTCTAGGTCTAAATGTTGACCAGCACCTAAGTTGGAACTCACATGTAAGTGCACTCACAAAGCTAACGGCACAAAAAGTTTACCAATTAGCCAAAATCAAACACGTCCTGGATGAGGGGGCAAGGAAAATGTTCTACACATCTCACATACAAACATACCTAGACTATTGTTCCACAATCTGGGATGGTTGTTCCATATCCAACACAAAAAGGCTTCATTCACTTCAAAAACGTACAGTGCGCCTAGTTGCTGATAAACACCAAACACATTGTATAGATCTATATAACTATCTTAAAATATTACCCCTTAGAAAGCACTTCCTATTTAACAAAGCTGAATTCGCTCACAAAATCTTGTCACATAATGCTCCAACGTATCTGTGGCCACTTTTAAAATTCAATGAAAAACGTAGTCAGCGCTTAAACCAGTTACAGGTACCCAAGCCGAGGCTAGATTTGTACAAGAAGAGCTTGGCTTACTCAGCTGCTCATCTTTGGAACAATCTTCCACATGACCTGAAAAACATGCACTGCTCATCTTTGGAACAATCTTCCACATGACCTGAAAAACATGCACAGTCCCTACTCATATAATCGTAGACTGTTCAAATACATTATGAGTGCGGATTATATGCCGCCCTAAGGGATTATGTTTCGAATTATTATCTAATATACTGTATGGAGGGTCTGATGATCTAGTTTTTCATTTTAATATACCTTACTTCTTAATTGTAATCAGATACTGTAAATGTATGCTTTTATACTACTTAAAATGTTACATCGCCATTGAACTAATACCTTAAGTATGTTGGAGAATGTCTGGATAACTAGCAATAAAAGATGAGTAAGAGGAAGGGCAAAATGCAAGACGGGCATATATGTACGATTCTCATCTATCAGTCAATACCCTTTACCTCCCTAAGGAGCATATGTCATAAAGCTGGATCTCGTATAGTGGAGGCGTCAACAATTCACTCACTGTGGCAGTATCTGCTTGGGACTCAAAGCTGCTCACCTGTGGGAACATTTTCCGCATGCGCTGACAACACATGAAGTCCCAGGTCATTCAGCAGATTTTCAAAATGTCACTAATTCTTATTATATGCCACCATAATCTGATTACGTTACAAATTATGTCTAATTTACTGTATGAATGGTTTAGATTGTGTTTGTTTGTATGTTTTTTTTGTGTGTTTTTTTTTAAGGTATTAATTTTTTTAAATTTATTTTAATTAATAAATTTTTTTATTTGTTTTCCCTTAAATTTGATTATGTCTGGATGTTACAAATGTATGTTATTATTTTACCTCGATAATGTTGTATGCTTAAATAATGCTAAAAATACATGTGCTATTGAAAGGATATGGTATGTAAGATGACAGAGAGAAGAAGGGCAGAATGTAAGATGGGCCTGCGTGCCCAATTCTTAACCCTTTGAAAATAAAGTTCGTTCGTTCGTTCGAAGCACTTAAGCTGAAGAATTAAACTGTTTATGAGCATGTTGCACAAATCTATTTAAATAGAATCCTGTGAAACCTGGAGTGAAATCATCGTCAGAACAAGACCTGGATAAGAGATCACATAATGGACCTGATGGTGATAAAGAGCATTTAACACTGCCTAGAAAAAGAAGTCCAGCAAAGATTGCTCGTAGTGATTCGTAAGTTACTTGCAACTGATCTAGTGCTTACCAGTTTATTGGGGTTATTTAAACCAATAAAAGTTTCATTTTTCCTGCCTAGGTACTGTTTATATAGAAATAAATATACACAATAACCACCACTGACCTTCGACACACACCAGTGCCATATTCTACATATTGTTTAACCTACCTAGCATACACTGAAACATCTACTGCATTTGTATCTCCAGCTGAACATTACTCTTGTGCATCAAAAATTGTCTGCACTTACTACTCCCTGGCCAACTCCTAACACATGTATACAGAAGTTTTTATCAGACATGTGGGTCCCTCTATTCTAGGCACCAACCCTATGTGCACATAAAATCTTATGCATATGCATTTCTCGTTATTCAGGACCCCATATGCACTTAAAGTCTAATGCATATACATTCCTCTTTATTCAGCTAACACCACATATGTGGAGATCTACTAAACATACAGGCACCTGTTTTCCAGCTATCACCACATACTAGACACCAAAAAATTGTATGTACATACAGATCCTATTAACTCACTGCATGCGAAAAATTGTTAAACCACCAAAAATTTGTTTATTATCTGTATTTACATGCCACATTTTTGACGATAAATATTTCCTGCATGTAAAGTGGTATTTTTAATATTCTTAAATCACTGCCTTAAAAGCAAGCTTTTCCTTAGGCTTTGTTTTTTTTTAAATTTCTTATCCTTTTTCTTTATTTCAGTTGTTGTAAAAAAGGGAAAATTCATTCCTTAGTTTTTAGACTTTAATCTGGGATATCTGTATATGCATATGGGGTTGTCCCCATATAACATCACATAATTTTTGCCATTTTGTAAACCCCCCTTGTCACATTTCGTCACAAAACCCCAAACCCCCCTTTATTTGACATCACAAATTTCTTAAAACCCTCCATTTTTCTCCCTTTTTTTAAATACTGCAATGACAGAATGTAATTGAATGTAAATCACTTAACTAGTTATCATCATTGTTACCTTTCAGCTCCCTAATGAGCATATGCTTTATGCCAAGTCTTAGTATCCTGTGCCATCAGCTCAGTCTTTCCATATCATCTTCATCCCCTTCATGTCTGTCTCCTGTCTCCATGTGTTCCTTGGCCTTCCTCTGCCCCTCATATCCTGGGGATTTCAGAATAAGGATTGTCCGGTAAAGCTGTCAGCAGGTTTTATCAATGAATGTCCTCCTTCATCTCCATCTCTTGTCTTGTTCTTCTGACACTTGTCTGGCTCGTGTCATCAGTTCTATATTAGTGATCTTGTCATACCACTACAGTATTTCTATTTTAGGCATGGAAACATAGCTGACATTAAGAAAGCAGGAATAAAAGAAGGGGATGTCATGGATGGCACAGGCAGAGACAACAATCAAGCAGGTGACCACAGTTGAAAATATATTCAGATGGGAAGAGTAGAGTAAGTCAGATTAGAACTAGATTAACTACTGGCAAGTCATCATCAGCCTTGGCAGAGAGTGTTAGAACTTGGGCAATGGGAAAGCAGAACTGGAAATTAATCAACTAATACACGATCATGCCAGGGATAATGATGCCACTGTGTATAACGATGGGTCTGTGATCCGTGGTGAGAAATCAGGTTGAGGCTTCTCTGCTAGGGTAAAGGGCAGAATCGTCGCCAAACATAGCGGGGCTTACAAGACAACAACTTCCAGCATGAGAATGGAGGTAGAGGCAGCTACTGCAGCCTATATTATTATATATCATTAACAAAGGCAGTGTTGCGTCCTTTCTGAGTCCTTAACAGACATAAGTAGTCACCAGGTCCTACTTCTGTTAAAAGAGTATGCACCAACTATATGTTAGTAATATAGTTGGTGGATTTAATTTATCGCGCACGATAGCGCACAATTTTGGTATAAGATTTTCTGGTGCGCTTGTTGCCAAATAAGTGAGATGACGTAGCAGCTTGGAAGAAACAAGCGAGCATCCCAGTCAGACCTATGTGTTGGGGCAGGTATGATTATGTGACATGACTTCTTGTCAGAAGCCATTGTCGTCTTACACAAACGTAAGTCTTTTCCAGTCTTTTAAGAAGTGAAAATATTATATAATTTTCGTGATGTTTCACCAAAGTTGACATCTAGCTAGAACCTACACTCGAGGGTACTATAATGGATCAACTTGGGGAATCAATTCACTGAAAGCCTACATGTATTCTAAAGGAATTATTGCTTCAAAATGTATCTACTAATATGAATTATTGGACCGCCGTCATGCGAGTCACGGCTACAAGGAGAGGTTAATCAAGTATTGTACTTAACCTTTCTTATATGCGCAAAGGATGCCTGGATTATAAATGTTCAAAGGTTCCAGTCTAATTATTTACGAGGCCATTTAGGGAGGACAGATTTTTGATATATATCTCAAAATAACGTGATGGATAATAATGAGGGTCTCTGTCCTTGACACAAGGTCAACAGTTATAGTATTCAACTGATGATCTCAACTACTTGATCATTCATGTACATTGTTATATGAATTTAAGTACCCGGCCATAAATTGCTCAAAGGATTTGGTCTGGAACTATCTAACTGATTTGTTGAAATGAAAATACTTTACATGCATCATGTCGATTGAACTGTCAAACCATGTCGAATGTCTTGTCCCGTTCAAGTGTAGTGTAAAATAAACTATGTACCAATTTAAATCGACGAGTTCTCCCATGATCGTCTTGGCACTTGTTGACGTGCCCCAGTTGAAATTCCAGTTAACGGATTATCACTTGTTCAAATAATATTCGCGTAACTAATTCGATCTAGATAGAAGTCATACTATGCACCATCAAGACACCACAACTACCACAAACAGAATTGATTTTTCAAATGGTGGCAAATGACTTCTACAAATGGTGGGCCAAGTGTGGTCTGAAATCAGTTTCAACGGAACGATCCATGACATAAGCGGTTGAAACTTTCTACACTTTCAAGGCGACATCCTGAACTTGGAATTCAAGGTCAACTCAAGACTACAACTGTCAACACTGACCTTCACTATCAAACTCAACAACTTGGATTTGGAATCAAGTGTAACGGCTATTCAAGGTCAAGTGGAACTCAACTACTACCATCATCTTTGGACTCTGCCACTTGTTACGTTGGCTTGCTCAGTAATACAGCGCCGGATTGCAAAACTCGACAATCCTGTGAAGATCGTTAAATTTTTTTTATCAAAAGATAAGTATAACGCTGTTGTTCTTTCCACCTTGTTATGTTAGCTGAGCTCTTCTTTTAATATGTCCACTTCTATATTATTCGTACTGCATGTTTTATGTTCCATGTTTCTTGCGGGAGGTTGAGAAAGGAGAATCACGAAGGATATATCCCAGTTTAACACCAGGGCCTTCGTGACTGTTCTATAGGGACATATTTGCAGACTTCCCATAGTGGAATGTTCCAACACGTAAGTGTTGAAGGATTTTGAGTCCACTGTGCTTGGTTGTCTGTGACAACTAACTGTTTAGCTGTGACGTTGTGTTATATTATTGTTGTTTTCGTAGTTATTTTTTATACTTACTTATTTTTATGATGTATTTTGTTTGTAACGGTCATCCTTCTCCATCTTGCTTTCGTTCAGTTGTTTACACCTTTGTGTTTATACATTGTGCTGTCATTTGTCTGGTTATCTTTCCCTTCGCAGTTGTCATTGCATGCTTTGCAATATTCGATTTTTAGTTCTACATTCAATTTTATTTGATTTCTGCGAACGTTTTAATTTGTCCTCTACATCTGGTCCTGTCACTATTGTCTTCATTGTCTATTCTATTGTATAATGATAACATTTAATTGAATAACTTGTTTTATTGATTAATAATATATTTAATAATTAACTGATATTGAGTGCCGTTCTTGGACAGGAACGTATTGCACTTATTAGAGTGGAAAGGAATTATAAATTATTTGAGTAAAACTTTTTCAGGAAGAAGTATTTCAATAATATATTGGTCATTATGTCTACGCTGGATTATTTTATTAAGCAGGCTAAAACCCTTCAGGTACCTCCTGAAGAGTTAAGACAATTCGCAATGGCGGAATATGAAAAGTATCAGAAAATTGAAGCTTCAAGATTAGAGGCGGAACAGAAAAAATTAGAGGCAGAAGAGAAAAGACTTCAGATTGAACTGGAGAATAAGAAAATAGAAATGGAGAATAGAAAATTAGAGGCTGCCGAAAATGAAAAGAAACTTCAATTTGAGGCTGCAGAAAACGAGAGAAAAAGGAAAATAGAAATAGAGAATAGAAAATTTGAGGCTGCCGAAAATGAAAAGAAACTTCAATTAAAGGCTGCAGAAAACGAGAGAAAAATGAAATTAGAAATGGAAAATAGTAGATTGACAGCTGAGGAAAATGAGAGAAGATTTCAGCTTGAGACTGCTGAAAAGGAGAGAAGATTTCAGCTTGAGACTGCTGAAAATGAAAAAAGATTTCAGCTCGAGTCTGCTGAAAATGAGAAAAGATTTCAGCGTGATCTAAAAATGGCGGAATTAGAACGTGAGAAAATTAGATTAGCAAATGAGAGTAATGCTCAAAAGGCTCATGTTGGTCAAGCTTCATCTAAACATGAAAATATTAAGGATATTCACTTAAAATTACCTAATTTTAATCCACCATCAGACGACGTGGTTTTTTTGGCTGGAAAGATTTCAAGCAACATGTAGTGCTTATAACATTGATAAATCACAGTATTGTGTAAAGTTGTCACAACTGCTTACAGGCGAAGCAATGGCAGTTTATAATATGGCGAAATCTACTGATAAAAATGATTATGATGTTGTCAGAGCTGCTCTGCTAAAAAAATTCCAACTTTCTGAGGATCAGTATAGGGTACGTTTTAAATCTCTTTTACCCCAAAATGGAAAGAATTTTAGTGATTTTATATCACTTATATGCCTTACATTGGAAAGATGGATTGAATTATCCAAAATAGAAAAATCCTATGACGCTCTAGTAGATTTATTGCTACGCGATAAGGTCTTGTCCTCGGTTAACCCGTCATTTCTTGCTTTTTTGCACGAACGTAAGCCTTCAAATATGAATGACATGGAGCAAAACCGTATACAATATTGCACAGCACATCCAAACATGGAAATTAGCAATTCCCATGTTAAAGAAGAATTACCTGTTGCGTTCGCCATGCAACAAAAAAATTATTCTCGCCATCGTTCGTTAAGCAACGATAGGAACTTTAGAAAGGGAGATAACAAGAATTACAATTCTTATAAGGGGAAACCATTTCGTCATAATTCTCCATACAATATTACTTGGGGTCAATCTCATAATTCACGAGATTTTAACAGAAATAATTTTGGAAATAATCAAGGAGATAATTATAACCATAATTGGCAATCCAGGTCACAGTATTCTAATAATAGACACATGTCTCCAAATAAACGATATGGTCAAAGGCACAATAATGATAACAATAATTGGCTGCTAACCAAGATTGTAACACAAACAGAAATAGTAATTATGGCAATTTCGGAGACAATAGTCAGAATCGATCGCGGCGAAGAGATAGATCTTCGAACAGTAGACCACGACATCAGTCAAATGTTGCTATGATTGATACACAAGTTAATAAAGATCAAGACACGAATGTTAACACACATAATGCAATGTCTTGTTCTATTGATTATGACCAGGTTAAATTTTGCCATGAATGCACAACCTTATTCCAGCCCAAGGCGATCACTGCGTTGCGGACATGTTTTACCAAGTCTCCCGGCGGTGTGTACGGCCACTTTAGCTTCAACACATGATCTTAAATTAAATCGTGGTTTTGTTAATGATATCCCTGCTTCTGTTCTTTTTGATTCAGGTTGTAGCACCATCAGCGTCAGAAACTCATTGATAGATCCGTCCTGCACAACTGGCAAGACAGTCAAGTATGTGACGTTTGGCGAAACTGTGGAAACTTTTTCTACAGCAATAATTGATATTCATACTCCATTTTTTTCAGGAAAAATACACGCATGTCTTCTCCCAGCACCAATTAGTGACCTGATAATTGGTCGCATACATGATATAAAAGAGTGTACCCCACAGCAGATTGCTGATTGGGAAGAGCGACATATACATTCTGCAAATGCAGTTACGACTATGCCAAGAGTTTTTTCTCATGTACATACTGCTAACATGCTATGTACTGCTAAGGTCCTGGAATCTAGCATTGAATATGGTTCCATGACGCATTACGCCACTTTTGGTACTCCGTTACAACCCTTACGACATACTTCGCTTCATCAACACACTAATCATAATAGAAGATTCCTCTGTGGAGTGTGATACGCACACTTCCTTTGGCACTGTTGAGATCTGTTTTACTAGAGATGTTGAAGGTTGGTTTGTGTAAATGCCCAGATGTAACGTACTGTTTGGTGTGTTATGAATGTTAGTACTTCGAGCGTGTCGTGTTGTCCTGGACAGTACCAAGTTGTAGCGAAAATCTAGGTCACTAGCGTGAGGTGCCGCCAGGGTATAGTAGACACATACATAATGTCAGTATTCCTGTAGATTCAGACATGTAGTACTTGTATTACAATGTGGTTGATCGTGTAAGTGTGTAGATAACAGTGCTGATAACACGAAGGCCGTATAGGCTCTTGGACGTCTTCATATTAACTCACACAACCACAAGTAGAAGTAAGTGAAGTAGGGAATGCTGCTGACGTTTACAATATTTATTCATGATGTACAATAATACGATGATGATGGACGAAACAGTCAATAGTATAAGATCGAGTACATAATGTGTGTAGTTACAAAGGTCAGCTTCAGGCATCACAGATCCCAGACATGTAACAATGTCTTGACCACTGTTTACTGTTTATGCAATAGCTCTAATCCCTGACTGAGCCCCGTCAGGTAAGCCCTAGCAAATATCTTGCTTAGTACAGGCAACATCAGTTATTTAAACAAAGTCAATGCCATTGTCCTACAATTAGCAAAAAGACTTCAGACTGGCCTCACATGCCAGATACTTCATTCTGGTGAAGACAATTGGCCGTAAATACGGACCAATTTGATGACAACGAAATCAGGCCGCAGGTCGCGGGCCTCGATAATCAGGTCACTCTCAGTTTACACAAGCTTCTGAGATAAATATATTTTCTGCCAAACTATATTCCGCCTGCATTGCGGATCCATAAAGATGATTCCTAGGCTTATGTATGTAACAGGTCAACTTGGACCTAGTCCTTCAAATATCAAGCAATACTGGGGTACAGTATAATAACTCCTTGTGAGCTTTGCTCACTATGTCGCCATCAGCGATAAATGTACCTGTAAGATCTAAACGAGACAAAAAGATCGAATAATGTTTCAGTTACATTCTTAAAGAATCCTTACACTCTAAGGTAACACAACACAGCCAATACTGGCATAAAGAAACACTCAGGGACGGAAGAATGACAAACAGTCATTCCCAGAATTTCCAATCCCTATCGAAAACTTGGCAAAGAGGAATCTACGGATCGGCACATCCGTTCTAAGCCTCAGGTACACACCCTCTCTGAATCAGTCTCCCGGCTTTTGCCGCCAAGACCCGCGCATGCCCAAAGAGCATGGACCAGATTGAGGCAAACCCAGACCAGGCGTTTCCGCCCAAGCGGGTGATAAAGATACTCCATAAATGATCCTATAAATAGACTTAAGACATGTCAACTATAAGACATTGCCTGAGACAGGACAACATAAGACAGGAGAAGATAATTACCAGTCAAACTTGTCACAGAAAGACAATCAACATTTATCTCTCTTTGATCACGTTAAACCAAACACACATTAGGTTGGTGTTTTTTCCACCGTCAAAAATGACGGTAACAGACACGTTAACTGAATCTACATTCAGTCATGTAGATTCTAACTCCTATCCTTTACAAACTTGCATTACCACTTGTACTGATTTAATTTCGTACATGGGTATTTCTGGTAGGACTATTTAACTTCATTTCTGGGCCGGTTAGCTCAGTATTTAGCTGGTCATGTGCTTTTTATCGCACTCTCTACCATACATTTCTATTACGATACACACCTAGATTCACACATTTCTGGTTTTGTATCTTTGTTATCTTTCTAATATCCTTCTCGTCATTACCCAGTACACAGGCTATGACATTAGTTCATCCTGTACAATCTAGACTATTAACAACCGAATTTTCTTCATCTTACGTTAGGTAAATATAAAGCCTAACAAATAAAATTAATAAAGAGAAGAGCAATGGGAAAATGACAGTGCTGTCACAAAGAATGTACTCGAAATCCCCCTTGTTTTCTGCTTCGTCTGCAAATTGTAACGCTTTCACGTTGATATAAAAGCTTACTGTATTATTACCCGCTTTCTTCAATGAAACGTGTGCTGTATTTCTTGGAAAAGCATTGAGACGTACTGCGTAATGACCTAAATTAACCCTAACATTAATTATACTGCGTTACCAAAACGAACGAACAGATGGACTAAAGGGATAAAAAGAGAAGGGAGAGGCAGAAAGCCGAACACTAAACCCGCTTCGCGCGATACACAATTACTACCATCACGCGTGTAAGTCTACATGCACTAATTTTTTTTCAGACGGACAGTGATAAAATACACTACCCTTTCCCAGAGTTAGGTTTATAAATCATAACAGACTCTTATTAGAAAAGACAACATTATATGGGTTTACGTTTGAACACATAACAGTACCCAGACAGCACATCTTCTAAACAGGAGATAGAAGAAATTGCATATTTTGAACGCAGCCACGTAGCTCCTTTAAATTAGTATTTTTGGGTTCCTTAGGGTTTGCTGACAAATAATATGTAAAACGTTACGCAAATAGTCCAGGAATTAATAAATTATACCCAAAATAAAATATTGGGGGTGCCTGACAGCATAAAATCATTTCTGCTCATAAAATTTTTTTTTATAACGTGTTTGAAAAAACCTTACGTTACATAAATAGCCTACCATGTAAACTCCAAATTGATTGGAGCGCAACAAATGAAAGCCTAACCACGATTGGTCGGGTTATAAATACTATCTTGGTTGTTAGGGGAGACGGGAAAAGATAACATTTTTTCAAACACTTGTCGAAACGTGGCTCATTGGCCAGTCTCGCTGATATACACACTTGGGAGCGTTAGTTCGAGACCACTAATTCAAATAAGCTTGATAAAGCGACAGTACGTTGAAGCCAGCTCACATTTTTGCTAAAATAAAAGCCTGGAACATAGGCAGAACGGAATTTGTGCCAGTTTGTGCCAGAATTCATTGCTAATCAACGTATCTGTGTTTATTTCCATGAAATTGTGGTAAGCTTGAACCATTCAGTATCTTTTAATGAAAAATTGAATGTGAATTGTTGATTTATGCCTGTATATATATGTGTAGTTCAGTGGCAAACGTGAGGTAAAGCCTATAATGCTCCAGCCTGAACAGAGGGTGTCGGAGAGAAGTAAAACGGCATGGAATGGCCAAATAGTACACTGACACCTGGATGATGGACTAGAAAGAAATAATGCTGGAAGTGCAGAGGCGTAGTAACCATTAAGAAGGGTAATACTGGAATAAAGTATTTCAAATGAAGCTGACTGTTGGCCTAACGCTCTGAACGCAATGTTTGTGCTGTATTGTGATCAGTGTAAAAGAGAATATAAATTAGTTATGAAGTAGAAGGTACATCCTTCTTGATTTCAGGGACAGTGGTCTTGATGGTAGTGAGCAGCATCTGGTCAGAGATTTGCTGAATCCAGAGTCGGACAGCATACTCCTTGGTCTTTTTAGCTATCAGTGAGGTGTCTCCTGAGCCCAGAGGAGAATTCGAGCAGAGGAGTCCTTTCCTGCCGCCATCACGCCAGATAAGCGAATTGGCCAGCTGAGCTCAACATTATGTCCCCTCATCTTGAAATAACTTTATAAAAATACCATTCAGAGGGGAATTTACTTGTCTTAAAATCAGGAACTGTGAACATCTCCAATAATAGTCCCTAAAGACAAACTATTGAAGTCATGATGACCAATACCAACAGAGCTTGAACAAAACAAAACCAGTATTACCTCATTTTACTACTACACAACTGACACACATAGAACATTTGTACTAATATATGTCACTACAATATTCATATTAAATACATTCTGTACATAACTTGTAATTTAAATTGATTGTGATTCCTGGTTCCCTTGTAGTTGAATCAGGACACATATTCCTTCATGCCAGTAATGAATACATATTGTTATTTGAAAGTTTATCAGTGACTCTTTTAAGATATCTGTGTAGAGTGTTATATGTATGTGAGTGTCACAGTGTTGTCAAGAGTAGTGGATTAAATTAAATTGTTTATCTGTCTGTTGTTGTGACTTACACTTCACCATACACATACCCTAGACACAAAACGTAGTCACCACACTATTCCAGAATAATTCTGACTGAGATATATAGATATGTGGCAGCAAGTAAGGTTATATATATAATATACTACTCTTATTAGATATATATATACCTTCACAGCTGATCTCAGTCAGTACACTAAGTCCCTTATAAATATCTATAACATCCCACTTCACCACATATATTGGGGTCTCGCTCTTGGGATTTTGAATCTTTAACTATTAAAAATATTGGGGGTAATTCACTTCAGGGAATATAAGAATTAAAAGGTATCCTTGGGTGGAATTAAATAAGGTTGAGCTCACGGTGCCTGTGTTGTCCATTAGAGATTGAATTGTTGGTTAGACATTGTATTAAGTTACCTGATAGACAATGGCGGACCTGGCCAAATTTCGATCTGCTGCGGTTCAGACTGCAAAAGAGTTAGGATTAGATGGGCAAGTTATGGTTGCCTATGTCACGACGGAATGTGACAAATTTATTGAACGCGAAGAAAGAAGGTTTGAAGCCGAAAGAAAGTTAGAGGCTGACAGGGAAATTAAGAAGTTACAATTTGAAGCTGAGGCTGAGACTAAGAGGTTGCAGATTGAAGCTGAGGCTGAGACTAAGAGGTTGCAGATTGAGGCTGAGGCTAAGAAATTGGAGGCAGAAAGAGAAGACAAACGATTGGCTGCAGAAAGGGAAGAGAAGAAATTAGCTGCAGAAAGAGAAGAGAAGAGATTAGCTGCAGAGAGGGAAGCAGAAAAGGAGGAGAAGAGATTACAAAGGGAACATGAGTTACGACTAAGGGAGTTTGAGTTTCAAGGCCATGCTCCTGAAAATGGTGCCAGTCCTTTTGCCTCTGATGCTACGGTTACTCAAGGAGCCTCAATCTCAGCTATGAATTTTCATTTAGATCATTTTGTTGAGAAAGACGATGATATTGAGAGCTATATAAATAGGTACGAACTATTAGCTACCACGTATGGGTTGGAGAGAGAAAGGTGGAGCTTAAAGTTATCTCAGGGACTTCGTGGGGCAGCTTATGAAGTTTTTGCAAAAATGAGCAGAGGTGATCAGGAAAATTATGACATGCTAAAGCAGGCTCTTTTGTTAAGGTATGAAAAGAATGCAGAGTTTTACAGGAAAAAATTTAGGAATGCTAAACTACTGTCAGGTGAAACCTATCACCAGTTCTCTGCACGAATAGAGACATACTTGGAGAAATGGACTTCTCTGGGGAAAACCCAAGATCTTAAGGAAATGGTCCTTATAGAGCAACTAAGAGAGTCCATGGCTCCAGACCTGAGAAAGTTTCTCATGGAACAAGGTGCAGAGAGGCTGGGTGAGTTGCTAAATGTTGCTGAAAGGTATCAAGCAGCTCAAGCAGAGGTAACAGGTAATAAAAAGAAACAGGTGGACAACTTTAGGGCACCACAGAACTTTAATAAATTTGATCCTAGGGATCAAAATAAAGGTAAGCACCAATTTGATAGGCCACGGTATGACAATAAAAATAAATTCCCACAATTCGATGAAAGGAAATATAATGAAAGAAAATCTTTCAACCAAGGAAAAAGGTGGTGTAAGAATTGTCAGATGGACAATCATGACACTGACCGTTGCAGAAGGAAACCTGTGTATATGGCAACCCTTCAGGTCAGGTCGACCTCAAGACAGGAGGAGGATATTATGTTAGATACCACTCCAGAAGAGATGAGGAAGGCACAGGCTGGGGATAAAACACTCAAGCCTTGTTTCAGAAAATTGTCAACTTGTCATACAACTCCAGGCAAGGGAGATTTTTACATGAAAAACAAGTTGATGTATAGGAAGACTGGAGCTAGATCCAATGGTCACGGACAGCTGGTTCTTCCAAAAAGATATAGGACAGAATTAATAAGGAGCCTACATGTGAAACCAGATGGGGACCATGAGAAGATAGGTACCATCATTCAAAAGGTGGCTCACAATTATTATTGGCCCAAAGCAAGATGGGACATTGAGAATTTTGTAGAAAGGTGTAGCATAGCACATGAGGGAACACCCACAAGTGGGAACATGGATCAGGACCTGGACACGCCCACGGGGGCAAAATCAGGCCTGACAATAAAAGGAAAAATAGATTTGATAAAGTGGACCAAATGGAATGGGAAGCCCCTTTTCACGGACAAGCTTCACTTAACTGTTTTACAATGGCCACTATGCGGAGAGTGCAAAAAGATGTCTTACCCCAGGATAAGCCGAAAATCCCTCAATCGGACTTAAACAAACTGGAGGAAGAAGATGTAGAGAGGAAATCTCTCATCAAGAATTTTAAGTGGGGAGAAAGCCCCAAAAGAAAAATTGGTAGCGGTCGTTTTGTGAATGATAATTCTGGGAGGAAAAATCATCACTATAAAGCTTCGAGTGGAAGAGACCATACCGGTGCATGGACAAATAGGTCCACACAATTAAAGGTCCATATGTAGCTTTGTTAAGAACGTGGACTGATGAAAAGGCAGAGGAAAACATTACATCTTCATACCAGTATGTGAATGAGCTGACCACTCGGTTAAAAACTGGCTGGAAACTTGCCAATGAAAATTTGAAACAAGCCAGGAAGAAACATGCTGCCTATTATAACAGGAAGGCGAAAGACAGAAATTTGGCTGTGGGAGAGAAGGTACTGCTTCTTTTGCCCGGGAGTCAGAATAAGTTACAAATTGGATGGCAGGGTCCATATACAGTTCTAGAGAAGGTGTCTAGAACAAATTATAAGATAGATAAGAAGGGGAAAGAAAAAATCTATCATGTGAATCTCCTGAAGAAATATTTGGAAAGAGAACATCAGGAAGAGACACACTTGTTGACCTTGTCCATCGCCATGGAGATGAAAAAGGAACCACTTTCATCATTTGAATATCCATTACACCCCTGTGAGACAGCAGCACAGGTGAAAATCAGTACACATTTAACGAAAACTCAGAAAGAGAGAGTGCAACAGGTTCTAAATAATCATGCAGAGGTGTTAACAGACCGACCAGGGCATACAAACCTATTGGAATATGATATGAAATTAATAGACTCCACACCTGTCTGTATGAAACCATATTCGATTCCGTTTGCTAAGGAAAAGCTTTGAAGGAAGAGATAGACTATCTGTTGAAGGAAGGAATTATTTCGCACAGTGAGTCTTCGTATAGTTCCGGTGTTGTACTTTTAAGGAAGCCCTCTGGAGAACATAGACTCTGTATAGATTACAGGAGACTGAATGCTATTACAGAAGGACAGGTGGATCCATTGCCGGATACAAATCAGCTGTTTGCCAGACTAAATAAAGCTAAATATTTCTCAAAAGTGGATCTGAGTAAAGGATACTATCAGATTCCAGTAAAGCCTGAGGTTAGACCATACCTAGCTTTTAGTACCTCAGAAGGACACTATGAGTTTAATAGATTGCCATTTGGATTGAAGAATGCGCCTAGTGTCTTCTCTAGAATGATGAGAAAATTATTGGATCCTCTGAATAATCCCTGTATAACAAATTTTATGGATGATATCCTTATAGCAACAGAAACATTTGAGGAACACATTGACTCTCTGAACATGCTGTTTGATCGACTTAGGGAGGCAAATTTAACAGCCCGACCAACCAAATGTTGCGTTGGATGTAAAGAATTGGAATTTTTGGGACACACAGTTTATCAGGGAAACATGACCCCTGACCCAAAGAATTTAGAGAAACTACAGAAAGCCCCGAGACCACAAACCAAGAAGGACGTGAGATCCTTTGTCTCATTATGTGGTTTCTACCAGAAGTATATCAAAAACTTTAATTCCATATGTGCACCTTTAACGGAATTGACACGTAAAGGACTTCCAGATCGCATTACATGGACACCACAATGTGAAATGACTTACCAAGAATTGAAGGAAAAGCTCACAAGTAAACCCATTTTGAAATTACCTGACTTAAGTCAAGAATTCATAGTAAGGACGGATGCAAGTAATATTGGGCTAGGTGCAACTTTACTACAGAAATCAGATGCATTGGATGGGGAATTAAGCCCAGTGGCATATGCTAGCAGAAAGTTGAATAAAGCTGAAATCAACTACTCAACTAGCGAAAAGAATGTCTTGCAGTAATATGGGCAATAAAGAAATTCAATATTTATCTATATGGGAAGGCATTTAAGTTGCAAACTGACCACAAACCTTTATCGTTTTTAGCACAGGCTAAGCATGAGAACTCTAGGTTACTCCGATGGTCTTTGCTTCTGGCTCCATATAATTTTAGCATTGAATATATATCTGGAAAAACCAATCTGGGAGCGGATTTTTTAAGCCGCCATCCGTGTGATGAGAATCACCGTAAACCCCAGAAATAATAATAAATTTCTATATGTGTATATAGAATAAAGGACTGACATATAATGTCTGTTTTAAGAGGGGAGGTGTCATGAAATATTCTAATCCACATATATAAATTATTAGGTAAATATAAAGCCTAACAAATAAAATTAATAAAGAGAAGAGCAATGGGAAAATGACAGTGCTGTCACAAAGAATGTACTCGAAATCCCCCTTGTTTTCTGCTTCGTCTGCAAATTGTAACGCTTTCACGTTGATAGTAAAAGCTTACTGTATTATTACCCGCCTTCTTCAATGAAACGTGTGCTGTATTTCTTGGAAAAGCATTGAGACGTACTGCGTAATGACCTAAATTAACCCTAACATTAATTATACTGCGTTACCAAAACGAACGAACAGATGGACTAAAGGGATAAAAAGAGAAGGGAGAGGCAGAAAGCCGAACACTAAACCCGCTTCGCGCGATACACAATTACTACCATCACGCGTGTAAGTCTACATGCACTAATTTTTTTTCAGACGGACAGTGATAAAATACACTACCCTTTCCCAGAGTTAGGTTTATAAATCATAACAGACTCTTATTAGAAAAGACAACATTATATGGGTTTACGTTTGAACACATAACAGTACCCAGACAGCACATCTTCTAAACAGGAGATAGAAGAAATTGCATATTTTGAACGCAGCCACGTAGCTCCTTTAAATTAGTATTTTTGGGTTCCTTAGGGTTTGCTGACAAATAATATGTAAAACGTTACGCAAATAGTCCAGGAATTAATAAATTATACCCAAAATAAAATATTGGGGGTGCCTGACAGCATAAAATCATTTCTGCTCATAAAATTTTTTTTATAACGTGTTTGAAAAAACCTTACGTTACATAAATAGCCTACCATGTAAACTCCAAATTGATTGGAGCGCAACAAATGAAAGCCTAACCACGATTGGTCGGGTTATAAATACTATCTTGGTTGTTAGGGGAGACGGGAAAAGATAACATTTTTTCAAACACTTGTCGAAACGTGGCTCATTGGCCAGTCTCGCTGATATACACACTTGGGAGCGTTAGTTCGAGACCACTAATTCAAATAAGCTTGATAAAGCGACAGTACGTTGAAGCCAGCTCACATTTTTGCTAAAATAAAAGCCTGGAACATAGGCAGAACGGAATTTGTGCCAGTTTGTGCCAGAATTCATTGCTAATCAACGTATCTGTGTTTATTTCCATGAAATTGTGGTAAGCTTGAACCATTCAGTATCTTTTAATGAAAAATTGAATGTGAATTGTTGATTTATGCCTGTATATATATGTGTAGTTCAGTGGCAAACGTGAGGTAAAGCCTATAATGCTCCAGCCTGAACAGAGGGTGTCGGAGAGAAGTAAAACGGCATGGAATGGCCAAATAGTACACTGACACCTGGATGATGGACTAGAAAGAAATAATGCTGGAAGTGCAGAGGCGTAGTAACCATTAAGAAGGGTAATACTGGAATAAAGTATTTCAAATGAAGCTGACTGTTGGCCTAACGCTCTGAACGCAATGTTTGTGCTGTATTGTGATCAGTGTAAAAGAGAATATAAATTAGTTATGAAGTAGAAGGTACATCCTTCTTGATTTCAGGGACAGTGGTCTTGATGGTAGTGAGCAGCATCTGGTCAGAGATTTGCTGAATCCAGAGTCGGACAGCATACTCCTTGGTCTTTTTAGCTATCAGTGAGGTGTCTCCTGAGCCCAGAGGAGAATTCGAGCAGAGGAGTCCTTTCCTGCCGCCATCACGCCAGATAAGCGAATTGGCCAGCTGAGCTCAACATTATGTCCCCTCATCTTGAAATAACTTTATAAAAATACCATTCAGAGGGGAATTTACTTGTCTTAAAATCAGGAACTGTGAACATCTCCAATAATAGTCCCTAAAGACAAACTATTGAAGTCATGATGACCAATACCAACAGAGCTTGAACAACACAAAACCAGTATTACCTCATTTTACTACTACACAACTGACACACATAGAACATTTGTACTAATATATGTCACTACAATATTCATATTAAATACATTCTGTACATAACTTGTAATTTAAATTGATTGTGATTCCTGGTTCCCTTGTAGTTGAATCAGGACACATATTCCTTCATGCCAGTAATGAATACATATTGTTATTTGAAAGTTTATCAGTGACTCTTTTAAGATATCTGTGTAGAGTGTTATATGTATGTGAGTGTCACAGTGTTGTCAAGAGTAGTGGATTAAATTAAATTGTTTATCTGTCTGTTGTTGTGACTTACACTTCACCATACACATACCCTAGACACAAAACGTAGTCACCACACTATTCCAGAATAATTCTGACTGAGATATATAGATATGTGGCAGCAAGTAAGGTTATATATATAATATACTACTCTTATTAGATATATATATACCTTCACAGCTGATCTCAGTCAGTACACTAAGTCCCTTATAAATATCTATAACATCCCACTTCACCACATTGGTCACTGCCTGTTATACACTGAGGACAGTAATGTTTCAAAAATCCTAAACATTACGATACCGAAAACAAAGAAGCAAGTAAGATCTTTGTTAGGTCTAATTCAATTTTATGGGAAATTCATACCTCATCTATCTACCATTACTGCACCTTTCTCTTCATTGTTAAGGAAGGGCGCAGCTAACGTGATTCGGTGGTCGCAAGAACATCAAATCGCATTGGATACCATCAAATCATTTTTTCTAAAGCTCCTGTTTTAAGATTACCTAATGCAAACCTGGGATGTAGGATAAAGAGAGAGGGATAGTACCTCACGGTGAGAGACAGCCATGGCTGGGAGACAGCCATGTCCTTTTTAGGATAGTCAGGATCCTATTTGGTTCTCCTCTCTTTGTCTAGCTCATGTATGACTCCTAGAATACCGCTTGTGTACGGCGATGGCCACATCCCGGGCAACAGTCTTGGCTGACTGGCTAAACTACATGGGTGGAGTAGGAGCAATCTTACTCAAGGGAATGTCCATCCCTAGTACACAAAGACTGAGACGGTGAGTGAGGCGGAGGAATCTGAGAAGATCAACGGCTCGCAAAGCGAAACAGCAAAGTGTGTGGCGCACTAGAGGCATGTCGGACATAGAAAAAGACAATGGCTAGCCACCGTGGAAGAGATTGGGGCCTTACCACGTACTTCCTACAGAAAGTAATGGAATCACAACAACAAGATAAGAACCGATATGTAGAGAACTCTCTGTCCCCTGGGGGGAAGAATCTACTGTACAAATTAACAGGGAAGAGGCAACTCCTCTAATGAGTAAGGAAGTACATAATGACGAGTGTTCCTTAAATTCTGTTGAAAGGGAGCATTCTGAGAAAGACCACCTAAAAACTAGTAGGAGAAGCCTAAAAATAGGAACATGGAATGTTAGAACTTTAAACGGAGAAGGAAAGCTGGACAATCTTATATTAGAGGCAACCGACATGAAACTCGATATACTGGGAGTTGCAGAGGCAAGACTTTTGGATACAGGCTACATAACAAGAGACCAGTACACGCTTATACACTCAGGAGGAGAAAAACACGAAAGAGGGGTAGGAATGTTGATAAAGAAGGAGTTAGAAAAATACGTATGTGGATACTGGACACACAATGACAGAATGATGTTACTAAAGATGAGAGCAAAGCCATTCGACATATCAATCTTACAAACTTATGCACCAACTAAAGATTACAGCGAGGAAGAAATAGAAGAATACTATGAAGAGCTACAACACACACTTAAACCAGTCAAATCTACAGATGTGTTGATAGTAATGGGTGATATGAATGCAAAAGTAGGAAAAGGAAAATACAAGAAAATAGTAGGACAGTATGGATTAGGGACAAGAAATGATAGAGGAGACAGACTTATCCAGTTCTGTGAAGAAAACCAGCTGGTCATATGTAACACCTTTTTTGAACATCACCCAAGGAAATTATACACATGGAAAAGCCCAGGAGATGTAACACGTAATCAAATCGACTATATCATGATAAAACATAGATTTAAGAACAGTGTCACAAGTGCAAAGACACATCCTGGCGCCGACATAAATTCAGATCACAATCCAGTTGTCATCAAAGTAAATATAAAGCTGAAAAGAGCAGGAAACAGAAGACAGGAGGAACCCCAGATAGAAATATCAGCGCTGAAACAACCAGATATAAAACAGAAATATTTAATCGAAGTCAAAAATAAATACCAACAGTTATTGACAGAAAGCATGGAGCAGTATAGAAGAGAAAACCCAGAAGAAAAAGCAACCGCAAAATGGGAATGCTTAAAAACAAGCATACAATCAGCAAATGCAAATTTACCTAAAAAGGAGTCTAAGAAAAATCAAATTTGGATGACAGATGACATCTTGAATAAAATGGCAGAAAGAAAGAAAGCAAAAAATACTCCAGAATATAAAACAATAGACAATGACATACGTACTATGTGTAGAGAAGCAAAAGAACGGTGGATAGAAACAAAATGTAAGGAAATAGAAGACTTGGAAGCGAAGCACATGACAAGAGATATGCATGAAGAAATAAAGAAATTATCAAATCGGTCGCGGTTTGCACAAGGAGGAAGCTGTATCAAGAACAAAAATGGTGTAATATTACTTGATGAGAAAGACATATCAAACAGATGGGCAGAATACGTAAAAGAACTATTCGAGGACAACAGAGGTAAAAAACCATCACCAGATTCTAATGAAGGCCCACACATTCTCAGATCAGAAGTAGAGAATGCCATTCATATGATACAAAAAGGAAGATCAGCAGGCATGGATAACATAAACATTGAAATGATAGAAGCTCTGGAGAGCTTTGGTATAGATACAATCACAGAAATATGCAATGATATATACAATACAGGATATTTACCACACGACATGAAGACATCAGTTTTTATAACATTGCCCAAAAAACCAAATGCAACAGAATGTTCAGACTTCAGAACAATCAGCCTGATGAGTCATGCAATTAAGATACTGCTCAAAATCATACAGGAAAGAATAAAAAGTAAAGTAGACAGCGAAATCCAAGAAGAACAGTTTGGTTTTAGACGGAACAGTGGAACAAGAGAGGCAATATTTTGCCTAAGAAGATTAGCAGAAAAATATACAGAGGTCCAAAAAAGTATGTATATGTGCTTCATTGACTATAAGAAGGCTTTTGACAGAATCCATCATGAGAAAATAATTGAATGCCTCAAAGACATAGGTATTGATGGAAAAGATATAAGAATACTCAGTAACCTTTATTGGGAGCAAACTGCCACAGTAAGATCGGGAAGGAATTATTCACCATACATAGACATAAAAAGAGGTGTCAGACAAGGTTGTGTGCTGTCCCCCTGCCTATTTAATTTATACACCGAAAAAATTTTCAAACAAATACAGGAAATACCAGGACTGAACATCAGTGGAAGATCAATAAACAACCTTAGATATGCAGATGATACCGTGTTGTTAGCTGAAAGCGAACAGGAGTTACAAGAACTAGTGAAGCAAGTGAACAGTATAAGTCATGAATATGGACTCGACATTAATATTGAGAAAACTAAAACTATGATAATTAGCAAAACAGACGATAAACCCACATTAAAGATAAGCGTAAATGGGAAAATCCTGGAACAAGTCAAGAGCTACGTATATCTTGGTCATATAATAACAGAAGATGGCAGATGTGAAACAGAAATCAAGAAGAGAATAGGAATGGCCAAAGCTACATTCAACAACATGAAACATATACTGACATCCAAACAGTTATCTCATAAATTAAAACTGAGAATCATAAAGTGTTATATATATTCTGCATTTCTGTATGGTGCAGAAACATGGATGATGAATAAGCATTTGGAAGAAAGAATTGAGGCTCTTGAAATGTGGATATATAGAAGAATGGGGCGTATCTCATGGAAAGAGATGAAAACAAATAAGGAGGTCCTAGAAAATCTAGGTATGAAAAGAGAACTAATGAGAGAGGTCAAAGTTCGGCAGCTAAAATACTTTGGCCACATAAAAAGGCATAACACCTTGCAGAAGACCATAACAGAAGGGAGAGTTGAAGGTAAACGTGCAAGGGGAAGACAGCGCTATAAGTGGGAAGATAACATCAAGAGATGGACGGGAAAGAGTCTATCAGAGTGTACCACCAAGACAAGAGACAGAAGACGTTGGAGATCCATTACAGCCAACCTCTGTTGTGGAGATGGCAACTGATGATGATGATGAATGCAAACCTTCCTTTCATCCTGCGCAGTGACGCGTCGAATTACGGAATAGGAAGTGTATTACTCCAGGAGTACTCGGGTACCTTGCATCCAGTTATGTATGTATCAAGAAAGTTAACGTCGACTGAGCAGAAGTATTCGGTTTTGGATAAGGAACTTCTGGCGTTAGTGTGGTCCATTACGAAACTACAAAGATACTTACTTGGATCGCACTTCATAGTCGAATCTGACCAGAAAGCACTCACTGCCGTCAATACTAAAGACGTCAAATCATCTAAATCTACGAGGTATGCGATAGCCTTGCAGCCATACAGTTTTACCATCTGGTCCATACCTGGATCACAAAATGTTTTCGCGGATGTTTTATCCCGATGTCCGTATGAATCAAGCGAGCTACTACGCCCTACAAAGAATGAAACCTCTACACTGACAGCTCCGCAATTGTAACTTGCTGCTTATGGAACTTTGATTAGTTGTATCATTAACGTTTGCTCAAGTTTCGTACCTACATTGATTTTCGAATGAATTTTGAACATTCAGTTTTCCATTACTATAATGCAAAAACAGGAAATTATCGATAACACTAATGTGAATTTAACATTGAAAAGTTATAACATTATATTTCTAAAGTAACAAGGAAATATCATGAATTATTAAATAATTCGGAAATTAACATTTCGACGTGATGAAATTTTTAGTACAACGGAACTTTGTAAATCTTTGACTGTTTCGAAGATAACATTGGAACTTCATATATTGAGTTAAGAGTAAACTCAGGTGGAATTAATGACATTTTAAATACATGAACACTATTCATTAGCATTTAACAACTAAACGTAATTAATTAGTTTAATGTTTTATATATTTAACTATAATGGTTGTAATACGAGTTATTAGAGCTAGTAATTGTCACTCATGATGTGTAGTGATTTAGCATTCGTATTTAAGTAGTACTACTAATTATTTTTAGACAAAATTAAGTGTGTTGCTCACTCCGCGTGATTTATTTTGCGTTCTTTTATTTGTTAACGTATCATTTTTGATGCATTCACAGCCCATTTAGTTTAATTCATTTATTGACATTTCTTTTTAGTTGTTTTCACATTCTGTTTACGTCTATCATCCTTAATACTTTAATTTCTTTTATTTTGCCACATTTCTCCAAAGTTGATTGATTGTGGTTGAATATTTTCTTACATGTTTTGTTTAATTTGAGTTGAATTCTGTTTCATATTCACTCTGTCATTATTAATTAATATATATGTAGTTTTATTCTTAGTATATGAAGATGTAAATTTGATTCACCTCTCCGCGGTAATTAAAGTAAAAAAATTAATAGAATTAATTTTTTTTCGCGGGGCTGGTAAGGAAGCTGTTGTGTCCTTTCTGAGTCCTTAACAGACATAAGTAGTCACCAGGTCCTACTTCTGTTAAAAGAGTACGCACCAACTATATGTTAGTAATATAGTTGGTGGATTTAATTTATCGCGCACGATAGCGCACAATTTTGGTATAAGATTTTCTGGCGCGCTTGTTGCCAAACAAGTGAGATGACGTAGCAGCTTGGAAGAAACAAGCGAGCATCCCAGTCAGACCTATGTGTTGGGGCAGGTATGATTATGTGACATGACTTCTTGTCAGAAGCCATTGTCGTCTTACACAAACGTAAGTCTTTTCCAGTCTTTTAAGAAGTGAAAATATTATATAATTTTCGTGATGTTTCACCCAAGTTGGCATCTAGCTAGAACCTACACTCGAGGGTACTATAATGGATCAACTTGGGGAATCAATTCACTGAAAGCCTACATGTATTCTAAAGGAATTATTGCTTCAAAATGTATCTACTAATATGAATTATTGGACCGCCGTCATGCGAGTCATGGCTACAAGGAGAGGTTAATCAAGTATTGTACTTAACCTTTTTTATATGCGCAAAGGATGCCTGGATTATAAATGTTCAAAGGTTCCAGTCTAATTATTTACGAGGCCATTTAGGGAGGACAGATTTTTTATATATATCTCAAAATAACGTGATGGATAATAATGAGGGTCTCTGTCCTTGACACAAGGTCAACAGTTATAGTATTCAATTGATGATCTCAACTACTTGATCATTCATGTACATTGTTATATGAATTTAAGTACCCGGCCATAAATTGCTCAAAGGATTTGGTCTGGAACTATCTAACTGATTTGTTGAAATGAAAATACTTTACATGCATCATGTCGATTGAACTGTCAAACCATGTCGAATGTCTTGTCCCGTTCAAGTGTAGTGTAAAATAAACTATGTACCAATTTAAATCGACGAGTTCTCCCATGATCGTCTTGGCACTTGTTGACGTGCCCCAGTTGAAATTCCAGTTAACGGATTATCACTTGTTCAAATAATATTCGCGTAACTAATTCGATCTAGATAGAAGTCATACTATGCACCATCAAGACACCACAACTACCACAAACAGAATTGATTTTTCAAATGGTGGCAAATGACTTGTACAGCAGTCATTGTGTCAGACTCGAGTCCATGCTTCAAAAGGTTCAAAACGGTTGGCAACGGCATGAATGGAAAACATTCATAGAAGCTTCAAATCTGCAGGAGCTGGTGTGGATCTACTGTCCTCATCATGCAGGGGTATGCGGTAATGAGAGCTGACAGACTAGCATCAAGAGAACCCACAGAGGGGACACTGGATATGGATAAGGGAGAGATTCTGAGAACAATTTATGATTGCCTGTTAAAAAATGACACGGCAATAGATGAATCATCAAGATTAAGACTGTTGGGATTTGGCATCAAACATAAGGCTAGCAGAGATGGACGTATGAGAGGATGCATCCATCGTGTATACAACCAGCAAGCTACAGGAACAGTTAACATTCACATTCTTCGACATTTACTGAGAGAGACTGAGTAACTATGGATTTGCCCGGAGTGCAATTATGTCGATTCTGTATAACAATAACAGTATTTTAGGCAAGAACCCATTTATGAAAGTGTCCGTGGTTGGAGCACAGGCCTCTCACGGCAAAGGTAGCGGGTTGGAAACACAGTGGCATCACGTTAAAGTCCACCAGCTGTAAATGGATACATGACTCTGCTCTTGGGTTAGGAAAGGCAAACGGCATTTAGGAGGGAAACTGGTTAAACCACCTCTCGAATCTCGACCTAGTATTGTGAAGTCTCTAATACTTCACTACCTTATGGTAATATCTGCTATGAGACTTTCTTTTTTTTTACCCATTTATGAAAGTCTTAGCTTTATGGTGGCTGTTTTTTGTTGTTCTCCATGTTCAGAGCCATACAGTAGGACTGACTTAACATTTGAATTGACGATTCTGATTTGCATGTTGGACTTGACTTATTTTTATCTCTATATATTTTCCAATCCAATGAAAGCTCCTCTAGCCTTCTGTATATCATTATTTTGATATCACTGTCTGTTCCTCCAACTGTCTGTATTACTGCCAAGGTATATTTATGATTCTAATCTTGCATTGGTGTTTCTTCCAGGACAGTCATGTTACTATATCCTGCATTTATTCTCATTATCTTTGTTTTCTTCCTGTATATTTTCACACCCCGTAGCTGTGACTTCTCATTAAGTATTTGCAATTTATCTTGCATCTGATTACAATTATGTACAGAAGAACCAGTTTGTCTGCTAAATTGTCAGCTGTACTTTAAATAGTGTAGACACAATAGTCTTTTAAATACAGCAGTGTTTAATTAATCAGGCTTTTACAAAGATTTTCCCTTTCATGCGCTGTGTCCCAGCAGGAAATAGGCCCAACCTTTGCAAACAATTTAAACCAGTTAAAGTTTATAACAATTAACCTGATATTTCAGCTGAGATAATTATATTAATATAAGTCGTCCACAAGGGAGTTGTTAACTATTGCAGGTAAAAGTTAACTATTGCAGATAAAAGGTTATCCTACAGATCTACCCACGAAACGCATGGTGCTCTCGCTGGATATGATTCTGAATTTGAATTTAAAAAACTAGAAAATAAGTGGCTATAAGCTTGTGTAAATCATGTAAATACTTTCTGTGGGCCACATGTTTTAAACTGGTAGTGAAAGAAGTACAGTATTCTGGTGCTTAATTTGTGCATACTTTTACCAATTAATGACCTCATTATGCCATTTGTTTACAAACAATGTAGTCACAGACAAGACAGTCGTAGACTATCAACTGATGATCCATGAAAGATTATTTCTAAATGAATTTTATTGATATTGATAGCGTTAATAACCTATTTTCAATTCAGAGAAGGACATTAAACAAATTTCTTTTTTAAGTAATAAATTAAGTAAATTTTATGGGACGTGACATGACTGGGTAGGTGAGATTCCAGTTCAGCAATGAATGACTTCACAACAACAAAATAATAAAAATTCTAATTTTAATTTGTTTGTGATCAAACCTCTTGGATTAATTTTCAACTGGATATGCATTTTGATTCTGGAGCTTTTACCTCCAAAGAATTAAGTAGAGCTGAAGTATTTTTGTGTCAGTGCACAATTTTAACTCATTCAGTACCAAACAAAAAGTAGGTTTGGCCCAAACAAAAATGGCCACCCTGGTGTGTGTTTAGTCATTTGGAATTAATTTTTTTAAATGTTCATATGCATAAATACCTTTATTGTTGTATATGAAAATGAAAGTAAATGGATGTACATTACTATTGTGCAGCAAGTATAAAAGCTTTCATTGAAAAAATATTAGTTATCCAAGGTAAAATGGAGGCTGAAAGAATAAGGCGATGAAATATTAGACCAAAAGTATTCACTAAATTTCATCTAGAATCATTCCCCAAGAGAACATCTAAAGGTACACTTTCAAAGTATCACAAACAGATGTATTCTAACAAAGCACGATCTGTTTTTAGTCAGTAAACACTCAGGAAATTATTAATTTCACAGATTACAACAACAAGTCTTATGCTTGTAAAAACATGAGATTTCAGTTTATATATTAGGAAGAGAGGATTGAAAATATTTACACATGAATCCTGTGGTTGTTATATATGACAATGATTGTTAGTAAATGCATCTTGTGCATAATATAAAATTATGTCAACAACAATTATTACTTGTGCAAGATAAAATGGAGGCTGAATAAGAAGATGAAGTAGTAGGTAAAAAAAAATAATATATTCTTACCTTGTTCTGGAGCTGCTAACCTTGTCATCATCAGTTATATCCATGGGAAAACGCAGAATGTCACACGCAAATATATGCACACAATGTATAAACATTATTTCATCATTAAATCCAAAGAAAATTATTAATTTACAAGAATGAAAAAAGGTCACTAGCATGTAAAAACTGGATATTTCAAAACATATCAGTAAAGGGAAAAGGAATATATTATTTACAAAGCTTATTCATATCTAGACAGACCCTACATAATATTTTTGCTTATGATAAGCACAAAGGTGGGGTGTGCCCATGCATCCTATACACACAAAGCTCGATCTGCGATGCCTTCCATTGGCGCTACAATGAAGACAGACTCTGTCCTTTCCATCATATTCCACTAGATGTCTGGCTCCAATCATCCGTTCCACTTCATTTCCTTTCATGGAGTGTTTAGAATTTTTCAGTGGACAATCTATTACACCGCCTGGTGTCAGCTGAGCAGCTTCTTTTGACAGATCCTCAATCAAACTTTGTTTAAAATCTTGAAGTGTGAGCTTCCTTGTTTGTTGCACCTTCCTGACACAATAATAATAATAATAGCCCCTTCAGTCATAACTGACCATGGGTATGCACCCATGAGGTGACAGCCTTCTGCTGCTTATTTTCCTGGTGCTCCTTTCAACATTTTCTCCTCTCTTCTGCTTGTTGTGTGAGCTTCTTTTCGCCCAATCTGAGGTGGACCATAAATAGCATCGCCACTTGGGGCTATCGGCAGCTTCATCCTTCCACATTGCTGGATTTATGTCCAGTGCCCTCATGTCTCTCTTGCACACATCTTTGAATCTCAGCTGCAGTCGCCCAACTGTTCTTTTGACATCTGCCAGTTGTCCGTAGAAGATATCTTTCAGGATGCAACCATCTTTCATGCGGCAGACATGGCCAAGCCAGCGTAGTCTGCGTTGTCTAAGCAGTGTATACATGCTTTGAAGGCCAGCACGTGACAACATTTCGACATTTGTCACTTTATCTTTCCACAAAATGCTGAGGATGTGGCGTAGACACCGTAGATGGAAGGTATTGAGCCTTCTTTCTTGCTTAGCATAGGTTGTCCATGTCTCGCTACCATATAGAAGTGTGCTGGTGATGCAGGCGTTATACCGCGGCTTTGGTCTTTGTTGTGAGTTTGGAGTTTCCCCAAACACGTGATATGAGGTGGGCAAAGGTAGCTGCAGCTTTGCCAATGCGACTGTCAATTTCTGTGTCCAATGAGAGTTTGTCATTGATGGTAGACCCCCATTTGCAAAGTGGTGCACCACTGCCAATTCATAGTTATCTATAGTGATAACTGATGCAGCATCCACATCCTGACTAAGCACATTTGTTTTCTTTAGACTTATAGTGAGGCCAAAGTCCTTGTATGCTTGGGTGAAGCGATTCATCAAGCTCTGAAGCTCCTGTTGACTTTGACTGACAATTGCAGCGTCATCAGCGAACAACAAGTCTCTTATAGTGACCCTTCTGATTTTTGTTTTTGCCTTCAGCCTTGCGAGATTGAACAGACAGCCTGACACAAATTGTATAGAATGTGGGCATTTACCTGTGTCACTTCAATCATCCAGTGGTAAATCTTCTTCCACCACTTTCTGGTTTTACGGTTGTGCATACTGTAGTAAACAACCATTGATCCATCCGGTCACAGCCATTCATACTCACATTGTAGTCATCAACTACCTTTGGCTTCGTAACTTTGTTTAGACCCTTGCCCTTCTCAACCATTGCAACAGCTGATTTAGTTGAAACAAGTTTGCAATGCTTTTTTGCCTTTTTATCTTTCCAGGCAACACATAATGTTGTATTTTCAGAGTCTAAAAACCACTTCATCTCTTGATGGCCAAGCTTCACATTTTTTATTTCAGGAGGGAAGCCAATGTGGTTTACATTCAAAGTTCCTGTATAATTATATGCGCAAGCAGATATTCAATCAGAGCCTTGGATGAGTAAAATCTGTCAGCAAAAATATGATTTCCTGATCTCAACGGCTTCAAAAGAGTGCCGAACACTTTCACGGCATGAGCAGAACTGGGATCTAGACTAGGATCATAGGCCGTATTTTCTCCAAAATAAATTTTCAAATTGAAAACATAGCCTGTTGCCGAATCACACAGTCCAAATGTTTTGATATGATATTTATGGGGCTTGCTTGCATTGAACTGTTTTGCCTAAATCTACCTTTTCATCCTATAACCATCTCATCAATACAAACCTCTTCAAGTGGGTAAAAAGCATTCTGGAATTTTTCAACAGCATCTCAACAAATGGCTCAATTTTAGCTGCATCATGATTTTCTGGTTCACAAACATGCAACATTCTATGATAAATAGTTTGGAAACGGTTTCTCGAAAACATCTCGTGGTACCAAGGTGTGTACAATTTTCCTGCGGTGCGCCAGTAGTCCTTGATTTTAGGTTTTCGATCCAGTCCCAATCATTATCTTGAGCCATTCATAATAAGTGAGTGGTGTCCATGAAGCAAATAAAGAATACTTTTTAGGTGGGTTGTTTGTTTCAACAACTTTTGCAGCATAGGCATTAATGCTGGTTATTAAAGTGCTAACAACAGCATCATCCATGTAAACATTTTTTAAATCAAGAAGTGTTTGCAAACTATACAGAGCTGGATTTATGTTCTATCTTCTCTGGCGGAAAGTAAAATTTGCTTTAGTTTCTCCGGTCGCCACTGAATACCAAACCGCAGTGTTGATGTTGCTAACAAAATTAACATTACTATCCCTCCTGATTCTTTTTGGCTCAGACATATTACTTGAATTTACTACTGTCTCATTACATGCTCCTGCCTCCATAACTTCTTCATTATCGACATCAGACCTTCCATTATCATCCTTGGTTTCTGAAGACTCAATATCAGGCCCCTGCTGAAAATCTGAGCCACTTTCACTATCCTGTGAATAAATACTACAATCTGAATTATTATCGCTATCTAGAATTTCTTCAGATAACTTTCTAGCCTGATCTGAAGTTAATCTATGAGGTCTGCCAGAAGTAATGGGCATGGCCATTTTATCTAAAGGAATATGCACTTTAAAAACACTGATAACCAAACACATTGTATCTCTCACGGCAAAAGGCAAAAATGGACACTATTCCTGTCGAAAATGACCTTTTGGGTTGTTAAAATTGGAAAACTGGTCTAGAAAAGGAGCAAAAGGTACGGACAGAAATATCGTTTATTGGGTCAATATAGCCGAAACTGAAAGCCGATTTAACGTTGATTGGGACTTAAAGAGTTAATTAATTTTAATTTTTTATTTTTTAATGTTTCCACACTTTCCAAGACATAACAAACAATTATTACATAACATAAGAACTCACTGCATTTCACAACATTCTTCAGCCAATTTCCTAAAGGGATCCCATTACACACCCATTGAGGCATATTGGGAATATGGTGTTAGGACCATATTTTCTTGACCATTGGCACACTAGGGGTGATGTGGTCGGCATCACGCCGGCCGCCTTAACCTTCCCAGAGTTGCTCTGGCACCTAATTCATGAGGCTGGGTCGACCCCGGAGCCGTTTGCAGTCTAAAAAAATCCCAGTTCAACTGGGGATTGAACCATGGACCACCGAGCTAGGAAGCCAGTGTACTAACCACTTCGCTACCGCGGCTGCTCAATTTCCTTAAGTTTGACATATATTACTTATGTCTGCTGAATTAATATATATGTCTACTGCCTGTTTTTAAACATCACTTGTAATTTTTTTAATGCATCCATTTTTGAGCCTAAAACCAGAAAACTGCCTGGAATAGAAAGAGTAGCCTACCACGCATGTTGTAAAAAGCAACTAAGGAGGGTTGAACATGGGCCCATCTACCCCATCCTGTAGAAAATTTTAACCACAAAAATAACAACAGATATTATGGATTCCTAATTCATGAATCAAATCCTAATTCAACTAAGGGATATAAAACTCAGCCATGATAGGGAATAACGTTCATGTGTTTATATTGGTGAAAGATGAGTTTTGTTGTGGATAGTGTCCTGGAAGGACATGTTGGTTCAATGTGTCTGCTCTGAAAGAATGTCCATGAAAAGAACATAATGTGATTAATGATTATACTTTTAATGTTCAGTGTAATTGGAATGAATATATAACTCAGATTTGATGAGATGTACTGTCAAATTATGCTGAGGTTGATGCACCATGTGTGAAATTTTTTAGCACACGTATATTCACAAAATGTGTACAAAGTTGTTAGGTGTGTGACGACTGGCCCAATCTTCTCTTCATTTAATTTACGAGACGCCATTTATAAAAAATTCATCTTCAATGCATGATCGAAAAGCCGGTAAAAATACGAGGCAAATTTCGCTCGTTGATAACAATTCTAGCGTCTAGTACTATTTTTAAATTAACGACGTCATTCTAAATCTAACCTCAGTGACCTGAAACCGGTTTTGAATTAGGGCAGACTACTTAGACTTAGATAGAACCAGTTAAACCCACTCTAGGGAACTCCTCATGTGACTTTTAACGTTATTGATTGGAGCGTCTATCGAACGCAAAAGTCACATGAGGCACGCTTCAGGTCACGTGCCCAAGTGGAAATAACACGCTAAACGTTGCGCCAAACGAGGCAACTTTTACTTCCATCCAGGCAGGCGAGGGGGCCAGACCTAATCTAAGACTGCTGCTAATTCAGGTATTAAAGCACTGTGAAGCCACATGTCTAAATTGCTGATTAGGGTCCAATCTCTGAGTAGGTAAGTGAAATCTCGTTAGAAAATAGTATTGTGGTGAAATGTGTAGTACCTTGCAAAATCGACGCAGTGATTGGTACGAACTGGTTTTGCTTTATTCATTTTTGCTTTACGATCGCATCTAGCCACATGGCTACAATGTGATCGGGTGTATTTTATGATCCCACGGGATGAGATTGTACAAAGTGTTCTTACTAACTTTAACTGGAATATATATTAATTTCCATATTATTTCATCATATTCGACCCGACGCTTGACTAGAGGAAATTAATATTAACAATATTGTTGACAGACCGTGACATACTTGTATATTCATTATAATTTACATGACGATTCGACCAGAGATGATGTGTTGTGATAATGTCGTCAGACAATTCTATAATACTGAGGTCCGACAATTATACAATTCTATAATACTGAGGTCCGACAATTATATGTAAATTCATCATAATTGACATGACGATTAGGCTAGCGGCACAGAAATAGAATACTGTCGCCCGACATTTCTATGATAATTCAGTGTGTTTAACTGACAGCTCCATTTTAATTTGGTGGGCTTAACTGACAGTTCCATGATAATTCAGGGTGTTTAACATGACGTTAAATGGGTAAAGAATTATAATACTGCCACTTGGGCAGGGAAATATAATAATAAAAGGCAGAAAGGGGGAAAACTTGATTTCAAGATTAAGCTCTAGACATATGATGTTAGAGACTAAAATCTGATATGACTGGCAGATGGACGGCCTAGGGAAAGACTGCTTTCTCAAGCTAGGAAATTAATGAAGCCGTATTTGTCTTCAGTCTATGGGGGAGCCTTGCATGACAGTCCAATCTCGGAGAAGAATACGGAGTCGAGCATAGTGAAGGCAGATCCTAACCATTCGAGACCTACCCGATGCAACGTCATAAGGAGACAGGACAACTAACCACGCTTCACTATCAGCCAGGGGCTGAAAAGTTAAGTTCCTGTTTAAAAGGGAACTCATCATATCAATGTCTTAGCCCGAGCCAGTACATCAGGAAAATAATAGAATTGTGAGACGTATATCACATACAGCATACAAACAATTTCCATCGACAATACCATCATTCACCATCCATTCATTTTAATTTTAATAAACCAATTGGGTGTATATAATGTACCCCATGCCTGTTTCATTCTATTAGATGTTACATATTATCTGATGTTTATCTTCCTTTATAAGGGAGAGGGGGGGGGGGGGGGCCCTCGTAAAATATAACATATAATCCTAGTAATAATTAAGGATAATAGATAACTGAGAAGGGGACTACGGTAGCGACAGATCAAATATCTCCTTACAAACTTTTCCAGACCATGTCTAGTTAGGAGAATTTACACTCTTTGTCTCCCTTCAGCCGGTGGAGGACCCCAACAGGACTTCTTGAGCCAAATCTTCCTTGGGGTGATCCAGGAAAAGCTTCGCTCAATTTATATCTATTATTTCTAACTACTACAAGTATAAGTTCTTATCCTTCCTACGCTACGTCACATGGTGCTACAAAACATTGGATCTTATTATGGTCTTGAATGCTGGCTATGATATATTGAAGTGATGTTTTTGTGGATGGGTAATGTGAATAGTTGTCTTCATTAAATAGATTAGCACTGGTCGATGAAAACATGTGGACTTTATTACATTTCAAAGCTGCTGTTCTTGAACTTGTTAATGAACTGTTCACTCACATCATAACCCGCCTCATGAGTGAAAACACAATTAGCAGCAGTAATGCTCACCACACATGAGTAAAAGTATATAGAAGAGCAGGTGTGGCTAAGATTACAATTTTCCATTAGCCAAAATAAAGATGAAATTCAAAAGATATACAGCAATACATAGCTACAAACAACAGTTTACTGTGGGATATGTAAGATGTCAAGAAACAAGAGACAAAGTTACAGTTACAATACTCAATAAATACCTAGTGCTCCAATAGCTAGAAGATGTAGCAAATACAGACCACTGGCAATAGATAAAAAAATATATGAAATGACACATGTGGAGATGTATTTGAAAAAGAGAACACCAGCACAAAGCATAGATAACAACAGAAACCATCAACAAGTTAAATGATAGAAAAAAAAATAACATCAGATTTGAACAGAAGTTCCAAAGCCAAGGCTCAAGAAATGTACATAGAAGCGAATAAAGACGCAAGATGGAACAACAAAAGAGACGAGAAGAAATATATTCATGAGTAGGCAAGAGAGACAGCGAATGGAAATATGTGACCTGTACAACAGCACAAAGAAGCTAACAGAGAAATACAAGTATGCATGTGGTCTCATTAAAGACAAGAATGGAAAATTGCTTACTAATATAAAAGAGCAAATAAAGAGGTGTTCAGAACAATTTGAGGAGTTTCTCAGTAGATCAGCTCCAATAAATCCTCCTGACATCAAGCTAGCAGAAGAGAGGCTACAAAATTGTGAAAGACCAAATAAGGAAGAAATAAAGAAAGCCATAAAGCTCCTGAAAGATAGAAAAGCTGCTGGCCCAGGCCAGATGACATTCCAAAAGATGTCATCAAAACAGGCATTGACACCTCAGCAAAAATATTATATAAAAAATCAGACTCTTCAACTCACATGTTAAATCAAACCTATTGTGTGGCTCTGAAACATAAAGAACAAAAGAAAAAAAAACTAAGAAGTTACAGATGTTCATAAATGGGTGCTTGCATAGAATAGATAGATTGAAATGGCTAGACAAGGTCACCAATTGGGAACTGATGACAAGAACTAGACAGGTGCCAGTGGAACATGAGATGAGAAGAAGACACTGGAGGTGGATAGGACACACATTGAGGAAATCTGTTCATAGCATTATCAGGCAGTCCTTTGTTCTGGAATCTCCATTGTAAGAGAAGCAGATGTAGACTGAAAACACACAGAGAATAGAAATGGAGATAAAATAATAAGGATGACATGGAAAGGCCTTGAACTGATGGCACATGACAGGAGGACTTGGCATGTTTTTTGAAGGTCTATGTTTCTTGGGGAGCTGAAGGGTAATTAAAGAATGAATGAAGGCTTTGAAGTAATCAAGGTGGGATATTTTGCATGATGACATTGTAATTTGGTTTTCTCATTTTTACGTGGCATGTTATATCTTTCTTCTTCTTCTTCTTCTTCTTTTATCCTTAGCCGCTGACCATCAAAGCAGTTAGTGGCCATTACGCCTGGTGGCGTCTTGTAGGGCAGCAACAAATTGATTCCACTTTGCTCGGTCGGTGGCCATCCTTCGTACAGTGCCCCAACTCTGGTTCATTCTTTGCATCTCAGCCTCCACAGTCCTCCGCCAAGTTGTTTTTGGTCAGCCTCTCTTTTGTTTTCCTTCCAGGGTCGAGAACATAGCTGTTCTTGTGATGGCATCGGGTCTTCTGAGGACATGGCCAACCCAATTCCAGCATCTGCCAGTTATGATGGTGTGCATGTCCTCTTGCTTGCTCCAAGTAAGCAGTTCTTGGTTGGTGATGGTATTCGGCCAAAAGATTTGGAAAATTTTTCTTAGGCAGGTTGTGTGGAAAGAGGACAATTTCGACATTTCCTTCTCTGTTACTCTCCAGCATTCCGCACCATAGAGAAGCACAGAAAGCACACAGCTCTCATATAGTCTTAATTTTGTGTTCGTGCTGTACTGAGAGGACTTCCAGATGTTGTTTAGACTAAAAAAGGCTGTTCTTGCTTTGTTCATTCTGTTGTTGATGTCTTTACTTGCTCCGCCGTCTGGTGTTGCTATGCATCCTAGGTATGTGAAGGTGTCTGTCTGTTCCAGTTGCTGATTCCTTACTGTTATGGGCTCAGGGTTGCTCACATTGAGCGTCATGACCTCTGACTTCTTTAGATTGATGTTTAGGCCCACCTGCAGGCTATACTTATTAAAGCTATCCGTTTTCTCCTGGATGTGTTGATGTGAATGTGCTAGTAGTGCAATGTCATCTGCATATTCCAGATCTTCCAATGTAGAAAATGTAGTCCATCTTATTCCTCTTGGACTGCCCTCTGTTGTCTGGCGCATCACCCAGTCTATGACTGTTAAAAATAGAGTGGTTGATAAGGGATGCTTGTGAGAGAAAAAAAAATTTGTGAAGCTAAAATTGTGTGTTTTATATCCATTTCTAATCCTTTGTTTACAAACAAAATGGAGCAAGATTCTTCTTCTAAACACCGGCTATCAGCTGAGCAAGCACGAGTGCTTATTTCTCAGTGGACAGAAGATAATTCTAGCGACAGTGATTTAGAAGTTAGGTTTAGTGATTCCGATGATGTTGTAAAGACTTTGTGTCAGAATATTCATGAAAGTGATTATTCTGACGGCGATGCCGATCAGCTGATTGAACAGGCATCAGGTAGGGCTGGTATAAAAAGAGCTAAACTTTCAGTCACTAAAGGAAAAGGAAGGGGTAAAAACCCCATTCTGACCAACAGTAAAGCTACGAGAACTGCCACAAGTCTAGAGGCAGGTGCATCCTCACAAGATGTCCCAGAGTGGTTAGAAATTGCTGAGGGCATGACACAAAATGCATTTCGATTTTGTCCAAAGAGAACACCAGGTGTGACTTAGGGGCTTGACCTGTCAACCCCATTGAAATGTTTCAATGTTTTGTTTACAGATGAGAATAAAGATTTCATGTGCCAGTGCATCAATGATTATGCCAGACTCAAATGTATTCAAAATAACCCTGCAAAACAATATTCATTGTATTCTTGGTGGACCGAAGTCACACGCCATGAACTTCATAAGTTTATTGCTGTCCTAATAAATATTGGAATTCAGAAAAGACCATGCATTCGCGACTACTGGTCTACATCTGCAGAATTTTATACTCCTTGGTTTCGTCAGATGTTTTCAAGAAGTAGATTTGAAGCATTATATCATACAATGCTTCATGCCTCTGATGAAAATTCACAAGGAAAAGAAAAGATTGAACCTTTTATGAACATGTTGTTGCAAAAATTTCAGAGTGCCTTTTACCCATTCCAAAATCTCAGTTTGGATGAAATGGTAATATGGTATAAAGGCAGATGGCAATATAAGCAGTATAATCCAAGTAAACCCAGCAAATATCACATAAAAGTCTTTGGTTTATGTGATTCAGCAACTGGATATGTGGTGAACATGTTCACATATTTTGGTTCTGATACTTCATATGATCCTGAAGTGGATGCTAACAGTGGGCAAGCTGTCAAGATATTTCAGACCCTAATACAGCCTTTGGGTACAGGACACCATTTATTTGCTGACAGGTATTACACCACAAGAGAACTCATTGACTTCTTACTGGAGAAGAAGCAATACTACACTGGTACTCTGAACATTATCCTGAGAAATTTTCCATTACAGCTGAAGTTATCTGGAATACAGATGGTATATGACACAAACAAGCACAGTGTTGTGTACAGCATTTAGAGACAAAAAGGCCAAGAAATTGGTTTTCCTTGTATCTTCTCAGGCCAAAGTGGAGACCATAACGACACGGAAGCACATTGTCAAACCAAAAATGATAGATGAATACAACAATTCAATGAATGGATGTGATCTCCTGGATCAAAAAGTTGGTTATTATGGTGTGCACAACAGAAAATCTGTTAAATGGTGGAAAAAAATGTTCTTCTGGCTGCTTGAAATAGTGCAGGTGAATGCTTCAGTTTTATACTGTTTTCATCGAGGTGAAAAGCAATCACTGCTGCAGTTCAAAAGAAATCTGCTTCACCAACTAACTGAAGCTTCTGCTGTTTTGAGTCCACTTAGTGTCCAAGAAAATGCAGCTACTAATATTGTTAGATCCCAAGCTGCCTCAACTTCAGAGTACCAGTGTGACACAAGGCATCTTGTATGTTATGCAAAAAGAGATAAGAACTGTGTCCACTGCAGCACACCTGCTCGTCGTCAGCGCTCTCATTATTATTGCACTGGATGTCCAGACCAGCCACATCTACACCCACAATGTTTTTATGACTACCATAAAAGCATGTGAATAGTGGCAAATTCTTCTGGGAAATGTAAAATAGAATTTGCTTGGTGTAAATAATATTAGTCATAGTTGTTTGGTTTTTTCAGAAATATGTGGTGTAGGAAAAAAATCATATAAATTATATATTTGAAGTGATTGTGGTAAAATGTGTTGTGTTTCAAAATGGATGTACATTTGATATTCTGAGATTTTTCTGTTATGGATTAAACTGGAGCTTACATATGTAAGTACACAGTTATTTTTGATCAGGTCTACACTTCACATAACATGACACTTTTCCTACATCAAATAATTATTTACAGCATTTCACAAGATTCTTCAGTCAATTTCAAACATGTTTATGTATAACATCAACACCTAGTTAAATAAAATGTGTATCTACTGCCTGTTTTTAAAATATAACCTTAAGAGAAAAATTGCACACATTTTGAGTGGTTGTTTTTACAAACTTATACTCGTATGAAGTGATAGTGATAAAAGTTTCTAGATATGTTTCAAACTAAATGTGCACTGACATTCTGAACATTTTATTGCCATACATTAATTGGGAGCTGAAATATTTAAGTTTAAGTATACAAATTTATTTTATTTTTTAAACACTTTTTTAATAAAGTCTACACTTCACAAGAAATAACACACACCTATTCATATCAATTAATTATATGAAGCAATTCATAAGATTCTCCAGTCAATTTCACACATTTAAATGTATAACATATGTACCTACTGAACTTAAGTATTTGTCCACTGTCTGTTTTTAAAACCTCACCTGTCTGAAAAAATTGCATCCATTTTGGGCCTGGGTAAAACCCAAAAACAGCCTGGGAGAGAATGAGTTAAGACAGCGATTAAATTGCAACAAAGCAAAACAACAGCAATATTTAACCAAGTTATAAGTACTTAGCTTTTTTTAAACAAAATGGCATCAAAGTGTGGTGGCAAGCGTGGTTGATAACAGGTAACTTTAAAAATACGTCGTGTCACGCTGAAAACCGAAAGTGTTTGAGGCAGAATTCAAAGTTTTTGCCGAATTGTTGGGTATAAAAGGATTTGATTGGTTGCTGTGAGAGACCTCTGTTTAAAAACAGATGCCAAGATTCCCGGAATTAAAAAAAAAAAGTTGGCTTAAAAAAAAAACCTGGGCTAAAAAATATTTTCCGATTTAAAATTTAAAAAAAACTTGAGTTGGAAAATATTTTTAGAATTTCTTTTTTATTAAAAAAAACAAACAGAAAATTTTTGTTTAAATTTGGGGGGGGGGGAAACGAGTCTGTATGGCCGTACACTGCAAAAAGTATTTAAAAAACGCACATTGTACGAAAAATTTGTACAGGTTGACAGGTAATGAAATCCGAAAGTAAGCTACCACTAAAGGTATACGGGTGAAAGTGATAGGTGAAGTGGATGGACAGACTGCACGGTAATCACTCAGAAGTGCAAGAGCAAAGGTATTTCTACTGTTATTTGTAAGATAAATGGATAGGAACAAGTTGTGGTTGGTTTTGTATCCAAAGAACTGTTGAGATTATTGTGACGTATATAAATATCTGACTGAAGGTTTTGTTGTAGTTTCTGATTGTGTGTGAGTTGGGCTGCATTAGTGTTCACTGTCAGAGGTGGTGCAATGACAGAAGCTGTTAGTATAGATGTAGCATTGATATGCTGGAAGATTTTCAAGCTTACTCAAGAATTATGTACCTTGAATTTTGTCTTTCCATGTTATATTGCATTAATATACTTCCTGTTGAGATTGATACTTCCAGTCTTCTAATTGAATAGACCATTCTTGCTGTGAGTTGTGGGTGTTGGAAATCTTGATTTGAAAATATCTGCCCATGTTTGTTTTCTTGCATCTTTTGGTAGCTTATCAGCAGTATTTTGTCAAACTAAGCTGTAAAGTGTGATGAGCCTGTGATGAAGACTACTTCTGTGTGCGTCTGCGGGTCCATTTCTATCTATCTAAAATGTACTGCAAATGTACAGTAACATATTTATTAGTACCTTCTCTTTATATCTCATTTTAGGGCAAACTCTGTGAATGTGATGCAGAGGAGCTGGGACCAAACTTCTCTCAGTAAGTGAATACAGTTCAGATGTCTTATCACAAAATCAGAGCTAGATATTCATACATTATTTCTATGAATTCTGATACTATGAAATTTGATAATTTTGTTCACATTTAGTGGGTTTATAGTTCATTGTTGAAAAGTGTTTTTCCTTCTTTTTTTGTATATGTACAGAGATACATTTTTCTGTTCAAAAAGTGAATTATTTTTAACTGCTTAGGACACTGGTAAAATATATAAAAGGTTGCTAGGATTAACCGCTTGATCCCACTGTCCTGCTATAGCGGTTTGTCCAGCTATATCTAATCCCCGCAGTCCCACTAGGTTGACTTCAAATGATTTTCACAGGTACATGATGTCCGTAAACCAGTAATAAAGCTGCGTGACCATAGGGCAGTGTTTAGTACCTGGCTGGAGGAGCTAGATTGTAATGTCTGAATCGATAAATAGTCATATGCTTCAGTAGTAGTTTGTTCTTTCTTAAAAGGAAAATTAGTGGAATGTACTCTGTGTGCTATTGGAATAGTAAAAAGGTAGTCCCATGACAGATACTGCCGTAGAGAAGTGAAGTATTAAAGACTTCACTATACTAGTGCATCGAAAGATGGGGTGGCTAGTTCCTTTTCTCACTGCCTTTTCCTTCCCTAACTCAAGAGTAAAATCATGTACGCATTTACAGCTGGGTAGACTGGAGCGTGTGAATCTTGTTACTCGTGAATTGTTGTGAAGCACTCTAGAGAGAAGTCCGGAGTAAAATTGCTGCCTTTACTATATTATTGTAATTTGTAAAATGAATGTTTATCTCTAGTCTGCAGAGTACATGATGATGATGATAATTATGAATATAAAACTGATCCAAATTTGTATTGATCATGTAGTTCACGGGGATCTTCAAGGAGACAAAGAAGGGATATGTTTACTTCTCCCTTTCATGGCATAAGAGACGAATAATATGAGGTTTATGCATGGGGCTGGCAACCTTATCATGTAAAATAATGTACTACAAAAACTATCACTGCAAGAGCACATTCATGGTTTAGTGTTAGCTTCCAGTAAGAGGACCTGCTGCAACTGTGGCTCTGTGCTCCCTGGGGAGCAAAAATGGAAATTGTGATAATACTGAGAATTTTATGTCAGATTCCTGTCTCCTATGAGCTCATAATCTCCTAAATGCAGAATGGTAAGACTATCTTTATGTGTCGATAGATTATCCCTAGATTTTTATTACGATAATGTGGAACCAGCAATTTTAGCACCACAGCAAAATCATCATCATCAATTTCCTTTTCGTTCTTGTGGAGCATAGATCCACCACTACAACTGGTCTCCTTATGTGAAGCCTACACCAAACATTTACATGTTCTTGCAGCGGTGAAATCTGTAGCAATTTGTTTTATATGAATGGGGTGCCAGCCTCATGCACAAACTCATATTAGTCGCCTTATATGACATACTTGAGGGAGCAGTAATCCCATTCTTTCTTTGTCTCTTCAGAGACCCCAAGAACCATTGCAGCAATTTCCAGAATAGTGATGTAAATATTCAGATATTTCAAACGTGATATTTGCTATTCTCATGGGGAACAAAATTTGAGATCAGTACGTGAACACTGGCCATTCAAAATTCCTGTGTCCTTTGAGCCCGTAATCACACAAATACAGAACGGGGAGATTTTCATTTTATTTTGACGGATTTTCCCTAAATTTTTATAATGCTATTGTGGCCAGCAACTTGAGCTCAGTTAGCAGAATAGTGACTAGTAAATGTTCCACCGTTTAGGAAAATTTTCACGGTTTTCAGAGGAAACAGAATTCAAAACCACACCGTGAACTCTTTGCGTATCGGACTGAAATAACAATAGCCTCACGATTTGATATGTTGCCTGGCGGTTTGATCTCTATTACAGTTTACCCTCGCTCTGGTGCCAAACCTTAAATATGTAATAATGCAGTTGCGATTTTACGATTTTGGTCAGGAACTTCGAGGAGAGGGTATGGTTGAAAGTTTTGCACCGGGCTCAGAGGGTTAAAATAGAGTTGAGGAGCCTGAAAGGTGCAACTGTCTACTGCAATGGGAAACTTACAATAGAGATAAAGATCTCTCTCCTTGTTTCATTGAAGAGACAAAAATTAATTATTATACTAGAGGTCTGAGGATATTACTTACCTGGAGAATGCCAATGATATATTAACATATACTTACCTAGAGAATGCCAGTGGTATATTAACTTATGTGGCAGTAACATTACCCTGGATTTTCCAATTGTAATCTGATCATTTGTAGCTTGTTGACCTGGGGGGTTGTTATTTCTGAATAGTTGATCTGACCACGGAGTGATCAAACGTAGAAATAACTAGGATTGCATATTTGTTTTACTAATTCTCAGTGTTAGGGGTATGTAGGGGATTTTGTGTGTGTGTGGGTCAGATGAAATAGCTGATTGGTCAGCATATATGTTTCCACTACAGTAATTTCAGTCACTGCATCATGTAGACATAGTGTTAAGCTGTTCGCATTTGAAAGATCATTGGTGTTACCCTCTGGCTTACTGCTGAGGAGCTTTGTTCTTTCACTTATGTGGCACATATGGGTATGGCTAGAGTAAAATAGCTACCCTAGTGTGCAATAATTTTAGATTTAATTTCTTTGACTTTTCATGTAGAGAATTTTTTATGTTGTTTTATATATAAATCAGGGTAATTACATGTAGATTACTTGGCTTCTTTACAAATAATCATCTCATCTCAGCCCGTAACCGGTCATGGGTCGTAGGGGTGCCATGGTGGAAGCATCAGCAGACAGGGTCCTCCACTGCTCTCTATCCTCAGCAATGCGTACAAGTGTGGAAAAACCGTGTCTTGCCCATTCTTTGATGTTATCAGCCCAGGATTTTCTCTGCCTTCCTCTTCTCCGTTTACCTTCGACTGTTCCCTGAAGGATCGTTTTCGAAAGGGAGTCATGACGAGTTACATGCCCAAACCAGGCAAGCTTTCGACGTTTCACTGTTGACAAAAGTGGTTCTTGGTGGCCTGCATAGGTGTTTATCTTCTCTCTAACATAGACATTTGTTTTGTGCTCTTTATAGCAAATGCGCAAAATTCTTCTATAACATTTATGCTCGAAAGCCTGAATCCTTCGCTCCGTATCTGCAGTGAGTGTCCAGCTCTCACACCCATACAAGAGAATAGATAATACAAGTGATTTGTATAATTTGATCTTCACAGGAAAACTGATGTTACTTTTCCAGATCACATTCAACCTTGTCATGGCAGCTGAGGCCATCTCAAGTCTTGTCTTGATTTCTTTAATTGATCTTCCATCACTGCATATAGTGGACCCGAGATATTTAAAGGTGTTAACTTCTTCTAACGTTTGCCCATTTAACGTAATGTTGGTCGGAACATGTTTCTTATGGCTATTCACCAATATCTTGCTTTTTTTCTATATTAATTTCCATCCCATACGTTCTTGTTACTTTCTCCAGTCTAGAGGTAAGGTCTTGAAGTTCTGATTCTGATCCAGCTATCAGATCAATATCATCAGCAAAACGTAGGTTGCACAGAGGTCGGCCTCCAATCGATATGGTTGATTTATAATCGTAGAGAGAGCCTCCTGCATAATATGTTCTAGATAAATATTAAAGAGCACTGGGGACAGGATACATCCCTGCCGAACTCCTACAGTTGTTTTGAAAAATTCTCCAATGTCGTTGCTTGCAAAAACAGCACTGCTTGCGTCCTTGTATAGTGCTTCAATGATATCTATGATGTTGGTATCAAAATTGAATTTTCTCATTACTTGCCATAAGCCTTCATGCCAGACTCGATCGAAGGCTTTTGTGAAATCGATGAAGTTATGGTATAAATCGTGTTGATGTTGGAGATGTTTTTCGATAAGTAATCTAATATTGAAGATTTGTTCTGAGGTACTTCTTTTTGGTCTAAAGCCAGCCTGTTCCTCTGACAAATAATACTTTCTTGAAAACAAACATTAGTACTGCAATGTTTAAAGGAAGGTGTTAAAAATAAAGGGATGAAAAAAAAGCACGAAAAACTTCAGTTTACCTGATTCTAGTGTTGTCATTCATCAGTCCTTTCAACGCCGCATGAAAATTAGGACCACTGGGTATTGCTGTAGCGGGAGGTTATTTAAAATTATTTATTTATGTAAGAGTATGCCAGTAAAGAGTTCTGACCTTACAAGTAATACCCCAGTCTTAGAAATAAGCACTGGTGTATTGTTATAAAAATAGCCAGACTGTGAAAACCCTGGCCCAGGTGGTAAGAAGTAGTACCAGGATTTAAGGTGTCTCCTCCCTGTGACTATCTTATGATTACTTATATTCTAGGGGCTAAGTAAAATGTACATTCACAGAAACCACAAATGGAAGAAGTAAATGAATCCTCAGGTACAGTTAAAATAGTTTAATAATTACACTAATATTCTATTTCTACTAGTTGGAAAAGAGCATTGAAATATATATATATAAAATTAAGTCACACAATTCCTATTATTGTCTATTTAGACTGCATTCATTTTAAATATATGACTGTTCTTAGTCCTCTGATAAATGTCATCACTTGACTATTTACTGTGTTTCATATATTGTGGTAGTCAGTGTCCTAAGTGACACTTATCTGTTCAACTTGATACTGCTGACACTGAACTGTCCTTTGCTGATATCAGACTTGGTAGGCCCAACAGTAGGGATGCCAATGACCAGTTGAAGTTCACTCTTTGGGGTCCTGCACTTTTGTGGGATTGCCTCTGATGAACGACACAGGCTTCTGATACTGGACAGTCTGGTTTGAGTTATTTCATGGAACCTGCAACATATCAGCCTTGGCTAGTATCTGGCTAGACTTGTAGCTGACTAGCACAGATGTCAGACCAGTCAGTCATCAGATGTCACCGTTATACAATCATAGTAAGTAAGGACATCATTTCAGTGATATAGCATTAATATTAACATTTCAATTAAGTGTAACTGACTAGCACATAAGTCAGACTAGTCAGTCATCAGGTGTCAAAGTTATACAGTCATAGCAAGTAACATCAATTCAATGATACAGAATTAATATTAACATATCAGTAATAAACATCATCTGGTTTATTCCGCTCCTATACATCCCTTTCTATAACTTGATCCTTCCAAATCATATCAAGTACAAATTCAAATACTGATGCTATTCTTAGCATCTACACAAAATTAATACATAAATAAAGAGAGTGACCAAGCGATCAAGTTGCTTTCTTCGGTAGTACAATTACATAGTTTTGGAATTGAAACCTGGCTGTGGAACACTCCATTTTACCAGCTGTAAATGGGTACAAAGTTGTGCGCTCGAACTAGGGAAGGCAAAGGCAGCGAGGAAGGGGACTAGTCACCTTAACCTCGTAAACTGGGATCTTCCATGATGAAGTTTCTAACACTTCATTTCCCTATGACAATCTCTGCCATGGGACTGCCTTTATTTTCGTAAGCGATAAAGCAATATGATAAATATATCTTCATTAGGCTGTGGGGCTATTTGTGATTAATTTTTGTACAAGCAACAATCATCTCATCCACAAGGCACATGTTTAGATCATATTAAAAAAATACAATATATTATATCAATGACTATTATACAGGCATATCTTGTGAATTCTATATGAACCTGAAATAACAAATATTATACACGGTAGTTATCATAATTTCGCTTACCCTCAGACTTCAGATACTGGACTGAACAATGTTTCTGGCGATCCGCTCACAATTCATGGGTATTGGCGAATCTCTGCCTCCAGTCTGTCTCAAACCTCTTTCGTTGTGTATCTCTCCAGTTTACCGATACGCTATATATACGCATAGCGCGGACGTATCGGAGAGTACCGACGTCACAGCTTAAACCTAAGCCTGAAAAATCCCTTCCCGAACAGTGATTTCGGCCGATCTGTGCGTCGACTGAAATTTTGCCCTTTCTCATTTCTCTTCTCGGCTCAGTATATATACATCCGTATCCTATATGTTCCCATCTTTCATTCTAGTTTTAAATCCAGCACGATAACTCTCTCAAAAAAAAAAAAAAACAGAAAAAAAAAAAAAAAAACACAACAAAAAAACAACACACAAACACACAAAAAAATACACACATACTTCCTAATCCCTCGTAATTTCCCAAACTGTGTTATATTGTTGATTTTAATATTTAAACAGAAGTGGGCTTTACCAGCTGTTAAGAGCCGAACTGTGGTCAAGCCGACAATAACGCATAATGATCCTCCTGTAAAATGAGAGGAACTTCTCTACCGTGAGCCTTCTTGACATGCGTCAGTTCATATCCCAAGTCCTAACTCCTGAGATCCTCACCTGACAAATTGTAAACAATCGTTATATAATTGGTTTTGTGTGGTTGGTAGGTTGTTTAGGTCATGTGTCAATACTGATCTTCTCCTTTCTGGCTTTTTATTTATCCTTCTGCGATTTTACCTCTGTCTGATACCATTTCTGCCGTTATACATCGCGGCGCCATTTTGAAACGCGGATCAATCGAATCATTGAACGGGTTTATAAAATCGTAACTGAAGCACGTTTGCAATGACTTGACAACCAATTTTGAGCGACAGACCTCCGCCCATTATTTTAACTTGGACGGTATATTCTGAGCCTTAACTATTTGGGGTCTACCAAGCGACACATTGCAAATCGATTCCATTTTCTACCGACGGTCTAGTATTTCTCTTCCTTCTATCGCTCACATCTAATTCTCCTCTTGTGGGGCGATGAACAGACTACTACAGAAAACACTCTGCCGCCCCACATTCTGTCTTACCAAGAGAATATATCATTCCTGTAATCTGATCTCTCTCCTTCGCTTGGATTTGTCTTGTCTTTTCATGCCAGGCTCTTAACTGCTGGGGTGTAAGCTTACGGTGGGGTTATCGGTTATTGTTTGCCCATGATCATGATTGTTATACCAACCCCGCCCTCTTAAATATACCGATGTGATAGTTGGATGTTGAGGTTTTATCCTCTCAAATTCGAGTAGGTTTTTGAGATTTTCGCTACGGATTTCTGTTCCTTTTTGTTTCCAGAGGCTAGTGGGGGTTTCAGACCTGAGCAATTGAACCTGTGGTGTAGTGAGGATTGTTTATTTTCCGTGTTACCGGCCTCTCCATGAGAGGCAAATCTCGGAGTAGTAAACCCCTAGATTGACTGGTCTGTTCTTGTATCACACTTACTTGACTATCTGAAGCGTACTTTCTGTACCGTCAGAAACTTTCTGTAACTCTAGCATAGTTGTGAGCAGGGGGTCTTCAATTCGGACATGGACATTTACATACATGATTGTCAAGTTTCTTCGGCGCATCGAATACTCCTTGCCAGTAGAAACTGGGTGCCTATCAGCTTTGATTTTGCTCGTGGCACCATTTACCCAGGTGTTCACCGTCAAAGGTTGATTTATGGTAGTCCCCCAGCCTATAACCTTATTCCAATAGGGTTTGATGTGATACAATACAATTTGACCCATGAACCCTATTTCGTCCCTCTGCCAGCTTTCTCTGTAGCAAGAGTCCAGTTCCATACTAAGAAAGTCCTTTCCCTTGGAGCTATTAAAGTGTTTTTTGTAATAATATTGCCACAACACAATGGCCTTCAACGTGCTGTCGTCTATAGGCTCACGTCCTTCTATGGCATCGCCCGTTTCCTGTTTCAGTATCGAATGAAATTTTACATTATATGGTTGATCAAGCAACTCTCTCGTTTTTCCTTGAGTCAGAGCCTGGGTCTGAGATTTCTGCCGCATATACCATAGTGTATTTACAAGGGTCTACCCCAAGAAAAAACATTATTTACGCCCCAAATTCCTATTCGCGTGGGGGATAAATAAAGGAGATCATCCTAACACAGCTTGCATTTATCTCCCCTATACCCACATTATTCGACACAACTATACATGAATCTTAATGCTACATGGGTTGGGAACAGTAAGGGGTGAGGAATGGTTCCCATTTAGTGGAGGCCCTTGAAGTGTCTAACTGGTCTATCTGTGGTGATTTTTCAGGCAGCGATACGCGGCAGCCACCATGAAGTGCACACACGATCTAGAGGAGCTCATAGGGACCAAACCAGTGTCGCTACGATTCCTTTGACTCATGATTTTTCCATTCACAGTCACTATCACCTGACGTACGTGGTGTGAGATGGGAAGCTTTTCCTGACTCCCACAGTCTCAGTTCTCCACACTCCTCTTCCTAACCAGCAACGATCACCTCACCCTGCTCTCAAGGCATCCAGCAGCCAACGATGACAATCGGGTTTTTTTCCTCCCCACATTCACTCATGTTGTAGTAGTTGCCTCAACTACACAATTTGCGTGCACCACTTGAACTCGCCTGTTTTATAGGGTTTATAATTATCATTTCCTGGACGGTCCTGAAGGCGGTTTTTTGTGCTTATATAACCCATCTTTCGGGCTTATTTTCTGTATGGAGTGATTTCCTGTCTGGTCAAACTGTGTATGATCAGCGGTGTGATTCTTATACATCCTTTCTACCTGCTTCCTTTGTGTGTTTATCCGTACCATTCAGCTTGAGCTGCTTCGTGTAGGTTGTTAAGCCCTCTCTGCACATTTCAAAATGTCCTTTACCAGGCCCACACTGCTCCTTGTGATCCATAAATGGAGAATTATCCATCATATCTTCTTTGAACAATGGAACACAGACTTTCACTTGCTAGCATTGCTCTAACAACATAACCATGATTCTTTTTAATGAGATCCTCGTAGGTTTTCATGATACTGTACCTAAACTACTCCATTTCAACAAATTCACAGTTTCTAGCCCTAGCTAATAGGAACGTGAGGTAGTATATATTTCCTCCAGGTAGAGTTGTCTTTAGAATCTTCTAAATTATCTTCCAATATGCCTCAGAGATTCATTTCATACCGGAATCATAAGGCTTGCTTTAGTATTTCATAATTTTCCCTCTGAATCTTCTTTTAGGAGGAGTCTTTTCTATCGAGAAACATCACATCCATATGCAATAACCCTCTCAATTCCGTCCTGAGGGGGTTATAGACTATTAGACACTAACCATTTTTTCCTTTTCCAGGTCCATACATGTTAGAGGCTAGTCACTTTCATACCTATACCAGGTATCAGACTCAAATGCGTCGTCCCCTCCTTGTATTTCTAACAAATGGATCGAAGGTGGAAGTTCATGGCCCCATTTGTGCGTAGTAGTTCTGAAAATGAGCTATTTCGCAGAATGGAGGTGAGCTAAATTAGCCATGGGTTAGATAGACCTCGAGTTAGGAAGCCTGAAGTTCAATATCAAAGCTGTCTCATTTTTCATCTCATGGTCACATCTCAGCTTGTAACCTTTCCTTTCTTTCCTCACACTGTTCGAGTAATCTTTCTTTGACCTTCTCTCTCCGCTTACTAATTGTATGCTTTGAGGTCTATCTCTATCTCCTTCGCTTCTCAATTTCTGGCTCTCCTCATCTCTTCTTTCTAATTCTAGATTTCTTTCCTTTGAGCTTTCTCTCTTCTGCTTCTAATTTTCTTGGCTTCTCTCTCCTGCTTCTAATCTCCTAATTCTTGCGCTTCTCTCTCTGCATTCTAATTTGCTTTGCTGTCTCTCTCTCGGTAGTACATATTTTCACATTCCGTCATAGAATCATACCGAAATCAGAGCGTCCACCATCCATGCCCAAGCTCTCTATTCCCACTCTGCAGTGGTGGCAGACCTTAAACAGTGACCAAGTCAGCCATTGATAAAGTCTGTAGTCTAGTGAGCGGTAAGCTGTCTTACTCAACTCAGAAGTGGTACTAAATATAATTAACTTAATTAAAAATAAAGTTAATTAAACCTGACCTTTCACCATATATGAAGACACGCTTTTCTTTATCTGTAACTCAATGGTACTACCTACAAAAAAAAATTTTATATTTTATTCTACTATGTTTTTTACTCTTTCCACCAAAAAAAAAATTTACACAAAAGAAAATTTCCTCTACACAGCAGAAATAGAAAGTTCTTGGCTCCAGCAATTTATCAAGAGATATAGTCGCCGGACACTAGCCCCACTTTAGCGGGAAGGTTATTTAAATAACATTGTTATTTATATGGAGGTATAAACTGCTTGCTACACTGGCATCTATGATACAAGAGTATGCGCAGTACAAAGCAGTACTGAACTTACAAGTAAAGTACAAACCCCATTCCTTAGCTAATAGCACTGGTTGTATTGTTTATCATAACAAATAGGCAGACTGTGAAAATACCTGGCCTAGTTGGTAGTGAAGTTGTACTCCAGGATTTAAGGAGTCCTCTCCCTGTAGACTACTCTGCTTATGAATTACTTATATTCTAGGGGACTAAGTCTAAAATTGTGTAACATTCACTGAAACCACAAAAGATGAGGAAGAAGTGAATAATTCCTAAGGTACAGTTAATAAATCAATATTTAATATTTTACACTAATATTCTATTTCTACTAGTAGGAAAGATATTTGGAAACAGTCAGCATTGAAATACATATTACCTACAATTATATTTTAAATTAAGTCACACACAATTCCTATTATTTAGACTCGCAAGATCTATTACTATAACGGAAAGACTGCATTCATTTTAAAATATATCACTGTTCATTAGTCCCTCTGATAAATGTCATCACTTGACCTATTTGCTGTGTTTCATATATTGTGGTAGTCAGTGTCCTAAGTGACACTTATCTGTTCAACTTGATACTGCTGACACTGAACTGTCCTTTGCTGATATCAGACTTGGTAGGCCCAACAGTAGGGATGCCGATGACCAGTTGAAGTTCACTCTTTGGGGTCCTGCACACTTTTGTGGGATTTGCCTCTGATGAACGACACAGGCTTCTGATACTGGACAGTCTGGTTTGAGTTATTTTCAATGGAACCTGCAACATATCAGCCTTAGGTGGCTAGTATCTGGCTAGACTTGGTAGCTGAGCTGACTAGCTAGCATAGATGTCAGAGGGGACGCAGTCAGTCATCAGATGGATGTCACCGTTATACAATCAAAGTAAGTAAGGACATCATTTCAGAGATATAGCAATAAAAATAAAATTACAATGAAGGGTAAATGACAAGCACATAAGTCAGATTGGTCAGTCATCAGGTGTCAAAGTAATACAGTCATAGCATGTAACAACATTTCAATGATACAGAATTAATATTTAAACATATCAGTAATAAACATCATCTGGTTTACCTTTCCGCTCCTATACATCCCTTTTCTGATCTATAACTTGACCTTCCAAATCATATCAAGTACAAATTCAAATACTGATGCTATTCATAGCATCTAGCCCTGCAAAATTAATACATAAATAAAAGCGAAGAGTGACCAAACGTTATCAAGTTGCATGTTCGGTAGTACAAATTACATAGTTTTTTGGAATTGAAACCTGGCTGTAGCGAACACTTCCATTTTACCAGCTGTAAATGGGTACAAAGTTGTGTCGCTCGAACTAGGGAAGGCAAAAGGCAGCGAGGAAGGGGACTAGTCACCTTAACCTCGTAAACTGGGATCTTCCATGATCAAGTTTCTAACACTTCATTTCCCTATGACAATCTCTGCCATGGGACTGCCTTTATCTTCGTAAGCGATAAAGCAAAAATATGATAAATTATATCTTCATTTAGCGTGAGGGGCTATTTTGTGATTAATTTTGTACACGCACGAAACAATCATCACATCCACAAGGCACCTGGTATAGAGATCATATTAAAAAAAATACAATACATTATATCAATGACTATTATACAGGCATATCTTGTGAATTCTATATTGAACCTGAAAATAACAAAATATTATAAACGTTATTATCATAATTTCGCTTACCCTCAGCGGACTTCATATACTGGGAACTGAACAATGTATTTTCTGGCGATCCGCTTACAATTCATGGTAGTGGCGAAACTCTGCCTCCAGTCCTGTCTCAAACCTCTTTTCCGTTGTTGTATCTCTCCATTTTTTACCGATACGATGCAACTATATATACGCATAGCGCAGACGTATCGGAGGGTACCGGAGACGTCACAGCTTAAAAACCTAGAGCCTGCAAAATCTTATTCCCGAACAGTGATTTCGGCCGATCTGTGCGTCGACTGAAATTTTTGCCTTTCTCATTCTCCGGCATATATAATATCCATATTGTTCCATCTTATCTAGTTTTATCCAGCCGATAACTCTCTATCTATAGCCTATCCCTGTAATTTCCCAAACTGTTTATTTGTTTTGATTTTTAATATTTAGAACAGAAGTGGGTTTTACCAGCTGTTAGCGTAACTGGTGGGCAGCCCGACATAACGCATATATCTCCGTAAATGAGAACTTCCTACCGTTCCTTCTTATTATGCAGTTATACACAATCCTTCCCCTGTACTGAAATGTAAGATGTTTTTGATAGTGATTGCCTTCTGCTTTTTTTTATGCTTGGCGATTTCCTCTGTCTGATACACATTTCGCTGATACGCTGTCATTTTGAAAGCGGTCAATCGATGATTGACGGGTTCTTAATTCTAACTGAAGACGTTTTGCAATGACTTTGAAACCAATTTTGCGACAAGCATACCTCCCCCATATTTTAATGCTGGAATGATATCTAGCTTAACTATTCTTTGGGTACAAGACGACAATTGCAAAATCGACCATTTCGAGGTTAGTTTTCCTTCCTTCTATCCTCCTCAAGCTCTGTGGGATGACGACTAAGAAAATCTGCGCCCACATTCTGTTTTCCAAGAATATATTCATCCTGTACTATCTCTCTCCTTCCTGTTCGGCTTTTCATCCAGGCTCTTACTGCTGGTGAAACGGGGTCGGTAGGTTTCCCATGAAGTTTTTACCGCCCTCTTTTCGTTGATATAGTTTGGATGTGGTTTTTCCTCTCACCGAAAATTCGTAGGTGTTTGATTTTCGCTACGTGATTTGTTCCTTTTTTCCAGCGCATGGGGTTCAGACTGCAATTGAACCTGTGTGGGATGTTTCCTTTCCCCTCCCGTGCAAATCTCGGGAGTACCCCTGATTGCTGGTTTGCTTGTAGATTTTTGATGAAGACTCTTCCGTCGACTTTATGAATCTACATAGGTGCACTCTGGACAGGAATTTACATACTGATTTATGTCTTCCGTAATACCTGGCCAGTAGAACTGGGTGGCTATTCTTTGTTTTGTGGCACCATTACCCAGGTGTTCACTCAAAGTTGATATGTGTCCCCAGCCTATAACCTTATTCCTATAGGTGGATGGTACAACAATTTGACCATGACTTTTCATCCCTCTGCCAGCTTTCCTGTACAAGAGTCCATGTTCCATATAGAAATGTCCTTTCCTTGGAGCTTTATGTGTTTTTGATAATTTGCCAAAACAAGGCTTCAACGTTCTGTCTGCTTCTTGAGCCCGTTTCATTTCAGTCGAATGAAATGTTAATTTGGTGTCCCTCTCTATGTTCCTGGAGTCAGACCTTGTCTGGATTTCTGCCATCACCATAGGTTTTACAGGGTCTCCCAAGAAAACATATTTCCGCCCCAACATTAGGGGGTAAAAGGGATCATCTATCACAGCTGCATTTATCTCCCCTTCCACATAGCGACAACTGACATGAATCTTTGCTATGGGTAAAGTAAGGGGTGATGTTCCTTTTAGTGGCCCTTGAATGTCTACTGTTTCTGTGGTGATTTGTTCAGGGCACACCAGAGATGCACACACGACTGCGTCATAGGACAAACCTGTGTCATACATTCCTGTGACTTGTTTGCCATTCACAGTCACTATCTCCTGGGTAGGTGGGTGATGGAGGCTATTCTGACTCACAGTCAGTTCCTTCCTAACAGAAGTCCTCACCTGTAGACATGCAGCATGATGAAGGGTTTTTTTCCTCCCACATTCATCAGTGTTGTGGTTGCTCATCTTACAAAATTTGCACCACTTATCTCCCTGTTTATAGGGTTTTTTTCCCTGAGTCTGAGGGTTTTTGTCCTTATTATCCCATCTTGGCTTATTTCTGTATGGATGATCCTTCTGGTCAAACTGGGTATTCTGCGGTGGTGGCTTATATCCTTCTACCTGCTTCCTTTTTGTTCCTACCAATTCAGCTTGAGCTGCTTAGTATCTCTCTGCACATTTCAAAATGTCTTCCAGCCTCTCTGCTCCTTGTTCCATAAGGAATTTCCTCATTTCTTGAGACATGGAATCTTTCACTTGCTCTAACATAACCATTTCTTTCAGATCCTCGTAGGTTTTCTGATACTTACCTAAACTACTCCATTTCAACAAATACGTTTCTAGCCTAGCTGAGAACTGGTTATATGTTTCTCCAGGTAGAGGTTTAGAAGTTCTAAATTTCTTCCTATATGCCTCAGAGTTCTTTTCATACTGGATCAGTAAGGCTTGCTTTAGTATTTCATAATTTTCCTGATCTTCTTTGGGGAGTTTCAGAAACACATCATATGCAATACCTCTCATCCCTGGGATAACTTTAGTCTCCATTTTTCCTTTTCCAGTCCATATGTAGAGGCTAGCCTTTCATACCTATCCAGGTACGACTCAATTGCGTCCTCCTTTTCAACAAATGGATCTAGGTGGAAGTTCATGGCCCCATTTGCTGTGTTCTGAAAAGAGCTATTCGCAGAATGAGGTGAGCTATTACCATGGGTGATAGTCCCAGCCTGAAGTTCAAGATCAAGCTGTCTCATTTTCAGCTCATGGTCTCTCTCTGCTTGTAACCTCCTTTCTTCTCTCTCAGCTTCTAATTTCTTGACTTCTCTCTCCGCTTCTAATTTCTTGGCTTCTCTCTCCGCTTCTAATTTCTTGGCTTCTCTCTCTGCTTCTAATTCTAATTTCTTGGCTTCTCTCTCTGCTTCTAATTTCTTGGCTTCTCTCTCTCTGCTTCTAATTCTAATTTCTTGGCTTCTCTCTCTGCTTCTAATTGCTTTGCTTCTCTCTCGGTGTACTTTTCACATTCCGTCATGACATACCGGATCAGAGCGTCACCATCCATGCCAAGCTCTTTTCCCACCTGCAGTGTGGCAGACCTAAACTTGACCAAGTCAGCCATGATGTATCTGTAGTCTAGTAGGGTAAGCTGTCTTACTCAAACTAAATTACTACAATATAATTAACTTAATTAAAATTAAAGTTAATTAAACTGACTTCACCATATATGAAACAGCTTTCTTTATCTGTACTCAATGGTACTCCTACCAAAAAAAATTTTATATTTTCTTCCTACTATGTTTACTCTTTCCAAAAAAAAATTTACACAAAAGAAAATTTCCTACACAGCAGAAATAGAAAGTTGGCTCAGGAATATCAAAGATATATCCCGGACACGAGCCCCCACTGTAGCGGGAGGTTATTTAAAATTATTTATTTATGTAAGAGTATGCCAGTAAAGAGTTCTGACCTTACAAGTAATACCCCAGTCTTAGAAATAAGCACTGGTGTATTGTTATCATAAAAATAGCCAGACTGTGAAAACCCTGGCCCAGGTGGTAAGAAGTAGTACCAGGATTTAAGGTGTCTCCTCCCTGTGACTATCTTATGATTACTTATATTCTAGGGGATAAGTAAAATGTACATTCACAGAAACCACAAATGGAAGAAGTGAATGAATCCTCAGGTACAGTTAAAATAGTTTAATAATTACACTAATATTCTATTTCTACTAGTTGGAAAAGAGCATTGAAATATATATATATAAAATTAAGTCACACAATTCCTATTATTGTCTATTTAGACTGCATTCATTTTAAATATATGACTGTTCTTAGTCCTCTGATAAATGTCATCACTTGACTATTTACTGTGTTTCATATATTGTGGTAGTCAGTGTCCTAAGTGACACTTATCTGTTCAACTTGATACTGCTGACACTGAACTGTCCTTTGCTGATATCAGACTTGGTAGGCCCAACAGTAGGGATGCCAATGACCAGTTGAAGTTCACTCTTTGGGGTCCTGCACTTTTGTGGGATTGCCTCTGATGAACGAAACAGGCTTCTGATACTGGACAGTCTGGTTTGAGTTATTTCATGGAACCTGCAACATATCAGCCTTGGCTAGTATCTGGCTAGACTTGTAGCTGACTAGCACAGATGTCAGACCAGTCAGTCATCAGATGTCACCGTTATACAATCATAGTAAGTAAGGACATCATTTCAGTGATATAGCATTAATATTAACATTTCAATTAAGTGTAACTGACTAGCACATAAGTCAGACTAGTCAGTCATCAGGTGTCAAAGTTATACAGTCATAGCAAGTAACATCAATTCAATGATACAGAATTAATATTAACATATCAGTAATAAACATCATCTGGTTTATTCCGCTCCTATACATCCCTTTCTATAACTTGATCCTTCCAAATCATATCAAGTACAAATTCAAATACTGATGCTATTCTTAGCATCTACACAAAATTAATACATAAATAAAGAGAGTGACCAAGCGATCAAGTTGCTTTCTTCGGTAGTACAATTACATAGTTTTGGAATTGAAACCTGGCTGTGGAACACTTCATTTTACCAGCTGTAAATGGGTACAAAGTTGTGCGCTCGAACTAGGGAAGGCAAAGGCAGCGAGGAAGGGGACTAGTCACCTTAACCTCGTAAACTGAGATCTTCCATGATGAAGTTTCTAACACTTCATTTCCCTATGACAATCTCTGCCATGGGACTGCCTTTATTTTCGTAAGCGATAAAGTAATATGATAAATATATCTTCATTAGGCTGTGGGGCTATTTGTGATTAATTTTTGTACAAGCAACAATCATCTCATCCACAAGGCACATGTTTAGATCATATTAAAAAAATACAATACATTATATCAATGACTATTATACAGGCATATCTTGTGAATTCTATATGAACCTGAAATAACAAATATTATACACGGTAGTTATCATAATTTCGCTTACCCTCAGACTTCAGATACTGGACTGAACAATGTTTCTGGCGATCCGCTCACAATTCATGGGTAGTGGCGAAACTCTGCCTCCAGTCTGTCTCAAACCTCTTTCGTTGTGTATCTCTCCAGTTTACCGATACGCTATATATACGCATAGCGCGGACGTATCGGAGGGTACCGACGTCACAGCTTTAAACCTAAGCCTGCAAAATCCTTCCCGAACAGTGATTTCGGCCGATCTGTGCGTCGACTGAAATTTTGCCTTTCTCATTCTCGGCATATATAATATCCATATTGTTCCATCTTATCTAGTTTTATCCAGCCGATAACTCTCTATCTTCCTATCCCTGTAATTTCCCAAACTGTTATTTGTTGATTTTAATATTTAGAACAGAAGTGGGTTTACCAGCTGTTAGCGTAACTGTGGGCAGCCGACATACGCATATATCTCCGTAAATGAGAACTTCCTACCGTTCCTTCTTATATGCAGTTATACACAATCCTTCCCTGTACTGAAATGTAAAATCTTTTTCATACTGATTCCCTTCTGCTTTTATTTATCCTTGGCGATTTCCTCTGTCTGATACACATTTCGCTGATACGCCGCCATTTTGAAAGCGGTCAATCGATCGTTGACGGGTTTATAAATCTAACTGAAGACGTTTGCAATGACTTGAAACCAATTTTGCGACAATTGCATTCCACCTGTTTCTGTTTTTTTTGCTGTCTTTTAAAGCTTTGCCCATGAAGGTCTGGTTGCTTTGGCTTCCTGTCTTACTGTTCATTTCCCTGTTCTCTTTTGTCTCCTACTGTTTTCTTTCTTGTGAATCCCAATCAAGGGATGTCTGGTCATACTTGTTGGTTGTTTCCTGTGAGCATATCTACTGATTGTTTGTTTCCTGGGGGCACATCTTATTCATCTCCACTTTCTTTCTTTAATGCCCACTGTATCATTTGTTGCCTTGTTTTGTTTTTTTTCCATCGGCCTGTATTTCTTATTAAATCTGGCCATCTGAAATGGACTGTGAGATGAAGACTTCTGTTGGTAAAAGTCTGGTGTGTAGTCATAATGTTCTTAGTGACACACCACATTTCCATTATTAGAGTTGGGCAGATTCTACACCTGTGTTATTCAGCCTAATTTTATTTTCACGGGGAAAGGCTGCAGAGTTTTATAAGACATAGGTCATATGTAGAAATTAACAGCTTTGTTAAATACCTATTGTCTTCTGTTTTCCTTATTTTGTTGTTTGTCTCTTCACCTAGTTTATAATGATGAGAAAGATTATTGGAGAGCAGTCATCCTAGTCTGACCCTGTTTTATATTGTAAAGGAGTTTGCCATTGTGGACAGTTCTGGCAGGTAGCCTGTTGGTAATTGCAAGCAGCTGGCATCTTAGGCCATTTTCTTTGCAACCAAGGATCATTATTAAAGATTCACAAATTGAAGTAGAAAATTTTATTTACTCTGCTATGTAGAGGCTGTATTACTTTATACAGATTAGACAGAAATAATAAAGAAATAAATGGAAAAAAAGACACTAGAGGCATCAGATGTGGTTTTTTTTTTTTGTTTTTTTTTGTTTAAAGGCTTGCAGCATATTACCTTAGAAAGAAAAGAAAAACAAATCTAAAAAAAGAAGTTCTGATAGAAATTTATGAAAGCTGTTACAGCAAGTTATGGGGCAGACAAAATTCTTAGAACATGTAAATGAGAAGAGAAAAATCAGTATCCTAAAAAACAACTAGTAAATTAAATTCAAGAAGAGAATGGCACAGAGATAAAGAGAAATAATGAGACAGAGAGAAATACATGAATTAAACTTGACAGCATGATGTGGAAGGAAAATGAAATTAGAACTGGTTCAGACAGCTGAGACTGATGAAAGTGGAGAAGGATAATCATCAATGACAATCACACAGCACAGTGATTTTAAAAAATGTGATGGTGAATTTGTTAAATGCACAACCGCCCATTTATAGTTCAAACTTGATACAAATGCACTGAATTATATGTTTGTAACATCCAGTTACTAATGGTCTAAGACATTTAAAGACACTCAATTATATCCATATAATTTAATGTCAATGAATGTTGCATATGTGACCAGATAACTGATTATAATAGTTTTAAAGTCTGTGCAGAAAGCGAGTCTTGCACAGCACATATTGACATTTGTTATATTATTTCCTAGTCAAAAAAAGGCTTCGTCGACGTAAGTATTGATTCTTTGACACAGTTCTTCTTTACATACTTCATATGCAAGGAAGCTGTAATTTGGCCTAACCTTCCTTACCTGAATTTTTTTTTTTTAGTTAACTTACCATCACTTCATAAATGACAGTTGTAACATTGTAACAAATGAAAGATGAGGTGCTTTAAAAATAAGTGCCTACCTTTAAAATAGAACTTTGTAAAAGAGTTGTGTGTTTGGGTACATATCAGAGTCGGTGTCTAGTGTTTTTTAATAATAGCGAAATACGTCTTCATATATGAAGATCTTATAATTATATAAATAGTAAACCATGGGACCAATGCCTGGGAATATTAAGAATCCAACATAAGAGCTCTCTGTAATATTTATGTTCTGATAACCTTAGTTTCCATGATAATATTAATTTATGTTCAGTAATATAACCATCTTTTTTTTCAAATTTTTAATAACAAAAACAACAACTGAAAAACTATAGACTTTCATAAATGGGGGTTTGCATGGGATATAAATATTGAAGTGGCATGTTAAGGTCGCTAATGTGGAAAAAAATATTGAAATGGTATGTCAAGATCCTAAATAAGTATAGCCAGCAGGTGGGTCTGAACATCAGTCTAAAGATGACAGAGGTCATGACACTCAATATTGGCAGTCCTGAGCCCATAACAATAAGGAACCAGAAGCTGTAAACACATTTACATACCAAAGATGCATAGTAACACCAGACGGTAGAACAAGCAAAGACATTAAGAACAGAATGAATAAAGCGAGAACAGCCTTTGCTAGTCTCAACAACATCTGGAAGTCTTCCCAGTACAGCACAAACACCAGATTAAGATTATATGAGAGCTGTGTACTTTTTGTGCTTCTCTATGGTGCGGAATGTTGGTGAGTAACAGAGAAGGAAATGTCGAAACTGTCCTCCTTCCACACAATCTGCCTAAGGAAAATTCTCCGAATTTTTTTGGCCGAATACTATCACTAACCAAGAACTACTTAATCAGAGTAACCAAGAGGACATGCAAACCATCATAGCTGGCTGGAGTTGGGTTGGCCACGTCTTCTGAAGAGACCCCGATGCCATCACAAGAATAGCTATGCTATGGACCCTCGAAGGAAAGCGAAAGAGAGGCCAACCAAAAATAACGTGGCGGAGAACTGTGGAGGCTGAGATGCAAAGAATGAACCAGAGTTGGGGCACTGAACGAAGGATGGCCGCCAACTGAACAAAGTGGAAGCAGTTTGTTGCTGCCCTACAAGACGCTACCAGGCATAATGGCCACTGACTGCTTTGACAGTCGGCGGCTAAGGATCAAAGAAGAAGATGTCAAGATCGCTAATGTGCAAATAAATAATGAAATGGTATGTTAATCATGCAAAACAAATTGCCACAGATTCTACTGCTAAAAGAGTACAGGAGCTTTAATGCAGGCTTCCGGTAAGAGGGCCAGCTGTAGTGGTGGTATCATGCTCCATTAAGAACAAAAATGAAAATGATTATGATGATTTTCAGCAAGGTCTTATGTTGTGTCTAAAATATTATGTCTTGTCTAATTTTGATCTCATTCATTCATTCCCATTTTTATTCCTAGCATTATTAGGATTTCATTATTTGTTTTCTTCTCTCTCCATGAGGTGCACCATTTTCTTATATATATCCACATGCTTAGGTGAAGTTAATGGAAATGACATGAATATAAAGCTCTTTTTATAACTGTTATTGACAAGAAATAGAATTTCATTACTGATGATGTAAAAGATTGTTCATAATATCTTGAAGAGGAAATAACCATGATCATCCAAAGAAACCATTAACCTTAATATTTATGAGCTAACAAGTTCTGTGGTCAGAATTGTCATCACGTATTGAGCCTGGCAGAGCAAATATTCATTCTGTTGTTGTAGCAGAAAAATATCTGGGAGAAGAGAAAAAAAAATTAAAGACATTTAAAAAACAAGAGTTTCCTCATGTTTAGAGATGCTGTAGTATACAAGAGACGGAATCCCTTTGAGATCATGATTTACAGTTTCTGAATCACACAAGTTACATGAAGCAGAAGAACAAAAGTCACTGCATGTGATATTGTCTACACTAATGCCTCTCCATAGTATGGCTGTGCACAGTTTCCAAGTATTGCCATTGTTTTAAAAATAAAAACAAAGTTACCTTCCCTGTTGCTATTTATATGTTTCAACAAGTGGGACTGTGTGGTGGAATTTTGGTCCACATACATAGGAAAGAGACAAATCAAAGTGAGGCAATGATGGCTTTAAGGTCACCCATGGAACTGTTTTACAGTTGCCATGAAGACCAGCCCAAAACCACTTGAAAAAATATTTCCTGATGGGACTTAACTGAGGTGATTAGTTACAGCTTACAAGCTGGCTGTGGCTTTTAAATTGTACCTAAAAACCTCCTTGGAGAAAAACAAATCTAAGAAATTTGCTAAATTGCAAGGAGAACTATTATTACTAGGCTGAACATTGGCCACTACAGTGAAAAAATCTGATTTACTTGAAGATCAAAATTGAGTCAGCTACCCAAACTCCCTTCAGAACTGATGGAAAGGATCAGACAAGTACCAGTGGAGCAAATTACGAGAAGCAGATGCTGGCATTGGTTAGGAAACCCAGTGAGAAAAAAATCATTTGATAGATTTACAAAGTAGTCCTTGTGTTGAAATCCCCAGAGTAAGAAAAATAGAGAAAGACCAAAAAACACACAGAGAAAAGAATTAGACATGAAGGGGTAAAGATGACTTGGAAAGGCCTTGAACGGGTAGTACATGATAGGAAGGCTTGCTGTGTATTAGTTGAAAGCCTGTGCTCCACATGTAGTTCTAAGGTAATAAATAAGTGAATAAAAACTTACTATTGACTCCTAATATTTTTATAAATAAGGTAAAGACATTTTAATTTTTTAAACTTACGTGCAGAAATATAATGAACTATTATATTTCTGCTTCTCATGAGAAATTTCAAGATTTTGTTCTGCTTGAAGTTGTAGGCTGTAGTGAGTCTAAATCATTAAGAAATTTAAGCATAATTTTAACATCTATAAGCATAATTTTAACAAAGATGTTACAGTTTTAAAAAAATGCCATGAGGAAAAAACTCAAAAGGAGGAAATTTGTTTAAATAGCGACTTAACCTAGATGTCCTCACATCTTTAATTAAAGCAGATACAATTTTTTGTTGTTTGTTTAATAAATGACATTTGTTTATGGCTGCCACTGTTATTATCATCATTTGAATTATTGTTATAACCATACCACACATTTACCCTAGTCTACATGGTTTGGATACTTGATTTTTTTTTTTTTTTTAATTGGGGGGAGGGGGAAGAACACTTCACATAAATAAGTTCAATGTAATTTTTTTCTTTTCGTTTTTTAAATTTTAACTTCAATATTTTTTGGAGCTGTGGCCAGTGAAAAGAAAAGCATCTTGCTATTTTAATCTTATCTTTTCCATTCAGTGCTTGTTCACTTAGTTATTAACTGCATGTTGCGTTATTATGTTTGCATGACAGCATTTACTTGGCTGCACTCCTACTTAAATTGAAATAGCCACAGACAAAAAACACACAAAACAAAAACAAAACAAGATAGAAAAACATGGAAATAAGCTTGTCTGCAGCAGTATGCTGGATTAAAAATTTCTTTCATTAATCTGCTTTATTCGTTTTCATTAGTTTTCACTGAATAATTTCTTTTAATTTTGTTAATGCCAATTTTCAAACTCTTTTTCATATACACATTTTGATGATAAATGAAAAGCATTTGTCAAATTTATGGTAATGATTGTTAGTTATTTTGGCTTTTTTTTTTTTGTCTAAAGCAAAATAAAAAAGAAATGTTTCTTTACTTTTGGGAACTACCACTTCAGGCCTCAGTCACTAACATTAAATATGAAATGTGTAATTTTATATATAAAACTTTGTCATTGTTTTGAGATCATAATGGAGTGGGCAATAATGAGCCTTTGTTTTAAATAGTTGTTGTTCCTTTTATTTTGAATGTTTTGTTTTTCACAGATAGTTCAGCCTCTGTGGCAGAAAAGGCATTTTGTGTGACTGGTAAAGTGTTACGCGTGCGTTCTAATCTTCCATTAGCACCTGGAATCTACTGCAAAGTTCGGCTGGAAATGTAAGACTTTACACTCATTTCTTGTTTAATGCTTTTCAAAGTATATTTTAAGGTGGGGAGGAGCCTGCCTTCCTACCAGGCGCAATAAATTGCCTTTCTTGGCATAATTTAATTATTTGTCATTCCCTCTAGTTATTAGAAATAGCCTCTTGTTTTGAGATCCTACATCTTTTTAACTTTTTCACCAATTTAAGTACCTGCTCATGATATCTTCAGTTACATAATTAAATTAGTACATGCTCATCAAGGTAAGCGGGGATTGCTGTATCAGTATGGAAGCTAAATGACAGCTGATAAATAGTATATTCTTATCAGCTCTTTACTATCAGTATCAAACATGGTCCCTGACCCAAGCACAGGAGAAGAAAAATCACATTCTGTGAGATAAGTTGTTTAAGAAAAGTTATTAATGTTACCAGGAGAGACAGAATGAGACATGGGGATGTCCACATATGACATTACACAATTTTTGCCATTTTAACCCCCCCCCCCCCCAGTCACATTTCATCACAAAAACCCAGAAATTCCCAAATCTCTTCTTTCCTCCCCCTTTTTTTTCTATTTTTTTCTTGTACTACTGAAAAGCAACAATGTAATCAAATGTAAATTAGTTACCTAGTCATCATCATGACCTTTCAACTCCCTAAAGAGCATATGCTTTATGACAAGTCTTTCTGTCCTATGCCATCAGCTTAAGATCTTTCCATATCTTCTTCATCCCCTTCATAACTATCTCCAGTTCTCTTCTCCCCAGTCTTCCTCTGCCTCTCTTACTCTGGAGATTCCAGAACAAGAACTGTCTGGTAAATCTATCAGCAGGTTTGCTTAGTGTGTGTGTCCTATCCAATTTCAGCATCTTTATCTCATGTCTGGCCCTTCTGGCACTTATCTGATTCGTATCATCAGTTCCACATTCATGGTCTTGTCATACAACTACAGTCCTTCTATTTAAGCAAGCACCCATTTATGAAAGTGTCTGTGGTTAGAGCGCAGGCTTTCTTGCTGCAACGGTAGCGGGTTGGAACACAGTGGCGTCAGACTACAGTCTATCAGCTGTAAATAGATACCTGACTCTACTCTTGGGTCAGGAAAGGTAAAGGCAGCAAGGAGGGGAAGTGGTTACTTCACCTCTCGAAGCTTGATCTAGTATAGTGAAGTCTGTAACGCTTCACTCCCCTACGGCAGTATCTGCTATAAGGCTACCTTTTTTTTTTACCCATTTGTGAAAGTCTGATGCTTTTTTTTTTTAACTTGATATTTGAATTGAAGATTCTGATTTTTTGTGTTGGACGTGACTTCTTTTAATCTCGATACTTTTCTTTTATCTCATTAGACTGTTGTCTGATGGCAATAACATGTTACTGTTTTTTTTATCTAATTTTAAACAGCTTAATCTATTTAGTCTGCATTTTGTTTTCTAAGGTGTATTAGATTATTTTAAAATGATTAAAATAATAATTAAATTACAATAAATAAATATTTAATTAAAAAAATTTAAACCAGTTAAAGGTTATAACAACTATCTGATATTTCAGCTGAGATTATAATCTTCTTCTTCTTAGATCCTTAACCACCGACCGTCAAAGCAGTCAGTGGCCATCACGCCTAGTGGCATCTTGTAGTGCAACAACAAATTGATTCCACTTTGCTCGGTCGGTGGCTATCCCTCGTACAGTGCCCCAACCCCGGCCCTTCAGAGAAACTCTGAAGAAGGAACCACCAGAGACACAATTGAATGTTCCTGAGGCTGAAAACGATCTAGATGTAAATTAGATGCAGAGCTATTTAAGACAGACCCTGAGCTAGCAGCAGAACTATTAGAACCACTATTTGCACAAGTCTGGAAAACAGGGACAACACCATCAGAGTGGAACAAAGGAATAATTGTCAAATTGCCCAAGAAGGGAGATCTTGCAGACTGCAATAATTGGAGAGGAATCACTCTTCTCTCAGTTCCCAGCAAAATACTAGGCAGGATAATTATACAGAGAATTTCAAAAGAAGTAGACTACAAACTCAGGAAAGAACAAGCAGGATTTAGAAAGAACAGAAGATGTGTGGATCATATATTCACTCTCAGGAACATTATAGAGCAGTGCTCAGAATGGCAAAGACAGCTGTACATTAATTTCGTTGATTTTGAAAAGGCTTTTGACAGCATACATAGGGACAGTTTATGGAAAATACTGAGGGCTTATGGCATTCCAAGCTGCATAGTGTCAATCATAAAAAGCCTCTATGCCAACTTTACATGTAGTGTTGGGCAGAGCAACCTAACCTTTGAGGTGAAGACAGGAGTATGACAGGGATGCCCCTTATCAACAACTCTATTTTTAACAGTCATAGACTGGGTGATGCCCCAGACAACAGAGGGCAGTCCAAGAGGAATAAGATGGACTGCATTTTCTACATTGGAAGATCTGGAATATGCAGATGACATTGCACTACTAGCACATTCACATCAACACATCCAGGAAAAAACGGATAGGCTTAATAAGTATAGCCAGCAGGTGGGCTTGAACATCAATTTAAAGAAGTCAGAGGTCATGACGCTCAATGTGAGCAACCCTGAGCCCATATCAGTAAGGAATCAGCAACTGGTACAGACAGACACCTTCACATACCTAGGATGCATAGTAACACCAGACGGCGGGGCAGGCAAAGACATCAACATCAGAATGAATAAAGCAAGAACAGCCTTTTTTAGCCTAAACAACATCTGGAAGTCCTCTCAATACAGCACAAGCACAAAATTAAAATTATATGAGAGCTGTGTGCTCTCTGTGCTTCTCTATGGTGTGGAATGCTGGAGAGTTACAGAGAAGGAAATGTCGAAATTGTCCTTTTTTCACACAACATGCCTAAGAAAATTCACCGCATCTTGGGGCCGAATACCATCACCAACCAAGATCTGCTTACTCGGAGCAAGCAGGAGGACATGCACGCCATCATAGCTGGCGGACGCTGGGGCTGGGTTGGCCGTGTCTTCAGAGGGGACCCCGATGCCATCACAGGGGCAGCTGTGCTTTGGACCCCTGGGGGAAGGTGAAAGAGAGGCCACCGGAGGCAGCCAGGCGGAGGACTGTGGAGGCTGAGATGCAGGGGATGGGCCGGGGCTGAGATTATAATATTAACTAGTAAATATTCCTGTCAGAATAATGACGTGGAAAGAAATAAAGCTAACGTTTAACCTTTTAGCATCAGCAGCACATTTAGAAGACTGGGAAACTCATTTTGTTGATTCTGAATTAAGTTATTTTACTCATTTTTGTAAAGTTTTGAAGCAAAAACAAAAAGTTATCTAGTTTTTTTCAAGGTCAGTGGGAAACAATCAAACGGCAAAAAAAAGTAATAATAATAATAACTAGTAAATCACAATATGGGGGGGGAAACTAAAGCTAACGTCTTAACCTTTCAGCACATTTAGATGACTGGGGAACTCATTTAGTAGTTCTGAATGAAGTTATTTTATCAACGTTTGTAAAATTTTGAAGAAAAAAATTGTTTGCTGTTTTTTTTTTTCAAGGGATGTAATTTATCCTTTTCCCCGTCATCGGGAAATAATCAAACAACAAAAATTAAAACATAAAAGTAAAATATATTGTAGATTTTTGACACTTTTCTATGTGTTTTTTGTTTATTATTTAAAATATAACTGCAACTTTTGTGGGGGAAAAGATGTACATTACATTGAGCATCATGCAGTATAGTGCGAAGATTTATTACACATAAGGGAGGGAAACCCGAGGCCTGTAAACAGTAAATTAATATGAAACAAATATAAAGGTATGTTATCAGGCACTCGCAGGAAATAAAGAAGTAGAACACCAGACAACAGAAAAACAACAGACATGAGTGGCTTACCCAGGATTTGAACACTGGACCTTCCGTGCGACAACCTTGCCTAGCCATGCAAGCGAATCACACTATCCGCCCTGCCATCTACGCATCATCATAAAATGATGTTTCAATGGCAGGTCAACAGTGCGAACCACAATACATGACACCAGAAGTCCACCATGGGATGTTCAGCCTATTAATGACGCAATCACTTCTGTTGTATTTCTTTCAAAGCAGTATAGGCCGAATACAACAAGACAAGGACCTTAATACTGTGTCCAGTAAATGATAGTAGACTAGAACAGTGAGAACAGGATAGTGGGTAGGTTTGGTATTGTATACAAAAAGTTATCTAGGTTTTTTCAAGGTCAGTGGGAAACAATCAAACGGCAAAAAAAAGTAATAATAATAATAACTAGTAAATCACAATTTGGGGGGGAAACTAAAGCTAACGTCTTAACCTTTCAGCACATTTAGATGACTGGGGAACTCATTTAGTGGTTCTGAATGAAGTTATTTTATCAACGTTTGTAAAATTTTGAAGAAAAAAATTGTTTGCTTTTTTTTTTTCAAGGGATGTAATTTATCCTTTTCCCTGTCAACGGGAAATAATCAAACAGCAAAAATTAAAACATAAAAGTAAAATATATTGTAGATTTTTGACACTTTTCTATGTGTTTTCTGTTTATTATTTAAAATATAACTGCAACTTTTGTGGGGAAAAAGATGTACATTACATTGAGCATCATGCAGTATAGTGCGAAGATTTATTACACATAAGGGAGGGAAACCCGAGGCCTGTAAACAGTAAATTAATATGAAACAAATATAAAGGTATGTTATCAGGCACTCGCAGGAAATAAAGAAGTAGAACACCAGACAACAGAAAAACAACAGACATGAGTGGCTTACCCAGGATTTGAACACTGGACCTTCCGTGCGACAACCCCGCCTAGCCATGCAAGCAAATCACACTATCCGCCCTGCCATTTACGCATCATCATAAAATGATGTTTCAATGGCAGGTCAACAGTGCGAACCACAATACATGACACCAGAAGTCCACCATGGGCAGTTCAGCCTATTAATGACGCAATCACTTCTGTTGTATTTCTATCAAGCAGTATAGGCCGAATCCAACAAGACAAGGACCTTAATACTGTGTCCAGTAAATGATAGTAGACTAGAACAGTGAGAACAGGATAGTGGGTAGGTTTGGTATTGTATAAACATACAGGCCTCGGGTTTCCTTCCCTTATGTGTAATAAATGTTTTGACAGAGGAAAGCACAGAGACTCAAGTAGATTTCTTTGCAGATGCGTTGTTAGTGGTTACAGCACTGAGGAGCCAAAATAATGCAGATCTGAATGACATAAAAGCATAAAAGGCTTGTGACACAGTGGTTCCATCTCAATATAACATCCCTAGTAATGAAGAGTTGGGGCACTGTACGAAGGATGGCTGCCGATCGAGCAAAGTGGAATCAATTTGTTGTTGCCCTACAAGACGCCACCAGGTGTAATGGCCACTGACTGCTTTGATGGTCGGCGGCTAAGGATCAAAGAAGAAGAAGAAGTAATGAAGAGGCTGACAGATTGGCATATGAGGTAGCCTCAGCCTTATGAAGAGGCTAAGAGTTTTATCAGAAGCAGATACAGGAACAAGTGGGAAGCAGATCATCCAGGCCATCAGACAAGTGATGCATATTACCAACTCAACAAAAGCGAGCAAGTGGTAATCTTGAGACTCCACACAGGCCACACTATATTGAGATACCATCTATTCAACAAGCTAAAGATGGGAGCTATGGATGAATGTAACTGAAGCACTGACAAAATGACTGCTGAACATCTGTTTCTGAATACGCAACATAATGAGGAATAGAGAAAGCACATAAGGTCATCACTAGTACCATTCCTAGAGAAACTCTATGGAGATACCAACAACTTCAGGCTCACCATTGCTTTCTTTTAACATATTCAAGCTGACATCAGAAAGAAGAAGAAGAAGCAGAAGTAAAACCAATGTCATAGAACGGATTAATATGGGTGAATGATGGTGTGGCAGTTTTGGTTGAGTGCCACATAGGTTGTTATGTGACCTCATTAAATTTTTGTTCTTGTAACATGTCTGAGTTCTTTTCGGGCTGTGGTGAATTTGTAGAGATGTTTTACATGAGCCTGTGGAAAAAGTGTGATGTGAACGTGTGAATTTACATGTGCGAAGTTGAATGCCATACAGAAAGGTTTAGAGACTAGTGTTCTGGTCTAGTGAAGTGTCAATGTGAGTGGAAAGCCAACGTGTGAACATAGTAATCACTGAAATTTATTGTATCTAATGTTAGTTTGATATTGCAAGTCTGAGATTGTCACTGCTGTCCAGGACTTACTTGTTTAATTAATTATAGTGTTCATGGAACTGTAAAGTGGTGTTGTCAAGTTTATTCAAGCTGTGACAAGTGTAAAACTATAACTTAACGAGCTATCACATCTTCCATCTAGTATATGCGATTGTTGTATGAATGTCCCTCTTCATAACCTAGCTGGAACCCGTCCTGTTGTGTCACATGGGGGGCGGGGGGGGGGGGGGGGGGGGGGAGGTTTGCTTTCCCTCCTACCTCCATTTCACCACAACCAGAAGTTCTTGAACCAATGCTAATGATATACACACAGACACACACAAAAGATGGCAAGAAAGGCAAATGATACTGCAACCAATGGCATTATGAAGTATCTCTATGACAGTACAAAATAGCTAACATGGAAATATGCACACTCAAAAAGCCAATAATAGCATTGATGCATTCCTTGCTATCGATGGTGGCTTTCCAAATATTAAGGGCTAAACTGCTGTGCTGTGGCTCTGAGATCTCCCAAAGAATCATCATATCCTGTACAGAGCCACTTTCCAGCTCCCCTCGCCTGTCATCTATTCATTGTGAGATCCTCCTGCATGCAGCCACCCAATTAAAAGCTAGAGTTAAGTCTGCAGCTCACCTGATTTTCCCACGCTTATTGTGCAATTTTGGGTTCTTGACATGTTTCACCTCAGGGTTATCATGATGTTGGGCCACTCAGGTGTGGCTACTCTATCCCTAAAGCATTAGCTAAGCAACTTGAAGGTTGCCCATTTCCTTGATGCACCACATGGAGGTGCTTCAGGTTCTTGGAGGTTTAACCCTGAAATTCACATGAGAGTAGCCCAAATTTCTTTACGTCCCCTTGCTATCACTGTTAAACATGCTTACTGTCGACAGCTCAGGAATGGAAGTCATAAGAAATGTCATCAGAAGGCCAGGAATTGTGACGTGAAGGTTGGAACAAAGAAATGCCTCAACTACATAAATAAATAAATTTTTAGGGCACCTTGCCAGAGTGCAGCTAGATCAGTTACCATCACAAATTGTCTAAAATATAATCTGGCTAAAGGGTAAAAGGGTATACTCAAGAGGAATGTAGATAAACAATGTTAAAGAGATCCTGGAAAACATGACATGTTGCTGGCTAGAGCAACATTCCTCACTTAAGAGCAAAAACTATTTCTCCCCATGAATCTTAGTACATGTAACATAAAAAGACAATGGTAAATAAAAGTTATTATTGTCTTTCATTTTATTTGATGAAGTGTGACTCACGTTAAAATATATCACTACAAATAATTTTACAGGCAAACAGCTTAGCTAAAGCAATGTGTCCATGCAGTCTTTATTTAATATGCCTTATGCTTGTACATTTTTTATAATGAGAATCCTATGGACAGTTTTAGTAATTTGTCATCAGCATGCCTTAAAATCTTTACATGTTGTAACAGATGTTATATTTTATGAAAATTTGTTTTGCTTTAGGAACTCGCATATGACGTGTGTTTAGTAACAGTTAATTTCTTTACATTCTTTGTTTTATTTAGCTGTAATATTCTTCCAAATGGATATTGACAGCAATTTTAAAATTGAGAGAGAAGCTTATTAAAAGTGTGAAGCAAATAGTTTTCCACATGATTAACAGACATTTTTGTATTGTGCCAGTAAAATAACCTGATAAAAATATTTGCTATAAATATGTCTACAGACCTGGAAATCGTCTCAGTCTCTTTCATCATAGCAGAATTATTGGCAAGTCACAGATTGTTTCCTTGTCTGAAAATATGGCAGATTTGAATGTCAGTTTTGAGGTATGTAACAAGAAACAACTTGTTTCCCATGTACCAATATTTTCATATTTAAGGATAGATTAATGTGCTTCATCATCATCATCAGTTGCCATCTTCACATGGAAGGTCGGCTGCAATGGATCTCTAATGTTTTCTGTCTCTTATTTTGAAGGTGTCTTCTAATAAACTCTTTCATGTCCATCTTTTGATGTTATCTGCCCCCATATAGCGCTGCATTCCACTCGCATGTTTGCTTTCAGCTGTTCCTTCCATTATAGTCATTAGCAGGGTGTTATGCCTTTTTTATGTGGCGAAAATATTGTAGCTATCTGATCTCCTTCATTATTTCTCTTTTAATTCTCAGCTTTTCTAGGACCTCTTTATTTGTTGCTTTTTTTTTCCATGAGATGTGCCCTATTCTTCTATATATCCAACATCTCAACAACCTCAACTCTTTCTTCCAGCTGCTTGTTCATTGACCATGTTTTTACACATTACAGTAATGAATAGTATATTATAAGACTTGATGGCTCTCAGTTTTAATTTATGAGTTATTTGTTTAGATGTTAGCATTTGTCTCATGTTGTTAAATGTAGCTTTGGCCATTCCTATTCTCTTCTTGATTTCTGCTGCACATCTGTTATCTTGTTATTATATGAACCTTGGCTTGTTCCAGTATTTTCCTTTTTAACGTTTGCTTATTGTCTGCTTTGCTCGTTATCACAGTTTTTCATTTTCTTAGTGTTAATGTCCACTCCTTATTCACAACTTATGCTATTTACTTGCTTTACTAGTTCATTCAATTCTTATTCACTTTCAGTTGATAAAACTGTATCATCAGTGTATGTGGTGGGTTTAGATGTTATGACTGTTGGTGTTGTATTTATTTTGTAACTGAGTGAGGTCAAGCTGTGAAGGCCCCTGAATCTAACAATTTATGGGGTGTGTTTTCAGGGTACCTTTCTGCTACCACCCTATGATCTCACTCAGAGTTATATTTTTCACTAGAATAAATGATGACTACGTCTAAATGTCTAGGGTAATGTAAGTGTGGTGTGATGGTAATCCAATTCACAAACACACACAGATATTACATTCTATGATCAACTCACCTAACACTGTGTTTTAAATTTGGTATTTAACAATTTTTTTACAATTTATTTAGTCCTGAACCTAATATTATTTTGGTCAGGACTGTCAAAAATCAAATGAAATCAATTTATTTATATATATCTATTTATAGGCAAATTCAAATAACTAAAAAGGACAATATGTCCAAGAGCATAATATGAAATATAATAATGGTGTTGTTAAATATCTAACTACTTATTACTGGTACTAGATGGCGGGTTGGGGTGTTTACATCATTCCCATGTCCTTATTCACAAATCTTCTTTGCATTTTTATTAGGTGGAAATGGTGTTTTAATAATACAATCAGTTTGTAATATTCTGTTGTTGAATTGTCGTGTGCCAGATTATATTCACTTATCTGGCACGTGTAGTTGAAATACAGTTGTCTTTCCGGCCAACGGCCACTGTCACACTTGTCCTGAGGTAATATGGTAGAGAGCTTGTACCAATATTACTCCTCCAGTGGTAGAGAGCTTGTACCACTAGAGAAACTTCCACAATCATACAAATTCTTTTCTCAGGAAAACTGGCACTTGGCTAGTGCCAGTAAGAAACCCACAAATTCAATGAAATACACACAGGTACGCTGATTTGGCACAACTTTAGCTGAGCCACTGCTAGACTATGACTGCTTGTACTTTATTTATGTATTTATTATATAGTGAAGCAAGTCAAACTTCTGGTCTATCAATCGACCTGTTTAAGGGAATTATTTTATACAAATGGCGTTCATCCTTCCAACTTTTTCCTCAATATCACCTATGCTGGCCAATAGAAATCGGCGTCTACCAAATTTTGAATTCAAAGTTCAAAAAACAAAAAAACAAAACTCCAAACAATTTGGTGTTCCGCTGTCGGTTGGTCCGTCCGATCTTGGCATTACATCTAAAAATAGGCTTGATTTTTGGGCTAACTTACTTACTTACTTACTTACTTACTTACTTACTTACTTACTTAGTCGTTCCCCTTCTACCGTGAGGTGTAGAGGTTTGGAAGAGAGAGCGCCAGACCATTCTATCAGCTGTCTTCTTCCTGGCCTGGTTCCATTCTAGTCCTCGGTCCTTCAAAGATTGTCTAATGTTGTCCTCCCAGCGGACTCTGGGTCATCCTGGAGGTCTGGATCCCTGGCTCTTTGTTTCCCATGCTTGTTGTGGTAGCCGATCTTCTCCCATTCTGCAGACATGGCCAAACCATCTTAGTTGGGACTGTTCTATTTGGGTCTGCAGCGGATGGGATTTTAGGCCTTGACGGATCGTCTGGTTGCGGACCATGTCTCTTCTTGTTACTTCAACCACTTTCCTCAGATACCTCATTTCTGAGGTTTGGATCTGGCTTTTGTGGGTTGTAGTCATTGCCCACGACTCGCATCCATATGTCAAGACTGGGACATAGGTGGAGCGGTATACAGCCATCTTCATTTTCTTACCAACCTCTTTCTTGCTGAGGAATCCACGATTTATGGCCTGAAAAAGTCTCCCAGCCGCTGCTTTTCGAGTGGCCAACTCTTCTTTGATGCCTCCCTTTCGGTCTATAATAGCTCCGAGATATTTAAAGTGGTCGACCTGCTCCAGGACCTGTTCTCCCAACTTAATCTGATGTTTTCTTTCTTCTCGTGATATCACCATGGATTTTGTTTTAGAGCTGCTTATGACCATCCCTCTCTTCTCCAGCTCTTCCTTCCAGACTTGCAGGTTGGATTGGAGATGTGCCTCTGATTTAGCAATCAGGGCAACATCATCAGCAAATGCCAGGTCCGAAATATAGACCTGTCTCATCTTCCAGTACCCCACTGAATACTTTCTTGTTCTCTCCTTACATGCCTTGATGACATCGTCCATAAGGAGTATGAAGAGGTAAGGTGATAGAATATCACCTTGTCTTACACCAGTGGTGGTCCTGAACTCTTCTGACTTATGGTTTGCTGTCCTCACATAATTTCTGCAAGACTTGTAGAAGCTCTGTATAGCATGAATCAGAGGTGCTGGAATATTCTTCCTTGCCAAACAGTCCCAAAGTTTGCTCCAGGGGACCCTGTCAAACGCCTTTTCCAGATCTATGAAACAAAGATGGATCTCACTCTTATACTCAAGGGCCTTTTCACTCAGCTGTCTGAGTGTTTTTGGGCTAACAAATATTCAATTTCACCTCTCACTCCTAGGTTTCCCCTCTTGGCTTTGTCTTACCCTCTTATGCCTCTTTTTTCAAAATTGCGTCCCCAAATGTTACCGCTAAGATAAGGAAGGACGATAGTCCGTTCGTCAGTCTGTTCTAGCATATATAGTATTATTGCAATATCTTGGGTATTAATTGGACGATTTTGTAAATTGATCAGGAGATCATATGCCATTTATATATCTAAGTTTTATGGCCCTAAGTATTCTATTTCGTATTTCCATATTTTTTCCATGTTAGTCGTCAATATTATTTGAATCTAGAAAACTACCATCTTTTCCCCCTCTCGCTATCATTTTTTCAAACTAAACGACAATGTCTGTGTGACGTCAGAAAATACGCTACCATACCAAAAAAAAATGAGGGCTGTGTGTGTGTTTATATATATCCACTGCGTGACTATAGGACGATACAAGTCTTTGCCTTGCGTCGTATTTTCAAATCTGCCACTAGCCATATCACGCGTTCGTTACCAATTGTGATTCCAAACACCGCGTGTCGATGGCAATCTTCTGTCGCTCCTTTCGTGTCTTTCACTCCGTCTAACACAAAATTTACGCCTTGATTTTTTTTCAAACATGTTATATTTATTCTCCTACAGTAAGGCCTATGAAAGCGATACGTTTGCAGGCGGGGCGAAGAAGCTAATCGCAACCCAATATTTTATGTCTACCTTATGTTAACTTTATATTCTATGTTTTATCTAATTTATCGATTGTATTGAGGATATCACTACACACCTCCCCACTTTAGAACATGCTATCTGAAGCAAGTTCATAATCCGAAATACACATAGATAAAATTTTGCTCCTTATGCCTCGTGAATACTCTGATTTTCATCAAAAGGGTTGCTGAGGATTGTTTCGGGGTTTGCAAGCATGTGAATGTAGGCCACATTCACATGGTTGCACCTCGAGACACCTCAATTGAATTAATACTAGAAATCGCGCAAATCAGTGTATACGCGTCAAGGCTAGTAACCGCAGTCTATGTATGGCCATAGAGCCGTCCGGCAGTGTTTCAAATGTGTGGCAGAGCCACTTATGGAATGTGTATAATATATGTGGCATGGCCACTGATGAGGAATATGTATAAAGTGGTATATCCACTGTGAATTATAAATAGTGTAGAAATCTGTGTAGATTATGCTGGAAAAGCTAATCAAGTCAAAAGTATAGGACCAGAGTGTCTAAAGGATAATCGCGAATAGCGTAGGATACGTTTCGCAAGGATATTATATTTATGGGAGTTAAAGCCTGGCTAGGAAAGCCAAAGTATTGAATAAGTGGACATAGACAGAATACGTGAATATGAAATAAGGATATCATTTCGTAATGATAATAATTCCACTAAACGGATTTGAAAGAGTTGGTTGCAGACTCAAGGACGCTATAGAATTAACGGTTAACGCAGACGTGCAATGTCTGTAGGATGAACATTGAGTAGATCCTAAAAACTATGTTTTAATGCCAATATTAGTTGTGTGAAAATCGTTCCTGTATTCATTTGGAAAGAGGACATGTATTAAATATTCAGTCGTCAATGTAACTTGTTTTAATTGCCTGAATTATTCAAGTTTACTAATGTGCTGTGACTGTTGAGATAACCCTTGCAAGGTCAGTACAGACTATCACATTATATACAAGTTTAATCATAAAAATAATACAACACTGCTGGAGAATTAATACGAAGTAATGAACGACACTGAATCAAATAATAATATTGAATCACACAATAACGGCTCTAAATCTGCAATTGAACTGTAAGCCGAAATGGTAGAGATGAATATAATACCTAAAGAATTATTGAAGAGCAACCCAATAACTCGCGTCCAACGGGCTTCTAATATCTGGTAATAGAAGCGGCCCGTAACATCTGGTGTCAGAAGTCCGTAACATCTGGTGTCAGAAAGTGTAGAATTCATCTTCTTCGTTACCAAATGCGACGAACTAACGTTCATGTGTCAGGCTCAAGTTGGGAAACATTTCGGTTGAAACAACTACAAGAACATTTCAGTTCGGAACGGTCAAAGTCTCAGTGGAAATTGAATAGTTCGAAGAATTTTATTCAAGACGCAAGTCAAATCTGGCAACTCGAGTACACAGACAAACTACGAAGGTCAAGGTCGAATCAAGTCTCCTCCTAATGGTCACTTTCGACGCTGATTCAACTTTATCTTATTCAATCAATTTATTGATCCTGAACCGACCCAGATAACAGTGAAGAACAGCCATACCCTTGCTGTACGTCCAGATCAAACGGAAAGGTATTTCGACAAACATTTGTTCGATACTAAATGTGAACGGATTTTCTTCAATCAATCGGACGCCTGCTGATCAATTGGAATGAGTCAAACAGCTGTGTGTGGGAATCTTGTTGTGGTTTTCACAAATCACAATGTCGGGATCGTAATAAGATAAGTTCTTGTCTAAATTAGAGCTCTTGACTAGTGTGTGTTGTCCAGTTGGCTATCTTTGGCCTTCAATTTTCTCCACTGTCACTTGCCTGTTCTACATGCAGTTCTACTCATTATCATTTTGTGTATAAAATCTATGTGTTTTATATAAATTCGTGGGAAGGAAACAGAAGTACATCGGCCGACGTCAGAACGAGGCCTGTGCTATTTTCGGCTATTATACTACAGCCTGATATGTGCAATTGGGGCGAGGAGTGCCAAGTTGCACCTGAGTGTGTCAAGGTAACTAAGGCATCTGACGCGTTTAGTCAGAGACGCCAAGGCGACGCTACGAACTGTCATTATTGAAGAACTTTGCTATTGACCATGCACGTCTATTCTGATGTTTACCTTTTTGAATGCCAAATGTATACCTATCGATGTCAGGTCAGCATGACCTTGTTACACTGACTGTTCCTGTTGATATTATGTGTGTTCCCGTCAATAAATGTCTTGAAACATGCCTGCAGTGTCAAAGCATCCTTGATTACTGCATGTGATAGTATGGGTTGCAGGATCTACATCTATACGAGCCTAAACACATTGCGCGTCTGTCATCACATCTCGCACCCACACTTCAATTTCATCTAACGCTCGCACTACACACATCTAACAACATGTATACACTTCTTGGGCCAGTGATCACACTCATCAACAAGAAAAAAAAGACAGTTACATTTCTGGTGCCAGTTACGTGGGGCTCTTATGATAACATTATCTGTTCGCCTAATGTAGCCTAGAATACATTGACATTCTGAATGGAACTCTATATCTTGAGGGTTACAAAAGAAAAGACGATGCGCATACTTGACATTATTGTGACATTTAATGGATCCAGAAAATTAACATTCCTGGATTTGCACGTTACATGTATGATGTTCTTCCACTTTTTGTCGAGAAAGTTACAAGAATGGGGACAATACAGGTCATACACCGGTTGACTGGGTCTAAATAAACAGTACTCCGAATCGTACACACAGCGCTAATTTACACGTGCAATATTTGCTACAAAAGACCATAACAGAGTCATATGTACAGTTGACCCTATAAACTACAGCATTTATATTAGCTACATATAAGCATAACATAACATGCATAGTTAAGGCATTTGTCTTCTGGACATTTCGCGTAACGGCGTTTCCATTGTACAGGCTGCTGGTTTGTTACACCGTTTCATTCAACAACAGACTTTTAGGTCAGAGAGCATTCAAGCTACATTGTTTGGAGTCCAAGTGTCTGTAAACAGTACGTGGAAATAGTAAACATTCAATGAGTGCAAGCCCTAATTTGAGAAGGTCATAGTAAACTTTGGTTCGTGAATACCACTTTATTGTTACAGTGATTTGACGTTCAGTCAGCGCGTTTGACATTTCTTTTCTGTGTACAGCAAGAGCAAGGAATTTATTTTAGTATTTCAGCTGTGACTGAACTTGTTCTGCAACACATTGAAATTGATTGCTATACTGCTTAACGGTCACCTTCTACTGTTTTGTGTATTTTTCTGCGGGTTTTTCGGTTGGTGGGTCTTACGGTAAATATGCCACTTGATCGAGGCTTACTGTAATCGTTCTGTAGGTGCAAATTTTCTTAATTTGGAAATTTGCTAGTGACTATGCGGTCGCTATATGAAGTTTTAGCTGTGTGTAATTGTACTTAATACGTTGTGTTTTGTAATATGTTTGTCTGTTTTTTCAGTTTTGATTGTCGATTTTGTTTTTGCACACTGTATTACTGTAGAGTCTCTTCCTTGCCCTTGTGTATTTCTCTACACATTTTTGGTTAAAACAGTGTTGCCATTTGTATTGTTTTGTATTTTTGTCTTTGTATTTTTTTTTTGGTTGTACTACATTACTGTCATGCACAGTCTACATACACATACTTGGTCATGTTTTGATATTATTGATAAGGTAGACTCTTCATATAGAGTTTGTTAAATAATATTATATATAATGATATTTTATACAATTTTCTTTGATAAAATACATTGTTATCTCCAAAGATTGAGCACAAGGAGAAATACATAATTCAAGTTCTTTAGAAAAAAAAGACTTGTGCCCATAGTCACGAGTAGGGACTATAAGGGAATTTTTTCTTCCACAGATACTGCAGGTGATTTTTTTTGGGTACATTATAGTAAACAATAGGAACATACAAAGTCTTTTGTCTAGACTAAGACAGTGAAAGATAAGGATAGAAGTGAGTATAGACAAAGTCTATTCATTTCAGACTTGTCTCCCATTGAAGTGGGAAATATGTGTCATTTTTATTTAATTTTTTTCAGGTATATGAGATCTGAGCTGGAGACCCAAGCATGTACACACACATTGGACTACTTTATTACGCAAGGGAGAGCTCTCTTGAAGAAAAAACTGTCAACATTAGAACAATGGGCTGTTGCTCAGTATGACAAAGCATTAGCTGCAGAAGCAGAAGAAAAAAAAGCTCAGGCTGCAGAAGAAAAAAGATTAGAAAGAGAAGCTGTTATTGCTGCTGAACAAAAGAAATTGCAGATGCAGGTGGAGGAAAGGAGATTTGAAGACTGAACAAAAGAGATTGGACAAAGAAACTGAAACAAAGAGATTGAACAAAGAAGCTGAACAAAAGAGATATTGGACAAAGAAGCTGAACTCAAAGAGATTAGACAAAGAAGCTGAACAAAAGAGATTAGACAAAAGAAGCTGAACAAAGGAGATTAGACAAAGAAGCTGCTGCAGAGGAGAGGAAAAAGCTGCAGAGGAGAGGCTGAAATTAGAAAAATGGAACATGAGGAAAGAAAACAGAAGATGGAACTTGATGAAGAACTCGCAACTTTGGAGTTAGAGAAATTGAAATTGGCGAGTACGGGTGCTCAGCAAACAACTTCGAGTACGACAAGGGAGTTTGTTAGTAGGATTAAATTGCCTCATTTCAATCCTTTAAAGGATGACGTAGCAGATTATCTAGATAGATTCCAATTTTTGTGCGATACGCATAACATAAAAAAGGAAAAATATGTTGAACAACTGATGCCATTTTTTACAGGTGACACAGTGACTACTCTTATGACAATAGACGAACATGAGAGGACTAATTATGATGTTGTCAGGGCAGCATTACTAAAAAAATATCAACTAAAACAAGAAGACTATCGTCTTCGTTTTAGGACAATGTTGCCAGAAAATGGAGTAGATTTCTCTGATTTTGTTACAAAGATACGTCGTACATTTACACGATGGGTTGAGTTGTCTCAGATTGAGAAAACATATGAAGGTCTAATGGACTAATTATTGCGAGATAAGGTTTTGTCATCTGTTAATGATTCTTTTCTTGCATTCCTTCATGAGCGTAAGCCTAAAAACTTAAAAGAAATGGAGGAATACTGTTGTCAGTATGCCACAGCACATCCCCATGCTACAGTTAGCAATTCTAAAGTGAAAGAAGGGTTGCCAGCTGCGTCGGCAACACCATATGGCCCTAATTTCAAAAAAAAATTTCAGGGTGCTCAACAAAATTGGAATAGGGGAAGTAATCAAAATTACACTCAGAAGCGGAGTAATCCAACACATGATGGTTCTTCGTCTATGCAGTGGAGACAAGATGGTAGTTCTCGTAATTTTAGTGGTAATAATTTGAGACACTTTCGCAAAGGCTATCCAAATAATAACTATTCAAATTTTCGAGGTAATCATTCTCGACGTCAAGATTATGACGATGGTGAATTTAGAAACCGGGATTCAAACCGGAATGATGAGTACAATAGACAATATGATCACAATTACAGGGGAAATGATAGTCGAAATAATTACAGGGGAAATGATAGTCAAAATAATTACAGGGGAAATGATAATCGAGGTAGACCTAGGTTTAACAAGAAAAGACCTTACCAACAGGCAAACTCTGCACAACAAGAGTTTGATGGAGCCTGTAATACAGCAAATGATAGTGGTAACTCTAGGGCTATCACTGGTTGTGCTTTCGATTTTGGGAGAGCAACTGAATGCCCCCAATGCTTAACATTGTTCGATTCATCGACTGTATCTACGCTAAGTTGTGGTCACCCTCTTCCTGCTCTACCTGCTACAGTTGCGCATGATGGGAGAGGATCTCTCATCTTACATAAAGGTCTAATAAATGATAGGCTAGTCTCAGTACTTTTCGATTCGGGATGTACTACCGTCGGGGTTAAGGAGTCTCTGATAGATCCTTGCTGTGCCACTGGAAAAACAATCAAATGTATTACATTTGGTGGTACTATGGAAAGCTATCCTACTGCTATTATTAGGATTGACACTCCTTTCTTCACAGGAGATGTCCATGCATGTCTTCTTCCTAATCCTATTGCGGATCTTATAATCGGTCGTATTCATGGGGTTAAGGAATGCACCCCGCAACAAATTTCTAGTTGGGAAGAAGAAAACATTCAAACGGTCAATGCAGTGGTGACAAGAGCTCAAGCTCTTAATCCCCCAACTTCATCTGATAATAGTAATGAAGTTGATAGCCAAGACGAGCACCTGGTGATTTCCCATGACTCGTTTGTTAAACGTCAAGAAGAGGATCCTTCTTTGAAGAAATACTTCCTTCTTGCAAAGAAAGGGGATCCCAATCAAAATACGAATCACAAATCGTATATTACTATGAAGAATGGTATATTGGTACGAATGGTACAACACTCGGACAAGTCTATGCATTCGCAAATTCTTGTGCCTAAGTGTATGAGAGCCTTAATTCTTCGGCATGCACACGATTCTCAGTGTGCTGGACACATGGGTTTTTCCAGAACTAAAACTAGAGTCCTTGCGTCCTTCTTTTGGCCATTCGTGAATAAAGACATCCGAATTTATTGCCGATCTTGCAAAATTTGTCAAGAGGTCAAGTCTAGGGTCCGAGACATGCTGCTCCTATTCAGGCTGCAGATATTCCGATTCGGCCGTTTCAGAAAATGGCTATAGACATCATTGGTCCGTTCAAAATTAAGTCAGCCAGAGGACACCAATTTATCCTCACTTGCGTGGACATGTGCACGCGTTGGCCAGAGGCTATTCCTCTGAAGAGCATATCAACTGTCGATATCGCTGATGCTCTTTGGCTCGTATTTTCTTTCGTCTGGGATTCCCCGGAGAAATACTGTCGGATCACGGCACTCAGTTAATTTCGGACGTTATGTCTCAGGTAATGGCTACGCTAGACATTAAAAGGTCTCTCAGTAGTATTTATCATCCAATGTCCAATGGATTGGTAGAACGTCTTAACAGGACACTAAAGAACTTACTTGGCAAGATAACGGAGGATCATCCTGAAGATTGGGACAGGGTTTTACCTGCAGTCCTCTTTGCCTATAGAGAGGTTCCCAACGAGCATACAGGGTTTTCTCCTTTCGAACTTGTCTTTGGCGCGCAACCGCGCGGGCCAATGTCCTTGTTACACGATTTGATAACTTCCGATAATATTGACGATGATACACAATCGTCATATGAATATGTTATAGCTCTTAGGGAAAAGATTATCGAATCGTGCAGGTTAGCAACTTCATCTTCCGAATTTGCGAAAGAAAAAGCTAGGCGATTTGCTAATAAGAAAAGACGCCTACGTCAACTTTGTCCTGGAGACAAAGCATATGTCTTACTGCCCTCAAGAGAGAATAGACTTCTCATTTCTTGGAAGGGTCCATACACTATAGTCTCGAAAATTTCTGATGTCGACTATATTGTCGATGTGGATGGAAGGCATAAAACCTTCCATATAAATATGCTAACAGAGTTTATTGAACGTCCAGACTATTTACAGCCTATTTTTCCAGGCGACGGACGACTCTCCAGTTCAACATGGTCACATCTCATCCCTGTCCGTTATACAGGATGAGGAAACTATTTTTTTCTGACGTGAACTTACCTCTTCCGGCGATTCCACTTACTTCAACGGAATCGTGGAGAGACGTTACAGTCTCTTCCAACTTGTCTTTTGAGGAACAGCGTCAAGTATCCTCTACGTTACAATCATATCAGGATGTCCTTACCGACATTCCTGGACACACAGATGTCATAGAACATGACATCATACTTACTGATCGTAATCCGATCAGAGTAAGACCATACCCAATACCTATTCATTTTCAAGCACAAGTCGAGAAAGAATTGGATGAAATGATTCAACTACAAATAATTGAACCATCCACTTCAGCTTATTCTTCGTCGATAGTTATTGTTCGAAAGAAAGACAATAACATACGTCTTTGCGTTGATTATCGCAAATTAAATCAAGTTACGAAGTTCGATGCTGAACCTATGCCGTTATTAGATGATCTACTTATTAGACTTTCTAAAGCTAAATTCTTTACTAAACTAGACTTGTCGAAAGGTTATTGGCAAGTCCCACTGACGGAACGCGCCAAACCTCTCACTGCTTTTTCGACACCTAGGGGTCTGTTTCAATGGAATTTTATGCCTTTCGGGCTTATGAACGCCCCAGCGACTTTCGTGCGCATGATGCGACGAATTCTATCAGATCGTGCAGATGTCATTGCATATTTAGACGACATCTGTCTTTTCAGCGATACTTGGGAAGAACACTATGTGGGTCTAAAGAAATTGCTATCTACTCTACGTGAGCATAGTTTGACTGCTAAACCCTCTAAAGCTTTTGTTGGGTTTAGTGAAATTTCCTTCCTAGGTCATCGAGTTGGTCATGGTCTGTTGAAGACAGAAGACCAAAACATTTCAAAGATATTAAATATCTCGGTTCCGAAGACAAAAAAGCAAGTGCGTAGTCTCTTGGGATTGATACAATTCTATGGAAGATTCATTGAGAATCTGTCCTCCATTATGGCACCACTTTCAACGTTATTGAAAAAAGGTTCTCCTAATATGGTGCGTTGGTCCCAAGAATGCCAATCTTCATTGGATCAGGTTAAGAATTTGTTCTCATCTCATCCTATCTTAAGACTACCGACGATTGATAAGACTTTTGTCCTTCGTAGTGATGCCTCTTCCACTGGCATTGGAGCGGCACTAATGCAGGAATATTCAGGAACTCTGCATCCTGTAATGTATATTTCTAGGAAGCTGAATGCGGCAGAAAGGAATTACTCGGTTTTGGACCGTGAATTGTTGGCTATGGTTTGGTCCATTCTTAAGCTACAAAGGTTCCTTCTGGGCGCGCATTTCTTTATGGAAACCGACCAAAAAGCTCTTACGGCTATGCAAAGTAAGGATTTGAAGAGCTCGAGATCTACTCGTTATGCTATTGCTCTTCAGCCTTTCCATTTCACGGTGCGAGCTATCCGTGGTTCGGATAATGTGATGGCGGACATATTGTCTAGATGCCCACATGATTCCAGTTAAATCTTGTGTCCTAGTTTTTCCTGATATATTTTCAGACTTAGGTCTGTCCTTAATATCATAATATGTTGTAATACAAATGTATTTGGATGATGTTTAGATAATTTAACAAATTTCATTTTGTCCATCCATCAGTGATATGTTGCTAAAATAGCATTGACATTTGTATATTGCTATGATTATATTATTTAGTAATGTTTGATATATGATTGGTATTGCCAGCAACTTAGGTTTCTTGAATGGTATCCCTTAGTTTGTTTGGCTTAAAGGAAATATTTTCTCCTATGTTGGGAGATGATTTGTACCCTCTTCTATTGTACCTGATATTAGGTTCATTGTTTGCATGAGCACAGAAGTGATACTGGTGCTATCTTGCTCATGAACATATTAAAAAAAAAAAAAAATTGCATTTTTTTTTTTTACAGGGGGGTGGTAGTAATGTTGCTGTCATTTTCGACGGAGTCATATGTCAAGTTATTTGCTTATGTTTGTATCATAAGAATAATTGTGTCTTTACCTGCGATGTCAGGTTGATTAGGGGTTGTCTTCCCTTGTTTATTCATTCATTGTGTTTGACCTTTAGGGTCAGAGGTTGACAGTTCGGCGTAGGCCTATGGGAAGGTTTTTCGGGGAGTGAGATATACTTCCGGCAAGCCAGGAAGGTCCTGTTTTTCTGAAGGGACCAAGAGTCCATTGTTTTTCGGGGAGAATCTTCGAAGTAACTGCTATGGCAGTTTTCCCCAGTGAATCTCTGTGCGTCGGGATGACGACAGAATTCCTTGTGATGTTCTGAGGATTCATTTGCCAGGTAATACCGACCTTTATGCATTATTACGCTTTTCGGTGGCAGAACATGTAAAGGATTACCTAGGGTGAACAGCAGCTCACTGATCCGCCATTTCAGAACTTATATATTTGTGCTCGAGGTAGCCATCCAAGACTGTTAGTCTTATATTGTCCAGAAATCCAGTGACGAAGATATATTGTGGGAGCCGCAGATTGGCGGAACTTCTATCTACAATAAGTATTACTGCAGGGTTGATGATAACCTATTTAACAGAAGTACACGGCCGACGTCAGGACGAGGCCTGTGCTTTCGGCTATTATACTACAGCCTGATATGTGCAATTGGCGGGGAGTGCCAAGTTGCACCTATGTGTCATAGTAACTAAGGCATCTGACGCGTTTAGTCAGAGACGCCAAGGGCGACGCTACGAACTGTCATTATTGAAGAACTTTGCTATTGACCATGCACGTCTATTCTGATGTTTACCTTTTTGAATGCCAAATGTATACCTATCGATGTCAGGTCAGCATGACCTTGTTACACTGACTGTTCCTGTTGATATTATGTGTGTTCCCGTCAATAAATGTCTTGAAACAGGCCTGCAGTGTCAAAGCATCCTTGATTACTGCATGTGAGAGTATGGGTTGCAGGATCTACATCTATACGAGCCTAAACACATTCGCGCCTTCATTCGCACCCACACTCAATTCATCATACGCTCGCACTACACATCTAACAACATGTATACTGTCTTGGGCCAGTGATCACCTCAACAAGAAAAAAAGACAGTTACACCAGTGTAGTATGTGATGTCTATGCAGTTTATACATTTGAAGGCCAGCACCTCAACATTTGTCACTTTTTTTTCCTTTTGCAAAATACCAAGGATGTGACATAGACATCCGTAGATGGAAAGTATTGAGCCTTCTTTCTTGCTTAGCATAGGTTATCCATGTCCTGCTGTCATATAGAAGTGTGCTGGTCACGCAGGCATTATATACCACAACTTTGGTGTTCATAGTGAGTTAGGAGTTTCTCAAAACATGCATTGTGAGGCAGGCAAAGATGGTTGCAGCTTTGCCAATGTGGCTGTCAATTTCTGTGTCCAGAGAGAGTTTGTCATTGATGGTAGTCCCCAGGTATGTGAAGTGGTGCACCACAGCCTGTTTATCATAGTTATTGATAGTGATAACTGGTGCAACATCCACATCCTGTCCCAGGACATTTGTTTTCTTTAGATTTATTGTGAGGCCAAACTCCTTGCTTGCTTGAGAGAGGCTATTCATCAAACTCTGGAGCTCCTGCTGACTTTGAATGACGGTTGCAGCATCATCGGCAAACAACAAGTCTCTTATAGTACCCTTCTGATTTTTGTTTTTGCCTTCAGTCGTGCGAGGTTAAACAGTCGGTCATCTCACCTAGTGTGAAGGCATATTCCTTCGGTTGCAGCCTCAATTGCATGTTTCAAGAGCAAGGCAAAGAAGATCCCAAAGAGAGCCGCCAAAATATAACTCACTTGGGGCATACAAGGTATTCCGTGATCGGGCAACCTGTAAAACTGTATGTATGTGGGCTAAAAACAAACAGAAGTTTAGATGCAAAGAAACCTTTTAAATCTGATTTTTCCTTTGTCCATTACATTTTATCTACACAAGCTATAGTGTATTTAGTTGATACATTTTGTGTTTTTAGTCTTCATGCATTCTTAAGCGAAATTACCATATACTCTAAAGCAGAGCTTGGCAACCAGTCAATAACAAAATACCAGTGCATCCCAGGATATGATTTATTTGATCTTTAGGTGATTGTTACATGTGGCTGATAACATATCAATGTAGTGCATAACAGATCGTGAACTGATGTGATTCAGTCAATAAGTTTTCAATACATGTTTAATACGACACTTTACTGTAACAAGGCTCCATAGAGATGAATCAGAAGATCATTTGTTAAATCATAGACACGGTCCTTTGTCCGTCCTTCATCTAAAAAAAAATGAGCTGGCAACTAGCCGTCATAAAACAATAGAGTCCACGAATATTTGTCACCGCGCGACCTACTACTATGACTATAGCATAATTCGTGCTAATTGTTAGGAAGAATAGTCACGAGGTTTTATGGAAATAGATTTAAGATAGGCGAGTATCAGATGGAAACTAGAACTAAGTAAATCTTCTTCTTCTTTGATCCATAACCACCAACCGTCAAAGCAGTCAGTGGCCATCACGCCTGGTGGCGTCTTGTAGGGCAGCAACAAATTGATTCCACTTTGCTCGGTCGGCGGCCATCCTTCGTACAGTGCCCCAACTGTGGTTCATTCTTTGCATCTCAGCTTCCACAGTTCTCCGCCAAATTGTTTTTGGTCGGCCTCTCTTTCGCTTTCCCTCGGGGGTCCATAGCATAGCTGTTCTTGTGATGGTATCAGGGTCCCTTCTGAGGACGTGGCCAACCCAATTCCAGCGTCTGCCAGCTATGATGGTGTGCATGTCCTCCTGGTTACTCCGAATAAGTAGTTCTTGGTTGCTGATGGTGTTTGGCCAAAAGATTCGGAGAATTTTCCTTAGGCAGATTGTATGGAAGGAGGACAGTTTCGACATTTCCTTCTCTGTTACTCTCCAACATTCCGCACCATAGAGAAGCACAGAAAGTACACAGCTCTCATACAGTCTTAATTTGGTGTTTGTGCTGTACTGGGAAGACTTCCAAATGTTGTTGAGAACAGCAAAGGCTGTTCTCGCTTTATTCATTCTGTTGTTAATGTCCTTGCTTGTTCCGCCATCAGGTGTTACTATGCTTCCTAGGTAAGTCTGTCTGTTCTAACTTCTGGTTCCTTACTGTTATTGGCTCAGGATTGCCCACATTTAGTGTCATGACCTCTGTCTTCTTCAAATTGATGTTCAAGCCAACCTGCTGGCCATACTTATTCAGTCTGTCGGTTTTGTCTTGAATGTGTTGATGTGAATGCGCGAGTAGTGCAATGTCATCTGCATATTCCAAATCTTCCAGCGTAGAAAACGTTGTCCATCTAATTCCTCTTGGACTGCCCTCTGTTGTCTGGCACATCACCCAATCTATGACTGTCAAAAATAATGTTGTTGATAAGGGGCATCCCTGTCGTACTCCTGTTTTCACTTCGAAAGTTACATTACTCGATCCAACACTGCACGTAAAGTTAGAATAGAGGCTTTTTATAATGGAAACAATGCAGCTGGGAATTCCATAAGCCCTCAGAATTTTCCATAGGCTGTCCCTGTGTATGCTGTCGAAAGCCTTTTCAAAATCAACAAAGTTAATGTACAGCTGTCTCTGCCATTCTGAGCACTGCTCTATAATGTTCCTGAGGGCAAATATATGATCTGCACATCTTCTGTTCTTTCTGAAGCCCGCTTGTTCTTTCCTCAGTTTATGGGGGTGGACTTCGTCCTGGCGACAGGCCTGCAGATTTAGCATGACTACAAACCGAACGCAGAAGAAGAAGAAGAAGGTCAACTGCTTTTGAAATTCTCTGGATGATTATCCTGCCTAGTATTTTGCTGGGAACTGAGAGGAGGGTAATTCCTCTCCAGTTGTTGCAGTCTGCAAGGTCGCCCTTCTTGGGCAATTTGACAATTATTCCTTTACTCCACTCTGTTGGTGTTGTCTCAGTTTCCCAGACTTGTGCAAATAGTGGTTCTAATAGTTCTGCTGCTAGTTCAGGGTCTGTCTTGAATAGCTCAGCATTTAGATTGTCGTGACCAGGCGCTTTTCCATTTTTTAGCCCTTTGATAGCTGTGATAATTTCTTCTTTTTGTGGAATGTCTGTATTTACGTCTAAGTCACTTTCAGCCTCAGGAACATTCAGCTGAGTCTCTGGTGGTTCCTTATTTAGGGTTTCTCTGAAGTGCTCTGCCCATCTTGTTTCCTGCCCCTGTGCTGTGGTGATGAGATTTCCTTGCTTGTCTCTTACTAACGTTATGTTGTTTGCACCTCGTTTTCCACTGATAGCTTTAGTTATTTTATAAACTGTGCTTTGTTCATTTCTCAGTGCTGCCTCTTCTGCCTGTCTTGCAAGGTCATCCAGAAATGTCCTTTTGTTAGCACGGGTTTGACGTTTTACTTCCTTGTCCAGCTGACTGTACTGTTTCACTATATATTGCCTTTAACCTGGGAGACTTAGCTTCTGTTTTCTTTCTTTTCATTTCCTTTCTCTTCGCTATGGTGTTTAGCGTTTCTAGTGTTAACCAGTCTTGGCTCTTTTTTTCCTGGAATCCCAAGCATGACTTGCTGCTTTCTTTGTATATTGTTGAGATGGTGTTGAATTTCTGGTCGACATCGTCGGTCTCTGTTCTTTCCTGGAATAGCTGAAATACTTCCATCGGGAGACCTATAAAATAAATAGGGAAATATTAAGCCGCCTAACCAAAAGGCTGGAAAAGCCGGCACTATTTTTTTAGAAGGAAAACTTCGGGATGATAAGGCAGTTGATCTGAAAATGCCGGTGTGTACAGATGTACAACCGTAGATCTTGAAGTTTTCAAGACATCGACTCGATAAAGATAGTATTACTTAAATGTGTGGGAAATTTTGTTGCTGTAAGTAGAACTTCAAGTGACTTATTTAATAGTGCAGAGATGTACAGAAGTTATAAAAGGCCATAAGATTCAGAGCTTAAAACACAGTGTTATTATTGTTGGCCTGCTCACAACACGCAGTCACGATAAATGAAGGCTCACCGCATGAGTGAGAAGGTCGCAGTACTTTCCCGTGCCGGGCGATTCATAGTATCAGATTACAACTCCAGGAGTCAACTGAATAACTTAATGATTCGTTCAGGGTGATTGGAGATTTTTGAATATTAATAATGAAGATGAGATTGTGAATATTGTTATGGAAAAGGCATTTTTAAGTTTGCACGCACTGGAAGATATAGCAAGGAGAAGGTAACCAAATGTATACATCTGACTTTGTTTACTATGCATTGGTAGAATTACCTAAATAAAATGATTGTTTTGAATCTGGAGAGTTTACTCTATTATCTCTCGTTGAGGAAATCTTACAGTAAAGATATATGAAGAAATACGTGCAAATAATTGTCACGCCACATATAACAACACAGAGGAAGTTTGGAACGGACTAGGTTACAGATATCAACAAGAATAAAGATCTCTGGCAGTATACCAGTATTCCTGACTTGGATGATATAACAAACATCTACACTATACTAATCACCTCCCTACGGTCACACAATAACCTATATGGTGCCGAGACCAGTCCTCTGAGTGGCATAGCATGTAAACTTATATGGTACCATAACCAGTTCTTTGAGTGACATAGCATCTAAACTATATGGTACTACGACCAATCCTCTCATTGTCATTGTATTCAGGAAAGGTCAAATTGGACTAAGCTGATAGGCTATACATAGGACTTTTGCAAATGGATGCATATCAACAACAAATGGCACAATCACTCCCTCAACAACAATACCAACAGGGTTCTAATGTTCCGCTCCCCACTGAGCAAGACTCAACCATGACAGCTCTTCAGCGGATAACGGATACACTATCTAACGTTGACCATTACGCCAAGTTCAACCAAGTAAGATCAATGATAACTCCCTTCGCAGGAGAGGCGAAATGTTTTAGAAAGTGATTAGTAGATATTGAAAAATTTGCTTCAATGGTCAATGCTATCACGGATGCAGACAAAAAACGTGTTGCATTCTTGTCCAGTGACTCACTAGTGACAGATTTTCTAAGAAGGCGTATGCAACTTTATCCAGACGAGACATACGACTCCCTCAAGAAGGAACTAGTAAGTAGATATAGTGACATAGTTGACGATCAGCACGCTTGGACATTACTCAGAAAGATCAGGCAAGAAAGGAATGAACCAGTCCAATTCTACGGTGATCGATTGTTGAATCTTGCTGAAGAAGCATTTTTAGGTGGATCTATCCCATCACCAGAGCTCGAACGTCATTTGGTAGGAATATTTGTTGATGGACTCTATACCGACAATCTGAAACTTCACCTTATACGTAAAGATACGAAAACAATAACGGAGACGATTCAGGCAGCGGTAGCAGAAGATAATGTTCACAAAAGGTTTCATCAGAGAATAGGTAGGGAGCCACAATCTAATGTAGTCTTTGATCACGAACCCATGGAAGTAGACCATACAAGACAACAGTGGCGTCGACCTGACACCCACAGACACCATAACCATACTGGACGTGAGATACAACAACATTCACATGGACCAGCACAAAGACAGAATGTGTACAATGTGTCTACAGTCATTTGTTACAATTGTAATAAAAAAGGACATATAGCTAAAAATTTTAGAAGTAGAAACGCAGATAACTACCACAGGCAGTTTCCATTTAATCCAAGGTACCCACAGGGAAATTACAATTATGAATCAACATCCAGGCGTACGACACCAGTCAAGAAACACTGGGATACATTGAACAAAAGAACAAGTAGAATGGCAGTAAGAAATTTTATCAATGCAGTTAAAGCCAGAAAAATTTGGGAGTTCCATAGTGTAGTACTGGAAAACGGACGAGGGTGTCGCATAACGACACCAGATGGAAATTGGACACATATAAGTCACACTAATCAAGAAAAGCATTGGGTAACGCACAACACACCCACGAGTATAAAAACAAGCAAACCAAAGAAGCTTCAAGAATGGTCTATGGATATGCAGTCAACACGATACGACAGAGAATACATTGCAGGTAGGACTAACACCGTGCAGATCTACTTTCAAGAATCCCATACCAGAGGACGCACTACAACAAACTATTCAAAAAAAAAGGTTTTTGAAACTTCCACTAAATAGATGAAAAACACGAAGGAAATAAATATAATTAACTCCACATCAACAGGACAGTTCTCTGAAAATCGTATGACATACATACACTCAAACCTAGAGAATGCAGAAGTTTTGACCTTCCACACAGAGCAAAATAAAGATGCTGAAATAATCAAGATAATATAAACAAGTGAAGATCACCCACACTAAGTTGAAAGACTTCACAAGATCCTGCCCATTTTGAATGAGGTACCAATATCGCATAATGATAAACAAGAAGAACGTTACAAAGTGTGTACCCCAACACTTAGTTGAATAATTTTGTCCCCCATTTTCATGATGAGAAACGGACAACTATGGGACGCGATAAAACCACAGATGTTATTGTAAGAAAGAAAATTTTGGGTCCTCTATGTTACAGAGACATAGTGGAATACGTAGCAACTTGCAAAATTTGTAAAGGCCAAGGAACATTAGACCCGACAAACACCCATTACAGAGATGTCACCATCTCACTATCCAGAAACGATCTTCCAATGATATCTCAGGACCATACCCTCTGACCCATTCCGGCAACCATTTGTAGATCAGTATTCTTAGGCGAATCATACCCACTTAAAGATATAACATCTTCCACGGTACTACATTTCTTCGCAAAGAAGTTTCATATCCCAAGACACCGGATGCCCAAAAAGATTCTTTCCGATAATGAAACACAATATGTCGGGAACCCTTAAAAGGCCATGTAAAAAGAAATTCCACATAAAACACACCACCACTACTTCTATAACCAAATTCCAATGGCCGAAACAGCGAATGCATTCAACCATGCATGATCCTAGCTAAGTATATACAGGAACAACCACAGTAATAAGGATGTATAACCCGACCAAGCACATGAAGCGATACGGGTTAATACTAATGAAACAACAGTACTTTCCCAATTTATATGCACTACGTCAGGGAACCAATATTTCTGAGCTTGAACAATTTATTACAGCCACAACGCAAATACTCAGGCGAAGACCCCATCGAAATTATTAATCCGAGAAAAAATCAAAGCACATCAAAATTTGCACACTCGCAATGCTACAAAGCTTATTAGAAAGCAACAGCACACGACAAAAATGCTATCCTGGAAGAATTTTAAGTTGAGATTCCATAATAATACCAAAAAACATGTACGGAACATCAAAGTTTCGACACACGATGGACAGATGGTTACAAATACTTGAGAAACCACCCCAACCAACTATATTTTGTGGAGCGAGGAGAAAAATTTAACCACAAAAGCGTCGACGTTACACAGTTAAGAGATATAATCCTCGCCCCAAGTAAGACAAAATCTCGCCAAGACAGACCGACGAGAACAGCAACTCCTCCACTATCAACGTCCAGACTCATGTAAACTAACACTGCCTATGGTGAATTTGAAATTTGACGATGAACAACCAGTTTATGACCCACACTCATACTGAATGAAGCCATAAACCGACTGCTTCAGTTTCAGAGATAATCAGACAGCGAAAGACGACATCCCACTTGCAGAATTAAGATAAAGACTTCAATACAGAGATGCCAAGATTACAGAACGATGAATCAACAAACCCACTTTAGCTTCTCATGAGGATGAAACACCACAGCCATGGTGATAAACAAAATCAAACATATTATAGATCAGAAGTGCCAACTATAAGCTACATATCAGTCAAACGAAGAGTGGAGGCAGTGACGACGACATTTCCTCTTCAGCGAATGCTAGATCTAGAGAAAAGAACACGCCCCCTATTACTATCTAGATGAGGAACAACCTATCACACAGACTCTCCAAATACATATGCAGAATTTATCCAACGCACACCAACCCTTACTGAGATCATAGATATTCCTTCTCGAACCACACGATAAGAGCAGAATCCGACCATCGATACACCACACTTAATCCCACTTGATAACCAGTACAACCAACGACAACTGAAACTTTTCAACTAAACATAAGGGCAACCACCAAACCGTCCATAACTGAGACTTCTTCTGAACGATGTCCATACCCAGTGCGAAATATATACGACCATCACAATAGCAATGTCCAGAAATAAAAATACTTCGCATAACGTCCGCCCTACACAGATAAAGCCAATCCAAGTCCCTTCAAACACTTTACCTCCCACACCCATCATTCACCAACTTACATGTCGAGCGAACGATAAACACAAAAAACGCTTTCCAAAAACGCCCACGCGCAACGTATGACAGTCGCCTTATCCAAACGTGAAATAACACTTTTGGAACTCCGCCAAACACTCCTTTCAGCGCAGATTTAGTATTAGTTTTAACCATCCCTCCCACTACATCAGTAACTCACCAGCCCTTATTTTAGGCCCGAATAGATAGTTTTAATTTACATCTTTATTTTCCTTTTTTCACGAGAGATGTCCAGCGAGAGATGTCAGCCCCCATTTCATCACCATACTACTAGCCCATGATAGTAATAGCAACGACAGATGTCAGTGCCGACATCCAGTAAAAACCCTATGATCGGTAACCTATCAAGTTATGTAATAATCCAGTGATTTTTTTAGTCCTGAAGGACACAAGTCAAACATTTGTATCACAAGACATGTCATGTGTAATATAAGGTACTTTCATATAAAATTATATTTACAATAGTTTTAATTTCATATGATTAAACCAACTTTGACGTGCACTGATGCTTAGGGATAATGCATACAGAGTCTTATGAATTAAATGATTTTCAGAAAATTTAGACAAGCCAATCCGCACTAGGGGCGATCCCATATTCTTCCTTTTATAGGAAATAGCGCAGGAGTACATTTTTTTTAGTAACTGCTTACTGAACTCTAAATATGGCTACTTACAACAGAAGCAAGGAAATCAACCTTACAACAAAGCATACCCAGACTTAGCTACAAAGCATGAGTAGAGAGTACCTGTCATTGGCAAAAGCCTAACTAATTGTGAATAGCACAACACACAAAAAACGCTATGCATCGAATCGGAATATAGAATAAATGACCTCAGATCAGTGATGATACACATAACTGAATTTTAATCGATGTATTGGGTTGAAAATGATGATAAGAACATAAAATGTTATGCACAAGAACTTAGCCACGATGATAAAATAAACGAGATTGCCTGGTTAGGCAACATTTATTAGCATTATTATTATCATTATACTGAGTGGTCTGCTTATATTAAGTACGAAGTTATATACGAATAACTTGGTTAAAGAACAGAGTCCTGTTTAACACTACTGCTGATGGTGAAAACCAAATGAATCCTCCAAGATATCACCCAGAGGAAAGTGTTACTTGAGAACGTCCCCATGACTACATTTACTCCCCATCCCATCACCTACCCGCTTGTAACCCCCCCCCTGTGACATGCCTGTAGTAGAAAACATACTCATCGCAAGTAAAACAACTGCTTTGCACTGTAGTTATACCCATGTAGAGCCCATAATGTTGGGACAGACAGGAAATATTTCGGCAAAGTGCGATACAAAAAATGTTGATGAAGTCAAACCCACATGAATAACATTGTTTTACGTTAAAGTTAACATACATTTATACTGACAGGCACATACATTATTGGATATCCTTTCCAATGATTAGTCATTACAGTTTTAACTGTTATTGTTTATCCATCCATCATGCAATTGTTTTGTAAAAGTTGAGAAGAAAACCTTGTACATATATATATATATATTTTTTTTTGCTTCACAATTGAACATTTTCTACAGAAGAAAACGGTGTTCAGACATACATTTTATTTTTTTTAGACAAAAAGAAATGACAGTGCAGGTGCATCCAAGACTTATCAGTCACACACAATTCACTGACGACATTCCTCTCCACATACATTCTCACTTACTTGTTACGGTAGAATAAGGTCACATGCTGACTAATAGCTACATTTTTTGTGTGAAAGTTAAATTTGAATATTACAAAAGATGAGATTACTCAGTACGTCTTTATGCCAGACAATGAGCTGTCATTGGCAATAGATGTTTTAAAGACATCAAATGTCTTCTGTAAAATCACTGACCTCAGTGACAGAAGAGATGTCGCACTGTATTTATGTATAATAACTTGACAAAATGTTTGAAGTTCATTGAACCCTATTAAGTTTGAGTTTGGTTTATTGTATTGCCACTGAGATGCCACGGATAGGTAAAAGTTTAAACGAGTCATATTGTGATGACTTGTGAGATTTTAATTGTTTGTGGACCTTGTCATGAAATAGTTAGTAACATTGTTGTTAACTCACCAGTTATTTATTTTTGTGTGTGTGTTTGTTATGAAACATTGTATAGGAGCTTCTACTGGCCGGGGATAACACATAAATCTTTTGGATGATAGCATGTACTTAGACGAGTATACATAGGGTCCCTCGATTTACGAATATTTTTTATCTTCACGCATGATTTACGATATTTAAATTTTTTTTTTTTTTTTTCATTTTCTCAACAGGGAATTTTAGGGATTTGGATTTATATTTTTGATAGAACGCAAATGTCTCCTTACAGGATACATTTGTATAACCCCGGGATCTGTGTCACCGCTCGACCTACTACTATGACTATAGCATAATGCGTGCTAATTGTTAGGAAGAATAGTCACGAGGTTTTATGGAAATAGATTTAAGATAGGCGAGTATCAGATGGAAACTAGAACTAAGTAAATCGGAATAGCCGAAATACTTCCATCGGGAGACCTATAAAATAAATAGGGAAATATTAAGCCGCCTAACCAAAAAGGCTGGAAAAGCCGGCACTATTTTTTGAGAAGGAAAACTTCGGGATGATAAGGCAGTTGATCTGAAAATGCCGGTGTGTACAGATGTACAACCGTAGATCTTGAAGTTTTCAAGACATCGACTCGATAAAGATAGTATTACTTAAATGTGTGGGAAATTTTGTTGCTGTAAGTAGAACTTCAAGTGACTTATTTAATAGTGCAGAGATGTACAGAAGTTATAAAAGGCCATAAGATTCAGAGCTTAAAACACGGTGTTAATATTGTTGGCCTGCTCACAACACGCAGTCACGATAAATGAAGGCTCACCGCACGAGTGAGAAGGTCGCAGTACTTTCCCGTGCCGGGCGATTCATAGTATCAGATTACAACTCCAGGAGTCAACTGAATAACTTAATGATTCGTTCAGGGTGATTGGAGATTTTTGAATATTAATAATGAAGATGAGATTGTGAATATTGTTATGGAAAAGGCATTTTTAAGTTTGCACGCACTGGAAGATATAGCAAGGAGAAAGTAACCAAATGTATACATCTGACTTTGTTTACTATGCATTGGTAGAATTACCTAAATAAAATGATTGTTTTGAATCTGGAGAGTTTACTCTATTATCTCTCGTTGAGGAAGTCTTACAGTAAAGATATATGAAGAAATACATGCAAATAATTGTCACGCCACATATAACAACACAGAGGAAGTTTGGAACGGACTAGGTTACAGATATCAACAAGAATAAAGATCTCTGGCAGTATACCAGTATTCCTGACTTGGATGATATAACAAACATCTACACTATACTAATCACCTCCCCACGGTCACACAATATTAAAATGTTACTTCGTCTTCAAAAAAACTTGACAGAATCATAATAGATACTTCTCTATAATATTGCCGTGCATTACAGGCATAAATAAAGCTGCGGTCATCAGCTAATCAATGAATTTTCCTGTGGACATTAACATATATCTAGAGCCCGAAAGAACACATCCTCACTCATCGACAGACACAAGCCAAAGAGCGAAAGTTGACAGTTAGATCTAAAAGCAGACGCCGTTTAGGTCAGAATTTATTTAAAATTACGTCACATTAAAAATTCATGGTGCGCTTACAAAACTGGTGCGTTATCGTGCATCATCTATTGTGCATAGCTGTACCTTCTGATAGAACGTACGCGTATGTGCAAGAATGAAGCGTAACAGTGATGAAGTGGGAAAGAAAGAGATCATTTTTAATCTAGGGAAATTTTGGACTCCCACCAGCATTAGAAAGCAAAGTATCCTCAGAATCAAAGATACTTTATTATGTATCCCCAGTGAAACCACGAGCTAGCTTACGAAAATTAATTTTATTCGTAAACTACATAAGATGGGAAAGTGATCTTGTTTTGTAAGTGAAGTTAACATTTGATAAAATATCATTTAGTTTCAATTTTCTACTGCTGTGTTCATGGAATAGTAAGAAGCAAATCAATCGGCAGAGATACATGCTCGTACCTGTCAACCTGTATGAATTTTTCGTACAATGTACGGATTTTTGATACTTTTAGCAGTGTACGGCCGTAAATACTCGTTGTATGGATTTTTCCCCCCCCCCCCCCCCCAGAATCAGAAAATATTTTCTAGCCCAGGTTTTTTTTTTACCAATTTTTTTTTATTTTTAATTCCGGAAATCTCGGCGTTCGTTTTTAACTTCAATATATTTCCGATCAATTGTCATAACATTCTGTGTAGGCCCTACATAACTAGAAAAAAAAGTTTGTTTGCGTTGAGTAGGCCTACTTTATGCCAGCGCTCGAGATTAGCTGCTTTATTTTTTAATAAAATGGCAATCTGTTATCACTGGTCTAGGCTACCAACTCTTAAATAATAATTTTGTAAATTTTTGGTGGTACGTTTTTTCTTCCTAGATTTGATATCTTGCCCTTCAATAGCCTATATTTCCGATAAATTGTCATAATATTCTGTGTAGGCCCAACATAACTAGAAAAAAAGTTTGTTTGCGTTGAGTAGGCCTACTTTATTCCAGCGCTCAAGATTCGCTGCTTTATTTTTTAATAAAGTGGCAATCTGTTATCACTGGTCTAGTCTACCAACCCTTAAATAATAATTTTGTAAATTTTTGGTGGTACGTTTTTTTCTTCCTAGATTTGATATTCTGTTCATAATTTTGTTTATTTTGTTGTTGTTGCTGTTAGCTGTTTGCTTTGTTCGTTGTATTTTTTAATCATTCTCTTCGTCTACAAAGATTATTAGTTGAAATATTTCATTCACTGAATGATGGCTGAGCCTAATTCAAAGAAACAAAAGCTGACTGCGAAAGATCATTTTTAATGATGAAAAAATCCACACAGACTGCAGGAGGCCCATGAATGCGGACACACTCACTTCTATTTTACAGTGTAAGATTAACATTGATACATGCTGTGCAGACTTTAAGCCCACAAATGCAATTCTGCAAAGTGCTAAAAGTGCATGTGTTGATTATATACTGAAGCACATTAGAAACGCACCACTATTATATATACTGATGCCAAGAAGCTGGAAAAAAAAAGTGTGGGAACGGATTTTCCCCGTGTTTGTCATGAGGTAGAGAGCGAATGGCTGCTGGAATGGAAAGTGCATGATTCAACCCATGGGTTTGTGTACAGACTACATGAAAACAATGAAAGTTACATGTGCAACACGATTCCCAACAGCTATGACCCTGAAAATGTGTTCGCGTTGTGGCAGTATACTCGGTATAAAAAGGCCCTTGAGACAAAACACCCAGTACATGTGCTTGAAATGCCACGACTATCTGAAAATGACCGCCAATGAGCCATTGGTATGTTGGAGACCGGAATGAGCTCACGGGCCATTGCCAGAAGGATGAATTGCCAGCACAGCACTATTGTACGTCTCAATGAACGTTACGGAACCACTGGCAGTGCCCGGGATAGACTTCGGAGTGGCCAACCACGAGTTACTACCCCTGCGCAAGATCGTCATATTGTGCTGAGTCACCTAAGGAATCGTTCTCTCCCAGCAAGTCAAACAGCAAGAGCAATAGTGGGTAGACGTGGGCAAGTCTCTTGAATGACAGTCATACGACGACTCAGAGATACAGGCCTTACTGCAAGACGACCTTATGTTGGGCCAAACTTGACTCACAGACATCGTCAACATGTCAGATGGACTAGACTGCAGTGGAATGCTGTCCTATTCACAGACGAGAGCAGATTCAGCATATCCTTTGCTGATGGACGTATGCGGATTTGGCGACGGTATGGAGAGCGCTTTGCAGAGTGCTGTGTTCATCAGCACAACTGATTTGGAGGTGGCAGTATTCACATTTGGGGTAGATTCAGTTTTCACCATCGCTTGCCTCTTCACGTCTTCCGTGGAAATGTTAATGCTGTGACATATCGAGATGAGGTTCTGGATGCATTGGTTGCTCCTGCGTTCACAAATTATCCAGACTTGCAGCTTCTCCAGCAGGATAACGCACGTGCGTACACCGCATGCATTACGCAGCAATATCTACAGCAGCAGAACATTGTGACGATTGATTGGCCTGCCCTATCACCAGACATGTCCCCTATAGAACATCTGTGGGACGAGCTTGGACGCAGAGTCTACAGGAAAGGTTCTCCAGCTAATCTGCAACAGCTCGAAGCTGCTCTTACACGTGAATGGGACTTGATTCCCGGAATTTCCTTCAGAGACTTGTGCGTTCCATGCGGAGCCGCTGCCAAGCTTGTTTGCAAGCACACGGTGGACATACCAGATACTGAGGATAGTGTGAATGAATTTTTTTATTGGTTGCATTTTTGGTTTTCTCCCTTGCCTGCACAGAATGCAATGAATTTCATAACAATCAAATGTACAAATTAACGACCAGCATGGATTCATAGGAAAATGAATAAAGATTCCAAATATGTAAACTTGTAAACACTTATATTTACATTTCACACTCTGTTCCTGGATTATACAGGTGGTGCGTTTTTAATGTGCTTCAGTATAATACAAAACACTGTACATCGAAAGAATAGTTTACCTCATGATCACTAAGTTTTTTTATATGTAAAGAACAGCATGAGACTATTAGCATGTTTTATATCACAATAATTCAAATGCTAATAGATTTGTATATGTCATTTCTCATTTTAAAACTGTATTGCGTATAATTTTTTAATATATTTTTTGCGTAAGGATTTTTGGGTGTTTGTAAGGATTTTTTTGGTCCGGCGTACAGATTTTTGTCTCAGGAGGTTGACAGGTATGCATGCTACACATGTGATAGGTTGCACATATTCCAAGTACTCTTAAACTTGAAAATAGATATGATTTTATCAAGGTAGATCATTAGAGAGCTCAGTTATTCTAAGCTAAGATCCCTACAGTTCCGGAGTTGCCTACCACTGCTCTAAAGTGTTTGTAAAAACATAGTTAATTCCCAAATGAATTGTATACTGTATTCTTATGCATTAACCTTATCAGAGCTCACAGATAAATATGCTGCACAAGCAATATTCCATTCAACCACTGATGGTCAATGGATTATTTTAAATTATATAAATACATGTAGAATGTTTTTCATTAGTTTCATCCATGTTTTGGCTTTTTGTATTTGTTACTTCATTGTTGGTGTTTATGTTTGCTGATGAGGACATCATTTTTGTATTACCATCAAGCTGACTTTCACCTTAGTTGCAAAGATTTTTTCATTCATTATTCTGTGCCATTTTTCTTACATAAAATGATTGATGTGAAAAGAAATTCTAAATGGTAAAGGCAAATTAACAGACAGTTTTTCTTCAATAAATGTGTTGACTTCTATTAATAAATTATGGTAGCTTGATTTTTTGAACATATTTCTCTTATTCCTGACTGATCAGCAGATTCATGATTATTTTTTTTTTTAATTCTCATTGAAAGATTTCCTTGTTTTGTCTTATGTGTATTGTTTAATGTTTTTTAATTGAGATGTGGAAGCTGTGTTTTATCTGTATGCTGATTTTTAACATTGCATTTCTGAAGTCATTCCAAGTTATTCGATGTATGCCAGTTTTGGTTTCATATTGTTGGAAATTTCCTGCAACCATTTATCATTTAGAATTTCTTTTCACATAAATATTTTATGTAAGAAAATTACAGAAATTATGTGAGGACAGCAAACCATAAGTCAGAAGAGTTCAGGACCACCACTGGTGTAAGACAAGGTGATATCCTGTCACCTTATCTTTTCATACTCCTCTTGGACGATGTCATCAAGGCATGTAAGGAGAGAACAAGAAAGTATTCAGTGGGGTACTGGAAGATAAGACAGGTCTGTATTTCACAGCTGGCATTTGCTGATGATGTTGCCCTGATTGCTAAATCAGAGGCACATCTCCAATCCAACCTGCAAGTCTGGAAGGAAGAGCTGGAGAAGAGAGGGATGGTCATAAGTAGCTCTAAAACAAAATCTATGGTGATATCACGAGAAGAAAGAAGACTTCAGATTAAGCTGGGAGAACAGGTCCTGGAGCAGGTCGACCACTTTAAATACCTCGGAGCTATTATAGACCGAAAGGGAGGCATCAAAGAAGAGTTGGCCACTCGAAAAGCAGCAGCTGGGAGACTTTTTCAGGCCATAAATCAAGGATTCCTCAGCAAGAGAGAGGTTGGTAAGAAAACGAAGATGGCTGTATACCGCTCCACCTATGTCCCAGTCTTGACATATGGATGCGAGACATGGGCAATGACTACAACCCACAAAAGCCAGATCCAAACCTCAGAAATGAGGTATCTGAGGAAGGTGGTTGAAGTAACAAGAAGAGACATGGTCTGCAACCAGACAATACGTCAAGGCCTAAAATCCCACCCCCTGCAGACCCAAGTAGAACAGTCCCAACTAAGATGGTTTTGTCATGTCTGCAGAATGGGAGAAGATCAGCTACCATGACAAGCATGGGAAACAAAGAGCCAGGGAACCAGACCCCCAGGACGACCCAGAGTCTGCTGGGAGGACAACATTAGACAATCTTTGAAGGACTGAGGACTAGAATGGAACCAGGCCAGGAGGAAGACAGCCGATAGGATAGTCTGGCGCTCTCTCTTCCAAACCTCTACACCTCACGGTAGAAGGGGAACGACTAAGTAAGTAAGGAAATTTCCTGCTTTAATTTTGCTTGGTTTCCTACAAAAGTTGCTATTTTTTACTGATTTGTCAAGCAGATGTAGTTATATAATTCACTTTTCTTTTTATTCCTTGTAGATGCAGACAGGGGAAGCAGATGGATTCAACTTGGCAAAGGTGTTGAATTAGAGGTTTCAGTTTCCCAAGGACAAACTTCACCACGTCATCAGCGACGCTCAGGCAGCATCTTCAAGTCCCTGTCCTTTAGAAAAGAAAAGCCTAATTAGCTTGAAAATTCCATGATGTCAAGACTATGAAACTATCTGAAATAATTAATTTTTATAAATTGTAGAAAATTACAGTGGTTGTGACTAAAATGGAGGAAGTGTAATCATGTATAAGCCATTACACTGACATATTGAGTAACTAAATTGTGCAGACTACCTTAGCAGATAAACTTTTAAATCTCAGTGTTTTACTATTTTAGTTTATTAATAATTGTTTAAAAAATAACTCTACTGCATTAATGATATTGTGATATTTCTTAACATTTTACACTAACACTGTAAAATAACATCTTGATGTTACACAACATTGTTACACTACATTGTTTAGTTTGTCAGACTGATCTGCTATTATTAACATTTTTACAGGTATGTGAGCTTCATCATTCTTGAAGGTACCATTTCACTTCCTGTAACTGAGTACGCCTTAAATAGACAGGCTGAATAGGTTGCCTCAGATATCCAGTCAGCAGAGAGAAATAATGAGTAAAATGTGAAAGACCAAATAAAGAAGAAATGAGGACAGCCAAAATACTTCTAAGAAGATTGTAAAGCTGTAGGTTCAAACAGCATGTTAGCAGAAGCCATGAAAGCTATCAAAAGCATCTTTTTGCTGATATACAGATTGGTTGGTTTGGAAAGAGAGGAAATACCAGCTGACTACAAGGAAAGATATCTGATCAGATTTTAAGAATGCCAGGAACATTATTAAACAACATCCTCGGGACTTGAAGCAGATATCATAGATCTACGACTTTATGCTGGTTTTTGACAAAACTAATCATATACATGTCATATAGCAACACTGTACATTATAGAAGACTGAGTATTGCATGGAACTCCTCATTTAACATCAGATTTGTGAATTATTGACATTGACAAAACCATTGACAAAGAACAAAAGAACCACTTGAAAAACTAATAAGCCAGTGTGGATTTTCTCAAGTTATCAGCCTGATAAGAAAACAGAAAAATGTGAAATGCAGATTTCTTTGAAAAGGGCAGCTCATAGAACTATTTAGGTTGAACATGGATGCCTCATTCCATTTCCCCTTCTTCTTAGTCATAGACTGGATTATGAAAACAACAATATTAGTCACTAAGGTAAATTCAGTGGCCTGAACTTTATGGATATCTGGCACTCTGTCCCATGTTTGCAAACTAGGTGCAGGATAACTTGACAATTCTTTACAAGTAAGCAGAGAAATCAGTGATCATAGGAACTCATGCTGCAATGATAGTCAGATTGCGTTCAATGAAACACCCAAATAAAATCATTATTCATGAATGTATACAGGCAGCACAAATGATATAGTTCAAGGCAAAGCCAATGTTATCAGATTATGGATAAAAGGAAGTAACCAGACATGTATCAGTCAAACAAACAAAAGTTTAGTTGGACAGATATAGAATGTTATTCAGCTACCATTTATTCACATTAAAGGTTTTTAACAGACTTGAAATAAGATTGGAGTAAATACTTTGAAAAAACTAGAAACCAGTCTAAGAGCTATATAGACACCTACGAACTGGGGGAAAAATAAAGTCTACAGCCACAAAATGTAAATTATAATGATGTTGCAATATAAAAGAACTGAAAAAAAAAAAAAAAAGAATGACTTTAACTCTTCCTATACTAAACAAACAAACAAATGTGGATTAAGCCAGAGCAGGAATGACAGACCATGCTTAAAATAACAGTGGTCCTTAAAAAATATTGTGTGATCTTCAGAAATATAATTATTTGTGTCCATAAAAATGAAGTTAGACACAGATGGATTTGTATGTTGCTTAAAGTCTGAGTACTGTCTGTCTGGGAAAAAAAATATTTATGATTGAAATGTCATCCCAAATGTGAAGATGAACAAGAGAAAAAAAACGGAAAAAAACTGGACAATGCACCATCTCAAAATTGAATGCATTTGATGCAAATTTTAAAGTAATTTTTCTGTGCCTCCCAATGACTGATCTCATTCAAAACCAAAGGGTGATCACTTTAAAGGTATGCTTTTACCAAAAGCTTAAATTCATCCAGAGACGGATACATTGAATGCAAAAATTTTTCTGCCTCCCAATGTAACAGCCTGATTCAACCAATGGAATTCACGGGTGTTATAGAGCTTAAAAAGATGTACAAGAAGGAAGTCCTGCGTCGTTTATTGTTGGCTGAAGATGAAGAAAGTGTGGTGGCGTTTTCCAAAAAGCTTAATTACAAAGACTGCTGCTATATGTTAGCTGATGCTTGGACCACCCTGTCACAAGATAATCTCAACAAGGCTTGGAAATAGTGGAACTGTTTTCAAGCAATGCCCGGATTTTCGGACTGTGACAAAGATGATGCACACATGTGACTAGAAGATGATAATGATTCTGGTTTTCAGTTTTTGGAATGACGAAGAAATTTTGTCTGCAAGAAGAAAACCAAAATACATGTAGTGTGATACTCCTCAGAAATGATACTTAGAAATTACACGCACACTACATAGAAACCGCGATCTGTACGAGCAAGAAGATGACAGCCTGTTGAATGCGGGACTTGGACTATTTTTTCTTCATTGATGGCTGTGTACGACCATACAAACGTTTTGTACACCAAGGCCAGTTTGCCTAATTTAAACTCTACATAAGTGGCTGAGAGAGCTATTCTGCACCAATGAAAATACGACGCTAAACCATAGCAAATTTCACGGTCAATCGTTGAGTGGTGTTTTGTACATATACATATATATTTATATGTTAAATATTTAATTTTCATAAATAAAATTATATATAAAATTATAAACATTATATGTCTTAGCTGAATGGGATGTTTCCCTTATAAATAATATTTATAAAATTTCATAAACATGTTTTTTCACTTGTTTTTAATTAAACATTGCATTGAGATTCGGAGTTTTAACTCTAGTAGAAATGAATGTCGGTGCAGAGGGGCCCCAGTATCGGGTAAAATCAGAATATATAAAAATAAAATAATGAACAAAGATGTTATGAAATAAAAATATGAACATATATTGTGATTAAATAAAAAAAATGTAGGGATAAACAGGTCTATGAGTAGAAGAAAGCACAATGAAAAGTCAAAAAGGTTTAATTTTAAAAACTCATATTTAGCTTGACAGTATATTAATTGTGCCCCACCCCCATGCATTCGTCTGCTTTGCCTTTCTTGTTTTATCGATAATATATTGCACTTTAGTTTTGAAAAAAACTTGAAACAGGGTGTGGGTAAGGATTATGATTAGTGGCTACAAATTTCAGAATAATAATGCTAATCATATTGCATCGAGCTTTGTCAAAAATAATTAATGACACAAAAATGCCAACTGGGGTAGTTACAAATCACGAGTTTAGCTCAGCATCTCAATCAGGAAGCTCGGATGAATTTGATGATTATTGTATAATGTCTTATAGGTGTGTACTTGTACTAGCAGACAAAGGCCAGAAAAAAGAGCTTTTGTAGCTATTGGCTGGAAATATTAGCCAGAGAATAAGTGCTGTACTGCTGGCATCCACTTCCAAAATCTCAATGTGATTATTCAGCAACTTCTAACTATGCCTCACAGCAGTGCTGACTGAAAAATCTTTCTCCAAGGTGAAAAAAATTCACATACTTTAGGTGGTCCATGAATGCAGACACACTGACTTCTCTTCTTTATTTTTTTTTTTGCAGCAGCACAAAATAAACATGAACATCTGCTGTAAAAGCTTTAAGCCCACTTAATGCCATTTTGAAATGTGTAACAAGTGGATGTATTATACAAAACTATAAATCAGAAGAATAAACTTAACCCTTTGAACCCGGTATTTCGGTTTCTTCAGCAATTCCTAATCCCCGCAGTCCCGGTCAGTTTACATCAAAAGATTTTCACACGTACCTGAATTCCCATAAATGGACTATGAAGCTGCGCTACGGTTGGGTGGTAATTAGTACCAGACTGGATGGGCTAGATGGTAATGTCTGGATCGATAAATAGTCATTTGATTCAGAAGTAGTTCGTTCTTTTGTGAAAGGAAAATTAGTGGAACATAAGCTTTGTGTTAGTAAAATAGTGAAGATGTCTAAAAGGGAAAGAAACTGTGCTGGTGTAGACAGACTTTATAATTTAGAGGAAGCCAGAAATATGTTATTAGATAGAGGAAGCTAGAAATATGTTATTAGATAGTAACAGCACCAGCAGTGAAAGTTTGTTGAGTGACGATGAAATTATTTTCCCTTTAGTGTTAGCTTCCTATACGGTGACCTGCTGTAACTGTGGCTCTATGCTCCCTTTAGTGTTTGCTTCTTATAAGGGGACCTGTTGTAACTGTGGCTGTATGCTCCATAGGGAGCCACTACTACATCTGATCCCCTGGCATAAAGCCTACACCAAGCTCTACTACCACATCTTGTCCCCTTACATGAAGCCTACACCAAGCTCTATGCTCCTTAGGGAGCCACTACCACATCTGGTCCCCTTACATGAAGCCTACACCAAGCTCTATGCTCCCTAGGGAGCCACCAACACATCTTGTCCCCTTACATGAAGCCTACACCAAGCTCTATGCTCCCTAGGGAGCCACTAACACATCTTGTCCCCTTACATGAAGCCTACACCAAGCTCTATGCTCCCTAGGGAGCCACTACCACATCTGGTCCCCTTACATGAAGCCTACACCAAGCTCTAGGGAGCCACCAACACATCTTGTCCCCTTACATGAAGCCTACACCAAGCTCTATGCTCCCTAGGGAGCCACTACCACATCTGGTCCCCTTACATGAAGCCTACATCAAGCTCTATGCTCCCCAGGGAGCCACTACCACATCTTGTCCCCTTACATGAAGCCTACACCAAGCTCTGTGCTCCCTAGAGAGCCACTACCACATCTGGTCCCCTTACATGAAGCCTACACCAAGCTCTGTGCTCCCTAGAGAGCCACTACCACATCTGGTCCCCTTACATGAAGCCTACACCAAGCTCTATGCTCCCCAGGGAGCCACTAACACATCTTGTCCCCTTACATGAAGCCTACACCAAGCTCTATGCTCCCTAGGGAGCCACTAACACATCTTGTCCCCTTACATGAAGCCTACACCAAGCTCTATGCTCCTTAGGGAGCCACTACCACATCTGGTCCCCTTACATGAAGCCTACACCAAGCTCTATGCTCCCTAGGGAGCCACTAACACATCTTGTCCCCTTATATGAAACCTACACCAAGCTCTATGCTCCCTAGGGAGCCACTAACACATCTTGTCCCATAACATGAAGCTTTCACCAAGCTCTGTGCTCCCTAGGGAGCCACTACCACATCTGGTCTACTGGCATGAAGCCTACACCAAACATTGACATGTTCTTGCAGCATTGATATCTGTAACAATCCGTTTGACTAGAACGGGTTGTCAGCTTCATTCATAACCTCATGTTATTCGCCTTGTACGACATACCTGAGGGAGCAGTAATTATTTCTTTGTCTCATCAGAGACCCCCCAAGAACCACACGGGGCAATATGCGGATCTGTGACTAGTAAATATTCAACCATTTCAAACGGCGATATTTGCTGTTCTCATGGGGTGACAAAATTTGATACCACTCTGTGAACTCTGGGCATTCAGAAATCTTGTTTCATTTGTAATTTCACAAAAGCAGAACGGGGGAAATTTGCCTTTTATCGCGACGGATTTTACTTAAATTGTTATAAGGCTTTAGCAGAGCAGTTACTAGTAAATATTCAAACAGTTAGGAATACATTCGCGAAAACAAAATTCGAAACCACACTGTGAACTCTTTTCTGGTCGGAAAATGAAATAACAATAGCCTAGCAATTTAATTTGTTGCGTTGGCGGTTTGATCGCATGGACACGGTCCATGACATTTAATTGCAATTTCCCTCGTGCAGGTGACAAACCGTTAACATGTCATAATGGCACCGCGGTTTTTATGACTATGTCTAGGAACGTCGGGGAGAGGTTTTGTGAGAAACTTCAGAGTCGGGCTCAAAGGGTTAAATTTTAGTGATGTCAGAAATGTCAGTATGGATGTATAATTAATTTTATATGGCATTTTTCATTTTAATGCTATGTATCTTGTATAATTTATAAAACATTTTTCACGTAAGGGTTTTTGGGTCTTCATAAGATTTTAATTGCTCCAGCGTACAGGTTTTTTTCTCAACAGGTTGACACTAATACCCGAATACTGCATAATCACTATTGTTCTTTAATTTAAAAGGACAACTTTTTTGCACACAATTCAACAGCAGTTCATGAGCTTGTGATTCCTTGGCATTATGAACTGTTTAATAGCAAACACTTAATTGTATCTTTACAATTCATATTTCCATTGTTATCAACAAAATTGCATCATTTTAAGTACATACGAAATTAATGATTTTATTGAAAAGTTCTTAGATAACTTTCTTGATAGATGTAAAGCGAACCTGCAAGGTCTACAGTGTGTTATAGGCAGGACTATTTCAAATCTCAGAAAATTGCCTTAAAAACAAAATAAAAACTGAGCAAAATGTTTTATGCTGCCACAAGTGCATGTTTCACAGGGAGGAAATACTTATTCTTTATAATAACCACTTTTTGAACACTAAAATTGCAGACCTGCGATACAAATGAAATAAAACATACGGTAACCCCCAGCAATTCATTTCATCGAGATGCATTGCACAGACAGAACAGCTTATAAGAATGAGTTAAGAAAACATTGATAACATTCATGTTAGATATATGAATAATTATAAAATGCAGAAGCATAGTTTTCACATTTACTTTGCATTTGATTTGAACTGATATGTATTAGAAAATATTAAACAGTTTCATTTTATCCATGTGGAACATGTTTTTAATTGAAAAGTAAGGCAGTGGATATTGTAGGATATAGTAGAGAGTTATTTGACAACACCATGGTTTTTAATAAAAAGAATTGAAGCTTTTTCTAGCTGCATTTGCTGTTGGTATACTTATTTTTTGCTAAGGTAAATGCGAATTAAATTTTTTTCATTTTCATTCCGTACTCTGTAGTTTTAGTAATTGTTTAAGTTATACATGTCATTTTTTTAGATATTACAATAGTTGTAATATAGTAGAGCTTGTTATTTGACAACACCATGCTTTTTCAAAATCAAATTTCAATCAATGTGCACACGACTCTTGTCCTTGCATCTATCGCTTTCTTCTGATTGGCAGTCCTATCACAAGTTGCCACGGTAAACATTTACACGATTTGGTTGCTGTAGAACATAGTATCAATTTTCAGCTAAACAAAATTTGTTTTCCGGTGGCAACTTTAAATCCCGAGCCAATCAGAATGTTTTTCAGTACATTTTTCATGGATTTTTAACAAATCATCACAGTGTGTTGATAATACCTTACATTCAATTGAACATTTATTTCTCTGTTTGGCTTAGAAATTCATAAATTAGCTGATAATAAGCATTATCAGTTATAATAGGTCATGGAGAAATACTTTGATCTTTTTTCTCAGTATAAATTAATTTTACGATTCCCACTTAATCTGTGAAAATAAAAGAAAGTTGTATAAAGAAATATGAATTCATACCCTTCAAGGGCCCAACATGGCTTACCCAAAATCATGAACATGCAGATTTATGGCATTATCAATTTCTTTTCTAAACCACAAAAATATCCAGGTCAGTAAAATAAAGATAGTTACTTCAAATGTGGAATTGATGACAAGAACCAGACAAGTGCCAGTGGAACAAGAGTTGAGAAGAAGACGCTGGCGATGGATAGGACACACATTGAGGAAACCTGTTGATAGCATTACAAGGCAGTCCTTGTTCTTGAATCCACAGGGCAAGAGAGGCAGAGGTAGACCAAAAAACCCATGGAGAAGAGAACTGGAAACAGAGGTGAAAATGATGAGGAAAACATGGAAAGAACTTGAGCAGATGGCACAGGACAGGAAGACTTGACATGTGTTTGTTGAAGGCCTATGCTCCTTGGGGAGCTAAAGGGTATTGATTGATTGATTGAAGAGAACTTCAGAAATGACAGTGGAAGATACTAATGCAATGCATTAGCATCGTATACATAATATTTTAGTACTCTTGGCTTAGACTGAAATACTGCTTTAGATTTAGTATTTTATGAGATTTTGCTATTTCACATTTGAGACTAGAAGATATTGTAGCTATTTTTGTGTGTGTGCTATGTATCTGATACTGGATTTTTTACAGTATGCAGCACAAAGAATAGCTTAAACATGTAGTTTTCTGTCTAGCATAAAAACAAGTCAGCATCATCTGAAGATTTAGCTTGGCTGAGCAAAGTCATGCTCAGTTACTAGTAATGTAGAATTTTATCTTTATTTCAAAGTTTTCAAAATATGCATGCATATTTATGTCCTAATTATGAATGAGTGAATGATGCTTGGTAACAATCTAATGCATCACTACAAAATGTAGCATATGTTAACTTGGTTGCTTTTTATGGAGAGCGAAAATGTTTCTCTGATATCAAATATTATATATTTTTCATTGCGCAATTTGTTCCACACAGAATATGAGTCTCTTAAAGTTATTTTGCAACGTTCTTTTGGAGATTACCCCGTTAGGTAAAAGTAAAACTATGTAAACACTAGACAATCATTCTCACACTAAGCAGTATGACAAACTGACTGGAAGAAAGTGAGAGTTAAAAATAGACACTCTTCCCCTTCAGCTCTCGTCTCTATAAACACATTTTGGTTTAGCTCAGGTGCACTCTGACTAGTAATCGTCAAGTACATAGACATCGTTGTTTGGGATGATCATTACTGATGACATGTATCTATAAAGTGAGGGTAATTTGGAAAGTGTACATTGTAAAGAAATGTCTGTATTACCTTAAGAAGTTTCATCAAAGTGCTGAAATTATAATGAAGGATCATCACTAACGTGTCAGGTTGTTCTTTTAATGTTGAGAACTTGTTTGTATTGTTTCATACAACAAAATTCCTTTAGATCAGGGGTATGTCAAACATATGGCCGTCGGGCTGGATTCTGGCCCCCCAGGGGGCTCACTCTGGCCCTCCAATGACTTAAAAATTAGTACAAGCAGAAACTTGAGCACTCCAACCCACTTATAAAAATTCTAGACAGGGCACAAAAATATTATAGTTATTTCCCTTTTAAAATCAAACATGGTGTCATCATGTGTTAGTAAGAAAAGGAAAACTGATGGTGAATGTCATGTTTTCAAAGTTAGTTGGACAGAAAAGTTCCTCATTGTTGGTCATATTAGATGTGTTTTATGTCTAATTTGTCAAGAAACAGTAGTGGTATTCAAAGAATACAATATCAAAAGACTCTGCAGCACAAAACACTCAATTCAGTATGATGGTCTTCTTCTTCCTCGTTCGGCTTCAAACTTCCACGTTAATGACTCTAGTAAAGACAGTAGTCAACTCAAGGTTCCTGACATCTCCAAACAGTTTTTCATTGACAGAAGTGGGTTGCTGCCATATACTACTCCGTTCATTGCTGCAGGTTGGGCAGGACTGCAGCAGGTGTTTGACTGTCAATCGGGCTGGTGCCGCAGGTGCAGAGATCTGTTGCACCAATTTTGTACTTCTGATATAGACGATATCTCAGTCTGTTGTGTCTAGTGCGTAGCCAAAAAATTGTGACCTGTTCTCGCCTAGATAGCTCATGATATGCATCATTTTTTAAATGGCCTGGGTGCTCTCTTTCCCATGTGGACTTGAATGTAGCTTTTATAGTAGTTTTTGTCATTTTGTAAGTTGTCTCTATATCATTTTGTTCTTAGGCTCCTCCTTCCTCGGCAAGTTTATCTGCCTCTTCATTTCCTGGTATGTTGCAATGGGCTGGTATCCACTGGATTGTGCACTTGTTGAAGCATTTGGCCAGTCTTTCAAGAGAGTTTACCAGATCTTTCAGTCCTTTAGCTGTTATTACTGAGAGGGCATCTGTAAAGATTACTACAGTATTTGATTTTCTGCATGTGCTTTGCATTCAATAAGAGTTTCTGCTGCCTGTTTCAGGGCTTCTGTTTCAGCATTGAAGTTACTGCAGTATTTGCCAGTGGCGATTGCCACAGAGTGGCTATTCTTTAATTTTATGAGGACGCCAGCACCCCCATTTTCAACTGCGTTTTTTTGCTGAACCATCAGCAAATGCATGTGTCCAAAGCTTTGCTGGAAATTTTTGGTCAATATATTTGGTTGCTATACATATTCTGTTTCTGTCTGTGTTCCCTTACTTTTAATACCTGGAATATCAGATTTTAGCTCAGGAAAGCATCTTATTTTCCACAGTGGGATAGTTGTGCTTGTTGGTATTTTCTGTGCGACTGAGCTTGCTAGCACAGTATTTTTGCTAATTTTTTTCTTTTACTTGGGCCACAAAGTTAGTTCGGTTGAGCCTGCCTTTTCTTAGCCTATTCATTCTCTGGAACATGGGGTGTCCTTCAAGTCTCTTAAATTATTCAGATTGTTGTAAGACTCTGATGTCCCTTCTGTCCTCCATTGACTGTAGCTCTGTAATGTTTTCCATATGGTTGATTTTCATGGATTTTAGGCCCCGGTTATGATACACACTGCTTGATTTTGGAGTCTGTTTACTCTGTCAAAATTTGACTTTGCTGCTGTCGACCAGGCTGTGATGCCATATTCCAGGCCTGACACTGCCTGTGTAAAGCTTTTTGAGGATATTCTCATCTGTACCCCATGTGATACTAGCTAACCTTTTCATGATGGCCATGCGCAGTTTTGCCCTTAGCTGTGTTTTTGTTATCTGTGATTTCCATGTCATGCAGCGGTCTAGTGTGATTCATAAGTATGCTGGTGCTTCTTCTTCTCGTACTGCCTGCCCCTTTAGTTGTAGCTTTGCTTGCTGTGGTTTGTTTGACAATAGTGTGTGTTGTTTTTTGTTCATTGATTTTGAGCAACTACTTTATGGACCAACTTTCAAGGGCTAGCAGTGAAAACTGCATGAGCACTTTTACTGTGGTGATGTATTCTTCTGAAGTCCACATGGCCAGGTCATCAGCATAGAGGGAATTGTGGACATTCTTGTGGATGTTTTCTGTGATGTCATATAGTAGGCATATACATAAGGAAGAGTGTAGGGAAAAGGACCCAACTTTGTGGGACTCCCTGCTCCATTGTAGTCTTTTTGCTAAACTGCCCATGCACTTGCATTCTTGCTGTTCTGTCTGTTAGATAGTGACTGATCCAGTTGTACATTCTTCCACCAACTCCATATTTAAGCATTTTAACTCTAAGCCCATCTTTCCAAACTTTATCAAATGCTTTCTCCATGTCTTCCCAAACTGCTAATGTGTGCTTTCCTTCTTGGAAAGCATCTGTCGTGAAACATTCTAAATCCACATATATAAATTAAAAGGTAAATGTAAAGCCTAACAAATAAATTCAATAAAAGGAAAGAAGAATGGTAAAGAACAGTGCTGTCACAATGACTGTACTCGAAATCCCCCTTGTTTTCTAACTTCGTCTGCAAATTGTAACGTTTCCACGTTGATAGTAAAGCCTATAGCAGCATACACGCGTTTCCACAACACAATAAAACGTGTACTGCATTTCTAAGAAAACCTTGAGATACGCAAGCTGATTAATGACCTAAATTAATACTAACATTAATTACACTACGTTAACATAAACGGAAAGACAGATGAACTTAGGATAGAAAGAGAGGGAGGGCTGAAAGCAGGAACGCATGCAACCCTAACACGCGTCTCGCGATACAAAATTAATACCCTCCCCGCGCGAAAGGCCAGAGGCACTAATTTTTTTTTCAAATAGACCGTGATAAAAAACACTACAACTACGAGAGTTAGGTTTAAAAACCTGAAAAACGCTTATTAGGAAACATGACATTATACTGGTTTACGTTTGAAAGCCTGACAGTACAGCAGACACCCTAAAAGTTTGGAAGTGAGGAGGTGGTAACAGCACGACTATCCTAGAAGAAAATACATATCTTGAACGCAGCCACTTAGCTCCCTTAAAACTTATATATTTGGGTTCCTTAGGACTTGCTGACAAAGAATATGTTAAGTGTTACGCAAATAGTCTAGGAATTAACAAATTATAGCCAAAAGAAAATAGTGAGGGTGTCAGACAACACCAAAAAATAATCGCACAGTGGCATGTTTTGAAACCACTAATTTTACGGGAAATGGGCCACCATGTAAAATCCTTTTTGATTGGATAGAAGTAAATGTAAGGCTAAACACGATTAGTCGGGCTACAAATACTAATTTTTTGTTGTTAGGGAAACGTGAGTAGGGGTACTTTTTTTGAAAAGCTGTGTAAACATGGCCCGATTGGTTAGACCCGCCAATATAGGCAATTAAGAGCGTCAGTTCAGTGCCACATTTTAAAATAAACTTACTAAGAAACAGTGCGTTGAGATCCAGATCATATTTTTATAAATAAAAGTCTGGGACAGAGGCAGATCGGAATTTGTGCCATTATTCATCGCCAGTCAACGTATCTGTGTATTATTTCCATGAATTGTGGTAAGCTTGATATATTCAATATCTTTTTAATGAAAATTGAATGTAAATTGATAAATTATGTCTGTATATGTGTGTGGTTCAGTAGCAAACATGAGGCAAGGCCTAAATCTTGCTCCAACCTGAACAGGAGGTGTCAGAGAAAAGTAAAACTGCATGGAATTGCCAAACAGTACACTGACACCTATCTTATTGACTAGAAGGAACTAATGCTGGAATTGCAGAGGCGTAGTAACCATTTAGGAGGAGAATACTGGTGTAAATTGTTTCAGATGAAGCTAGCAGTTGGCCTATCGCTCTGAACTCAGTGTTTGTTATGTATTGTGTTCAGTCTGGAAATAGATTATAAATTAGTTATGAAGTAGGAGGTACAACCTTCTTGTTTCAGGGACTGTGGTCCTAGTTATTGAAGCAGCACCTGGTCTGGGTTTTTGCTGAATCCAGAGGCTGACAGCATACTCCTTGGTCCAGATAGCGACCAGTGAGGTGTCTACAGAACACAGTGAAGCAATCGAGCAGAGGAGTCTTTTCCTGCCGCCATCACGAAAGATAAGCTTCTGTGGCCAGAGTAGCTCAACATTATGTGCCCCCTCAAAAATTGACATTTTAGTAAACACAGAGGGACAATTAATTGGTTCAAATGACAGGAACTGTGAACTTTTCCCAATACTATTTCCCCGATAATCAAACACTTGAAGTCATGATGAAAAACAACAACCAAGCTTGAACAAAACCAGTATTACCTCATATTACTACTGCACAAATTACACACATAGAATAATAATAATAATAAACTATGTCAATACAAAGTTCATATATATATAAACTGTGTACATAATACTTGTAATTACATTTGATTGTGATTCCTGGTTCACTGTGTAGTTGAATCAGGATACCCATTATTGAAAGAATTAATACATATATTTTTAAACTTAAACACTTGACTCATTTAAGATAGTCTTATAGAGTGTTATATGTGTGTGAGTGCCACAGTGTTGTAAAGTGTTGTGGAATAAATTGAATTGTTTATCTGTATGTTGTTGTTGTGACTTACACTTCATCATTTTCATAACCCTAGACATTTAACGTAGTCATCACAATATTCCTGAATAATTCTGACTGAGGTATAAATGTGGTAGCAAGTAAGGTCATTTGTAATACACCACACTTATTAGATACAGATACCTTCACAGCTGATCTCAGTCAGTACACTAAGTCCCCTATAAATATTTATAACATCCCACTTTACCACAGCATCTTCGATTTCATGTGCAATGTAGGTGACTTGGTTCTGTGTAGACCTGTGTTGCCTGAAGCCATCTTGTTGGTGCAGTAGAATTTGTTTTTCTTCGAGGTGCCAACTTAATCTGATATTGATCATTTTCTCCATATGCTTTCCCATGCAGCTTAGAAGGCTGATGAGTCTATAGCTGTTAGGGTCCATTCGGTCTTTATCCTTTTTGAGAATTGGAACTAGTACTGCTTCTAACCAGGTCTGTGGCACAATTCCACGCTTCCAGCTATAGTTCAATCTTGAGGAGGGTTTTCTTGGCAATAGGCCCTAGCCCTTTAAGCATGTCATTAAGCATGCCTCATCTTTTCCACTAAGAACAATTATAGAAGAATCAGTGGAAATGCAATCGCCACTTATTATCACCTTCGTCGATTTTCAAAAAGCCTTTGATAGTCTACACCGCCCATCATTGTGGAAGATACTTACAATCTATGGTTTTCCAACAAAATATATGAATATAATCAAAGCGCTATATGACAATGCAAGATGTTGTGTTAGAACAAATAAAGGGAATACAGAATGGTTTACAGTAGAAACAGGGGTGAAACAAGGCTGTATTATGTCACCACTACTTTTTGGAATAGCTATTGATTGGGTTATGAGAAACTATACCCACAATGAACAATTAGGTATAAAATGGACAAATGGAAAATTCCTGGGGGACCTGGATTTCGCAGATGATTTAGCATTCTTAAGTTCAACACCCAGACAATCCCAAGAAGCAGTAAATAATTTGTGTCATCTTTCGGTTAAAATAGGTTTCCAAATAAATGCCTCTAAAACTAAAGTTATGAACTTTTCTAACGAGACCTTTAATATCATCCTGAACGGGGGAAGAACTACAGAAAGTTGAAAGTTTCAATTATTTAGGCAGTAAAATGACTCAGGATGGTGACACAACAAGAGAAATTCATACTAGAATTGCTTTGGCAGCTAGCGCCTTCAATAGATTATCTAACATTTGGAAATTACGATCATTGAATATACATACCAAGCTTCGTCTGTTTAATTCAAATGTTATCTCAGTGTTAACGTACGGCTGTGAGAGTTGGAAAATAACAAAATCATTGGAGAACAAGCTGAATACATTCGAGAACAAATGTCTTAGAAAACTCATGAACATCAGTTGGAAAGAATTCAAGACTAATCGACAACTAAGAGAAGACTCTAGGCAGAAATATGTCTCCAACTATATAAGGAAAAGACGATGGTCATATATCGGTCATGTCCTACGAATGCAAAACAACAGAATACCATTGCAGGCACTCACTTGGGTTCCTGAGGGTAAGAGGAAAAAAGGAAGACCAAAAGAAACACTCAGAAGAACAATAATAAGAGAAGGAAGAACGTTGGGATTAAACAATGTGCAAGAGCTAAGAGGAGTGGCGTCACAACGTACAACCTGGAGAGCACTGGTTTCTGCCTTATGCGCCGTGTTTGGTGCTTAAAGAATTTATTATTATTATTATTATCTTTTCCAGGTGACTTTCTTTGTTTAAGGGATACAATGGCTGCCTCGAGCTCTCTCATGGTGAGGTTTGCAGTCAAGTGCTTTTCTGGAACCATTGTTATATTTTTGTAAAGTTCTTGCTCTTTGATAATTTCTTGTTTTGTGTCAAGTGGAACATTTATCTGGCTCTCCTGTGAGAATTTTTGGGCAAAGACATTTGCTGCTTCTTTCTTTGTGAGTATTTTCTCATTTTGCTGTAGGGCTTTTTCCTTATTCTTGCATTTTCATTATTTAAGGCTTTGGCGAGCCTCCATAATTTTCTGCCATCTTTGTCGAGGTTAAGGCTTTCTGTTGTTTTGATCCAGCTATTTTTGGCTGAACAGTTTAATGTTTTTCTGTACTTTGCAGAGATAGCTTTGTAGGCAATGTTTGCTTCAACTGTTTTGTCCTTTTCTGCTACATTTCTGGCTTCTGTTACCTGTTCTTTGAGTTCTTGTGTCCAGTACGGCTTATAATCTTTTGTTCCCCCTCGTGGTATTGATTCTAGGGCAGCTTTCAGAGTCGCTTTGTTAAATCCATCAGCTATTTCTCCAATCCTTTTGTTTTGGATGTCTATCTGACCACAGTATTCATCTGTCAGTGCTGAGAACTTGTTCCAGTTGGCATTTTTGTAGTTCCAACGGGGTAATGGCTTATGGAAGTGGAGTGTATGTTCCATATTAATCGTTAGTTTTTTTGGTTTGTGATCACTGCCTGCCAGTTGGTTGAACACAATGCGTTCGATCTTATAGCTGATGTCGCCTGTTGAGAAGACAAGGTCGAGTGTTGAGGTTGATTGCCATCTTCTTGAGTAGAAGCTGGGTGTGTCATCTGCTCTCAACAGTTGATCAGTTACAAATTTGTGTCAATCTCCCAGTCCTCTACCTCAATGCCACGGGTATCAGCCTCTGTGTAACCTCACCTTTCTGAATGGCTGTTGAAATCACCAATGACCAGGCAGTTGGTGCGCTTAATCTCCATTGTGGCTAGTAAAAGATCTCTATCTGGGGGGGGGGGGGGGGGGGGGGGGGGCGTGTGTCATATAAGTTGTATACTCTTATTGTCTATTATCTATCATAACGTCAGCTCCAATAATTTCTGCTTGACCGTTTGCAGCAACAGAAAGCTCTCTGCTAGGCAAGGAGTTTCTGATTAACATGAGTACTCCTCCCTTGTGCCATATAGGTTGTAAACTCTTATGGTCTGGTCATCTATCATAATGTCAGCTCCAATAATTTCTGCTTGACCGTTTGCAGCAACAGAAAGCTCTCTGCTAGGCAAGGAGTTTCTGATTAACATGAGTACTCCTCCCTTGTGTCACTCTCTGTCGAGCCGAAAAGATTCATTTCCTCTTACAGAGAATCTGTGGTTTGAATTTAGGAGTGTTTCTTGAATGCAGGATATGTCAATTTGCCCATCGTGTAACTTTTTAGCGAGCATGTTTCTTCTTTAGGACACCTTCTGCATTCCACTGGAGTATATTTAGTGTTCTTTTCTGGGTGTTTTGGACAGTTGCATTTTCCCTAATATTCCACGCCCTGGCTGCACGATGCAGAGATAGGTGACCACCAGTAGCTTTGGGTGGACCCTGTCGAGGCAAGGGGTCCGGCACTCTTCCCACCTGGTGGGTCTCCTTGGGTTGAGCACCATCTGGTTGTCATATTTGTATATACCATCTCAAGTTGGTTTTTGTTGCACTACATTGTGTGCCTTGCAGCCCAGTGCATCCGTCTTCAGCATGCATTTGTTTGGGACTGCTTCCCTAGCCTTTGGTTTTCCATGACCTTCCTGCAAGGCAGCAGTTGTTTGTCATCAGAGTTGTCTCTGCTAGAAAAGCTGTCTTTCCAGACTAATGAGTCTTTCCTACCCTGGTTTGTGTGAAGTTTTCCTTCTATTAGGTGGATTGTCAACCAAGACTATCATGCTCCTCCTGCACTGATTTTTTTGCAGGGTTTACTCCCTGACTTTAGTTTTACCAGGGTTAGTTCCCGGGCATGCCCTTGGTGGGAATTTGGGACATGTCCACACACCTGTGGGCTCAATGTTTCCGCATCTAACAGGAGGGGCATGCTCCTCTGAGGGTTTTCTGTAGGGACCCCCACCCATAGTCAATTGTTTTACCCTGTAGACTCAGGAGACCGGTTATTTGGCACCAGTTATTCGCCAGAGCCATGTATGCAAAAGCAGGGGACATCACAAGCAGGTACGGTTAGCTTGGTTGACAGAGGCTGTGTATTCACGCAGGCGTTACCTTCTATTTAGGAAGGGCCTGTCTTGTCAACCCTTGCCCCCCGTATTATGGTCTCATCGGTCAGGTTAGAGCTGATCGCATCAAACTCTCTCAGACAAAGCATTATTACACAGCAATCGTTTTTTTAAAGTATCACATCAGAGTTCAGGAGCAAGAAGAGACAAAACATTTACTGATAGGAAATTTGGGAAATCTTGCTTGACCTTTTTTTTTACAAGCGTTCTGTGTCAGGATAAGAACTCGATTGTTGAAAATATATATGCCTTTCACGAAACACCTGAAGGATGGATGACTTGGCATCCGATATTCAAAACAATCTGATTTACAGAATTAATGCCTGTGTAGGCTTATAGCTTAGCTATCAATGGTGACTGGGCTCAGTTGGCAATATTCATAAGAGGAGTTACAGAAATTTTTTGATCGTTGAAGAGTTGCTTGACTTATGTCCAGTGAAGGACACAACAACAGGTCAAAATATTTATTATCAGGTCAAGCGAGAGTTAGTAAAATTCAATCTTTCAGAGTTAGTAAAATTCAATCTATCAGAGGACAAACTTTGTGGTTTAACCATGATCGGCAAGCAGAATGATTTGGTTAGCTAGATGCAGAAATCTTTGCCTCATGATATTATCTCATATCATTGAATTATTCACCAAGAGTAGCTGTGTGCAAAGATAATGGATTTGAAACATGTGATGGAATATGTTGTTGCAACAGTAAACTTCATACGATTTAAGGAACTCGATCACAAAGAGTTTCAATCCCTTTTTTGAAGCTGTAGAATCTGATCATAAGGATCTCATTATTTAAGTCAAGTTCATTGGCTGTGTAGAGCTGCAACACTTGCCAGATTCTGGTCTCTACATGATGAAATCAAAGAATTCAAGATAAAAAAGGGGAAAATGTAACTTTTTTTTTAAGAAGTGGAATAGATGAATGACTTGGTGTTTCTTGTTGACATTACAAAACATCTTGAGGATTTGAGTGTAAAATTACAAGGGAAGGAAAAGCTTGTTTATAAACTCTTTGAACACATTCAAGCATTCATTCAAACACTGGAACTGATCAATTGGCAGATGACTATGAAGAAACTCTCACTTTTTCATTTACCCACGCTAGCTACTAGAAATTCAGCTACTCTGAACATTGAGAAGTATTCTGTCATGATAACTAAGTTGATAGATGAATTCAAAGCAAGGTTTGTTGATTTCAAAAAGCACAATGAAGATATGCAATTGTTTGCTGATCTATTTAGATTGTATGCAGTTAATGCTTGGTTCCGATGGAAGCTATTGATATATTCAATATAACAGTAACCTGAAGAAAATGTTTCATCAGCATGACCTTCTGACATTTTACAGCAAATATATTTTTGTGGTATCATATCCCAATCTTTCTATACATGCCTACCAATTCTTGTGAACAACGTTTTTCAAGAATGAAAAACATCAAATTAAAATCAAGAACAGCTCTGACAGATGAACATCTATCTGGAATTCTTTGAGTCCCTACATCAACTGTTCGTGCTGACATTGGCAACATGTGCAAGAAAAGACGGTACCAGATGTCTCATTAAAAAGATCATGTCTAGTCAGAGAGACTTTTTAATCAGATGTAATATCAGTATGTGTATTTTTAATACAGACATTATGTAGCTAAATTAAAATAATTGGTATTTTAACTTATTAAGGTGTTAAAGTATTTGCATAAATGCTTCTCTAGCTCATTGTTTAAATTTTTATGAGTTATATCTTACCGTCTTAAATGGTCATGTGAGTGTATTGACATTTTTATATAAAGTTCCGCCCTTGGGGACCGCCAAAACTGGCAATGTGGCCCACTACATTACACTGTTGGACGCCCCTGCTTTCGATCCACAAGAGTTTATCCACAATGAGCACAACAGTTATGAAATAAACATGTATTATGATGGAAATTATTTAAAAAAATTAGGAATAAGTACAAGTAGAAAAAAAAAAGGAATAGCAGGAACTGACTATGGAAAAAGACGAGCGCACGTTACATGTAGGCTAAAAGGGAGACAAACAAAATTGGAAAATGTTTTATCTTTAAAATATTTAGTATGACAATGTATTAATGCTCCAAAAAAACATAAACATTGAACCTCTGATGCATCACACACAAGTGAAAAAGTCAAATATTCTGTCTGCTAGTTTCATCAGTAACAGTGTTTACCAAAAGATGTTTAATTGCTGGTGATTTTAATGCTAGATGTTATCGGGGAAACGTGACTGACAATAGACAGGGTATGGCTTTGAGCCTGGCCCTCTTCAATACAAACATTGTTATCTTAAATGATGACCGCCCGACAAGACTGGCGACTAAACCAGGGGACACAGATGGTGTCATAGATCTGGCTTTTAACTCTAGTGTGGCTGCCACCCTGGCATGTTGCGATGTTTTAGGGGCTTAGGACAGTGATCACCTACCCTGCATTGTCCTCAGTGCAAAAGGAGGACCCTTTCGTTTGAACACATATTGACACTTGGGATCGGTAGAGAGAAGTGTAGTTTACTAATGTGTAACACATTTTACTGCCAGACTGTGCATGGGTGCAGCCGATTAATAAGTAAAAAACCTTGGGATGACCACAGTCGATTATCTTATCACTGGGAATGTCTCTGTCGGACAAAGCTGTTGTCAGTGTTTGCTGGGCCAGGTGAATGATGTAATAATTTCCAAACAGTTTTGTCAGGAACATAATTATACGTCTTGGTAGAGATTACATTGAGAAATTACGAAGTCGTGAGTGTTGTCACGTAGCATGCAAAAGATATGAGAAATTAGATTAGAAATAATAGATATATATATAAAGCTAAAGTTGTGGCCGGATCACCCCGATGAAGATTGGCTCAAAAAGTCCAGATCTGGAGCGAGACAAAGAGTGTAAGCTCTCCTGAGAACCGTGTTCTTTAATGAGTGGTTAGTGTGGTAATGTGAGAGGTTATTGATGTTACTACACTAAGGGTAAACAAAGTGAGGTCCAGCTGTGTAAGTTCCCTGATTCTAATTGATGATGATGATGTCAGGGTCCCTATCCGCTACCTCTCTAAGATCTCACTCTGTGTAAAATAATCTCTGTGATGTTGTGTGGCAAGTATCTTGGGTAATGTATCTATTGTGCTGTATGAACAATGTCCAACATAACTTTAACTCAATAAAAGTGAAGTAAGTAAGACTGTTGATAAAGTTATATTAATATATTACAATTTTTTTATTTTCCTGTACCTCAATTCTTTTGGGACAGGAATGTTTTCAAATCAAGAACATTTTATTTACAGCATATAAATAAATAAAGAGGACTCTTTGTCCATAACTGGTATATTAAAGTGTCACTGTATGTGTATCCCACAGTCTGATTTAATACTATCTATAACAAATAGTCAATTATGTGAGGGTCTGTTGGTATCATCACGCCCACAGGAATTTCTGTTCTGGTTGTGGAAATTGTTAAAATGAGATCTCATATGCCCATGTAAAGGGACTTGACCTGACAGCCTGTCTGAGGTGGATGACTGTAGACTATGCAAGGTCAACACAAGAGTTGTCTTCTGACTACAGATGCAGCTTTACTGAGGCTTCAATGTACACAAGGTCTGCCTGCACCAGGTTTTCTGCCACTATTAAGTAATAGGCAATATAACCCTGAAAAAGAAGGATATTCCCTCCCTTTTATATGCTGTGCTATAACAATTCCACAACTAATCAATACTAAGATTACCTGGGGGTCAGGCACGTGTGCGAACCATTTGCACCAGACCCTATTTTCTTTGACTTCACTCCGTCCTGTGTTTACATTCTTCTTCCCATATGGCTGCAACGCCCCTGTCACTTTAAGCATTGATTGTCCTCCCTAAAATCAGCTGGGGTATACAATTTTCTTCTTGTGACCTGTTAAATCTTTTGTTCAAACATCCTAGGTATGTTTTCATGTGTCATTAGAACACTGTGGCACTGCAGAAGATTGCTAGTGGCCTCTGGACTTACAGTCGTAAGATTTTATGGCAATATTCAAACACAAATTAGTTTCACTTCCCTCTAAGTCTGCTTAGGCACTTCCTACTTAGGTTGTCGTAACCTCTTTCAATTGGCAATGTCGAACAACAAAATATGGCGCACAATCTGTGGCCAGTTACATGCTAATGAAATACTAATACTTATTTATCTTACCACAAGTAAAGAATAATCACACAATCACAGGATTGACTAGCAGTAAGTGGTTCAATTTCAGACTGCTGTGTCGTCCAGACGGCAAAGGCATTTGTCACCAACGCTTTGCATCTGCTCTCAACCTGTCTGTGCTTAAGTTTTTCTCAAATGGCGGATTTATTCAAGCAGGGTTAAAAGTTATCAATTCCAACCAGCCAATCAAAAGACTCGTCAAAAAAACCAACTAATTCTGGACCATAAACATTGAGCGTTGTTCAGTGTGTTCGCTCGTCTGATTTTATTTATATATTATATATCTCAGTTATTTATGGACCGATTTTTAATATCAAAATTGATTATTAAACGGCCAGCTGTCCTCTATCTACTCATATAGGTTTCCTTTATTTATTTCTCCCCGTTTTCATCTGTGTAATTTTTAAGTAATTAATTGTGCTTTTTCCCGAACTGAAAATATTAGTAAAATAAATGTTTCTACGTCAAGATAGTTTTATTAATGGGAAATCTATATGGTATTATGTTAATCAATATCAGCGCTACAATTCCAGATATATATTTCCTTTTAATTCTCTTTAGTTTTTGAGGAATAAATTATTTAATTTTTGTTAAAAACACATATTAGACATTTTCTCACTCCAACCAAACTTTTTATCGTCACTATAAAACGAGGTAACAATCCGATTGGTTGTTAATTTTTACGACGTTCGTTAATAAATATTAGGGGGGGGGGGGGGGTGTGTGTTTGGGGGTAGTAACCTTTTTAACTTGGTGTAGTGGAAAAATTCAAATTCTTTAGTCAAATTGTTGGCGGTTGATTTTACTAGTGGCCTTGAGACAAATTTCAAATGCTGTAGTTATTAATAGATTTTAGGAGTACGTTAGTTAATTTTCAAGCGGGGAAATTTGAGCGGGGTGTCACACAGATTTACTTTACTACAGTTAGGAGATGTTTGGTCTCTCGATACCGTAGTCTCCCGTCTGTTATCTATTATTATTAATATCCTTAATTTAGTTATTACTGTTATTATCATATTTAGTTACGAGCCCCCTCTTCTAAAAGAAGAAACATCAGACAATATGGAACAGGTAATCAAGTAAACAAGTCTTCTGGTACAATATATACACCCAATTGATTTAGGAATAGGATCAGGATTCCACTTTAAAGGACCGGACAACATGTTTGAGCATCTTGTGAACTTATATCTCAGGAAAACTCTACCTTCATTAATACGGAAAGCCCGGAATCCTAGGAACCTGAACACCAAGTCATAGTGGGAGTCTATTGTAAAGTAACATCCCAGACCGCGTGTAAGAGGCATCTTAATCAAGTTGCCTTAACTATTTCTCTGAGCCAGAAGTCAGCCTGTATTCCCAAAGAAATTTGGGGTAAGATGTACATTTTATAATTCTATATTTTGCATTTATTAACATGTGAAAATTGCCAATGGATGTCCAAGTCATATGGTAACCTCAGCATATAGAATGATGGTTTCATGAACTACCACTGCAAGAGCTGGTGGCTGCTTAATGCGGGTTTCTCATAGAGAACCAAACGCAGAGGTAGTCCCAAGTTCCAGATACAGCAGGGACTGCATGATGATAGAACTGATGTACATACTTAATATATTAACCTTTTCAACCAGTGCAAATGTAAGACAAGGTGTAAGACAAGGTGATATCCTGTCACCTTATCTTTTCATACTCCTCATGGACGATGTTATCAAGGCATGTAAGGAGAGAACAAGAAAGTATTCCGTGGGATACTGGAAGATGAGACAGGTCTGTATTTCAGAGCTGGCATTTGCTGATGATGATGCCCTGATTGCTAAATCAGAGGCACATCTCCAATCCAACCTGCAAGTATGGAAGGAAGAGCTGGAGAAGAGAGGGATTGGATAAGCACTTTAAAGGACGGAAAATCCATGTGTTTGAGATATCGCGAGAATTGTAAAGAAGACATCAATTATTAGCTACGGAAACTGGAATCCTGGAGTAGGTCGACCACTTTAAATATCTCGGAGCTATTATAGACCGAAAGGGAGGCATCAAAGAAGAGTTGGAGGCACTTAAAAAGCTGCAGCCGATAATATTCTGCGCTCTCTCTTCCAAACCTCTACACCTCACGGTAGAAGGGGAACGACTAAGTAAGCAAATGTAAATGTAAACATGATATAAGGTAATCAGAGAGAGTAAAGTTCTGAGGCATATGGGATGGTGGAATGGAAAAGTAGGTGGGGGAGGAAACCCAATACTCAGAAGGGTATTTGTTTCTCTCTTATTTCATGATACTAGTCGGTGGTACCAGATGGTGGTGCTATATGTGGAACAAATGAGTGGTATAAGTGACCTGCAGTCAGAGCTAGACACCTACAGCAGATGGGTCTTAACGGAGCATCACAGTTACTCCACGATACTACGAGGAGCGTGTTGCGGCCACCAGACTTGACCAGTGACGAGTGAACCAGTCCATAACCTGCAAAGAATAAATATCAGCTGGAGCAGAAACCAACCAACATCTTGCTGGCAGCCATTGTAAGCTGCCAAGTGAACTCTCTACTAATGAATGGTTTTTTTTTCAAATCAGACCATCACCTGTGAGGACATTTTAAAAACTATCTAAATTCACCCCACCCTTATTTATTTTACCATTGTTAACGATAATTGACTATTAAATTTTGTTTTCTGTAAATATACAAACTTATAGTTTATGTAGTCATTTTGAGTGAACTGCACCAGTATGTCTCAGTTATATTAAATACCTATAACAGAGCTATTAAAATAATATTTTACTGAGTTAAATCAGTTGGGGGCTCGCCAGAACGAGTAAAATCTTAACTCATAGAAGGTCAGGAAAGATAAAAAGTTTACACGGCCTGGATCCTATCAGCCGTAGTACTTGATTTCTTTAAATTCCTATGAGGCATCCTAGAATTGAAGCACCATTCTTCAATTCACATCTCTGCCAAGAGTAATCTTGAGCGAAAGGTAGACACCTTTGAAGACCCTCAGTAGATTGACCCTTCTGAATTTTGGCCACTGTTGGACCATCACTGCAGAGCAAGGGTAGTAAATCCCGTGAAAGTATGTTTGGATTTAGTGTCAATTAGATGGCATCATTGCTCCAGGTACATTTTTGTATGTACCTGCAAGGATACTTGGAGAGGAGATGGGCACCGCCAGGCAAACCTCTTGCTCACTGAAATGCTATGATAGAAAGTCAACTCAGTAATATTATGCCGGATCAGCCGAGGCCCGGATTAACAACGACCGCGCTCTCATTGCCCCTTGAGAGTGTTAAGTCAACGAATGGGGTACAAACGCCTGTTTTGAAACTTCCTAGAGAAAGTTTTGTTGTTGGAACTTGGAATGTAAGCACGCTACATGCATGTGGAAAAGTCAGAGAACTAACACATGAACTTGTTAGATACTCGTGGGACATCCTGGGCCTAGCAGAAGTCAGATGGACAGGATTAGGTGAATCAATAACTGATGATGGTCACAAAATTTGGTTTAGTGGAGATGAGTCCAAAAATCAGCATGGAGTAGGTTTTATTGTACATAAAGATAGAATGAACTCACGTCATCAGCTGCACCCCAGTAAATAGCAGGCTTATCACCATACGTATGCAGCACATCCAAAGAACATCTCCATCATAGTCATACAGGTATATGCACCCACTACTGACTATAAGGATGATGCAACTGATACACTTTATGAAAATCTGGATGAAACAATTAAGAAAATTCCAAAGAAAGATCTCATCGTGCTAGGTGATTGGAATGCTAAAATAGGGCCAAATGAATACGGTCAGTGGGCTGGCACAGTGGGGAAATTTGGGACAGGAGAAACAATAAACTAACCGTTGCAAATACACTATTTCTACATAAGTTATCAAGAAGAACAACGTGGCATGCCCCGAAAACTGAGATACATGGCCAAATTGATTTTATTCTTGTATCCAAAAGATTCAAGTCCAGTATTAGTAAAGCCAAAACTATGACTTTTCCTGGCGCCGACATGGTATTGATGACGCTCAAGCTTAAACTCAAAAAGAATTATAATCAAAACAGATGCTCTCGATTAAGATTCAATTTAGACAAACTGAAAGATCCAGAAATCGCGGGAATCTTTGAGGCAACTGTTGGAGGAAAATTTGCAGCTCTCAACTTTCTGGAGGAAGATATCAACTCAATTACAGAGAACATAAAAGACGTGCTCATTGAATCAGCAACAGAAATACTTGGTAAAAGAAAGAAAATGAACAAACCATGGGTTACAGATGACATTATAAAGGTATGTGATGCACGGCGGGAAATGAAAAAGATTAAGAAAGAGGTTCCTGAAGCAGCAAGGCAATACAGTATGGTGAATAAAAATATTAGAAAGAAAATAAAACAGGTCAAAGAAAAATAGCTAGCTGATCAATGTGAGTCCATTAATACGGGGCTAATAAAAGGTAACAGCAAGGCAGCTGTGATAAAGTCAATCCGTTTAACACCCCGCTCAAATTCCCCGATTCAAAAATCTAGTAACGAAAAATTACACCCTATAAACCCCACTATTATATATGAAAATTGCCAAGGACAAGGTCAATCGTACCGCTAAGAATTGGACACAATATTTGAAATTTTTCTACTATTATCGTTTAAAAGGGTTACCACCCGCAAACGCATTCAACCTCATCCTAATATTTAATGAAGGACGTAGCTAATCTATAAATAACTACAGCATTTGAAATTTGGTCCCAAGGCCATGCCTATTCAAACCGTTAACGATTGGCAAGCGTACATGTCCCACCCCCAAAACACACACACACTTTTTCTACCCTTCCCAATTTTTATGAACGAACGCAGGCAAGCTTGGCAATTGACCAAAATTGTCACCTCGTTTCGCAAGAGGGGAGGAGAGGTGGATGAAAATGAAACTAAAACCAAATCTGTACGGGGCGGAGGGGGAAAAGCTTAGATAATGTATTGCTTTCTAAATAAAGAGAGTAAATAAAAGGGATGTTCTGAATGATAGCGCTAATATTATTTAATATCTTACCATAACAATTTCCCTTATATTACATCATCTTGCCTTAGAAAATCTATTTGGTTAGGAAGAAAGAGTAAATAATTACAATAAAATTACATAGATGAAAACGATGAAGAATAGTTAGATGAAAACTAGATAGGATGATAGAGGCCAAAGGGCAGTTTAATAATCAATTTTAACTTTTGAAATCGGTCCATAAATGGCTGAGATATGACAGAAATAAAAATAAATAAAATTAGACTAGCAAACGCACTGATTAACACTCAATGTTTGGGGTTTTCAAAAGAGTCAAATTTTGGACGCGTTGTTTCATTGGCTAGTGGGATTGATAATATGTAACGCATTCTAGGCTAGAACGCCATTTGAAAATTATAACCGCAGTGCCAAGATGAGAACAGAAGGGGAGTTTTTCTGAATAAGTTTTTACCTTCTGGACGACAGCAGTCTGAATTTTGTGCCATCATTCTGCTAGTCATCTGGTTAATTGTGTGAATGATTCATTATTTGCGGTAAGAGAAATGACTTTATTAATTTTATATGTATGTACAGGCCTCAAGGTTGTGAGCCATAAATTTGTGTTGTACGACATTGC
>JAMPIV010001591.1:0-79840 GCA_024509875.1 Oreohelix idahoensis
AAATGAGGTATGTGAGAGAAGTTGGTTGAAAGTAACAAGAATAGACATGGTCCGCAACCAGACGATCTGTCAGGTCTAAAATCCCCAATTCATGCAGACCAAGTAAATAATTTGCTTAAATTGCTTACTGCTTTTTAGTGTTAAATAATATTTATTTAAAACTATTCATTTAATATAGTTACGCGGTCTGGCCTGGAAGAAAACTGAATTTTCAATCTCTTCTTTCACCATCAGCTCTTACAGAGTTTTAATGTCTCGTCAGTTAAGTACTGGGAGGGCCGAGATGGGGGGGGGGGAAAGAGTGGGGGGCGCCATTTTTGGGGGGTGGTGGGGGCCTCAGTTGGCCTTAATCCGGCCCTGATTCGAAGTATATATGCATAATTTTGAAACTTCATGTATTTTAGCTTCGTCAAGAGAAACTTCACGGAGCTAAAAAAATCACTCTTGATGGAAACATTGAACCATCATCACCATCATCAGCTGCCATCTTCACGTCAAAGGTCAGCCTGACAGTGGATCTTCGACATCTTCTGTCCCTTGTCTTGATGGTGACCTCTGATAACCACTAAAAACAAATGCTGAAAGGATGACTGCGATGTAACATAACAAATGCTGAAAGGATGACTGCGATGTAAACATAACAAATGCTGAAAGGATGACTGCGACGTAAACAAAACAAATGCTGAAAGGATGACTGCGACGTAAACATAACAAATGCTGAAAGGATGACTGTGACTTAAACATAACAAATGCTGAAAGGATGTCTGCGACGTAAACATAACAAATGCTGAAAGGATGACTGCGACGTAAACACAACAAATGCTGAAAGGATGACTGCGACGTAAACATAACAAATGCTGAAAGGATGACTGCGACGTAAACGTAACAAATGCTGAAAGGATGACTGCGACGTAAACATAACAAATGCTGAAAGGATGACTGCGACGTAAACACAACAAATTCTGAAAGGATGACTGCGACGTAAACATAACAAATGCTGAAAGGATGACTGCGACGTAAACATGGCAGCAGTGGTGGGTAGTGGCACAGGAGATCTGCCGTAGTGGAATGAAGTGTTAGAGACTTATCAATACTTATCCAGTTTTGAGAAGTGGGTTGACTAGTTCCCTTTGTCATTGCCTGTGCCTTCCCTAACTAATGAGCATAGTCAGGGACACATTTACAATTGTGTAGACTGGATCGTGATGGCACCGTGTTTCGAACACGCTACCTTTGCTGTGAGAGGCCAGCACTCTAAATACTTTGTCAATCGGAATACAATGCAAATCAATAAAACTTTAAAGCACCCCGGATGTAACAGCTTCCTTCCAGTGCCCACGATATGAAGACTCTGAGAATTATTCTTACACCACAACACCTTTTATATCTGGATATGAACAGTCATATAACCAACAGACTTCTTGTCTAGGTTGAAAGGTGAGTTCCTGGCATAAATGAGAGAAAAATAAAACAATACAGAAAACTTAAAATGTTTTTTTTTTTTCAGCGATACTTCTGTTTGTGGGAAGGGGATGTTGTAAAGAAGAACAAACATTATGAAAGACAAGGTGTAATGACTGCATGGACTATCTCAAGGGTCGGCAACCAGTCAATCGCGACCTACCGTTAGATCATTTAGGATCCTTTGGTAGATCTTAAGTTGACGGAGGAAAAAAAAAGAATTCTTAATCAACGAAAGTTCAGACTAACCTTTTCCTGCTGTCGTGGAATATTCTAATCCACATATATAAATTATCAAGTAAATATAAAGCCTAATAAATACATATAATAAATAAAGGAAGAAGAATGGTAAAGAACAGTGCTGTCACAATGACAGTACTCGAAATCCCCCTTCTTTTCTACTTCGTCGGCAAATTGTAACGCTTTCACGTTGATATTAAAGGCCTTCTGCAACATACACGCGTTTCCCAAACACACAATAAAATGTGCTGCCTTTCTAAGAAAAACCTTGAAATATGCAAGTTGACCTAAATTTTAAATTCCATTCATGTCTTTTTCTACACTATGTTACCAAAAACCAAAAGACAGATGGACTAAAGGATAGCGAGAAGGGAGAGGCAGAAAGCCGAACACTAAACACGCGTCGCGCGATACACAAATGCTGCCATCACGCGTGTAAGACTACATGCACTAACTTTTTTTTCGGACGGACAGTGATAAATTCACTACCCTTCCCAGAGTTAGGTTTTAAAATCACAAAAAAACGCTTATTAGGAAAGATAACAATAGATGGGTTTACGTTTGAAAACATTACAGTACCCAGACAGCACATCTTCGAAACAGGAGGTAGAAGTAATTGCATATTTTGAACGCAGCCACGTAGCTCCTTTAAATTTGGATATTTGGGTTCCTTAGGGCTTGCTGACAAAGAATATGTAAAACGTTACGCAAATAGTCCAGGAATTAATAAATTATAACCAAAATAAAATAGTGGGGATGCCTGACAACATGGAATCATTTCTGCTCATAAAAATTTTTTTATAACGTGTTTGAAAAAAACCTTACGTTACAGAAATAGCCTACCATGTAAACTCCAAATTGATTGGAGCGCAACAAATGAAAGACTAACCACGATTGGTCGGGCTATAAATACTATCTTGGTTGTTAGGGAGACGTAGGAAGGTAACATTTTTTCAAACACTTGTCGAAACGTGGCTCGATTGGCCAGACTCGCTGATATAATCACTTAGGAGCGTTAGTTCGAAACCACTTGTTTAAATAAGCTTGATAAAGCAACAGTGCGTTGAAGCCAGCTCATATTTTGCTAAATAAAAGCCTGGAACATAAGCAGATGGGAATTTGTGCCAGTAAATGTGCCAGAATTCATTGCTAATCAACGTATCTGTGTTTATTCTATGAATTGTGGTAAGCTTGAACCATTCAGTATCTTTTAATGAAAATTGAATGTGAATTGTTAATTTATGCCTGTATATATATGTGTAGTTCAGTGGCAAACAGGAGATAAAGCCTATAATGCTCCAGCCTGAACAGAGGGTGTCGGAGGAAAGTAAAACGGCATGGAATGGCCAAATAGTACACTGACACCTGGATGATTGACTAGAAAGAAATAATGCTGGAAGTGCAGAGGCGTGGTAACCATTAAGGAGGTAAATACTGGTATAAAGTATTTCAGATGAAGCTGACAGTTGGCCTAACGCTCTGAACTCAATGTTTGTGATGTATTGTGATCAGTGTAAAAAGAGAGTATAAGTTAGTTATGAAGTAGAAGGTACATCCTTCTTGTTTACAGGGACCGTGGTCTTGATGGTACTGAGCAGCACCTGGTCAGAGCTTTGCTGAATCCAGAGTCGGACAGCATACTCCTTGGTCTTTTTAGCTATCAGTGAGGTGTCTCCAGAGCCCAGGGGAGAATTCGAGCAGAGGAGTCCTTTCCTGCCGCCATCACGCAAGATAAGCTGATTTGGCCAGCTGAGCTCAACATTATGTCCCCTCATCTTGAAATGACTTTGTAAAAATAACATTCAGAGGGGAATTTAATTGTCTTAATATCAGGAACTGAGAACATCTCCAATACTAGTCCCAAAAGACAAACTATTGAAGTCATGATGACAAATACCAACAGAGCTTGAACAAAACAAAACCAGTATTACCTCATATTACTACTACACAACTGACACACATAGGATATTTTTAATAATATATGTCACTACAATATTCATATTGATAAAGTCTGTACATATACTTGTAATTAAAATTGATTGTGATCCCTGGTTCCTTTGTATTTGAATCAGGACACATATACCTTTATAACAACAATGAATACATATTGTTATTTGAAAAGTTATCAGTGACTCCTTAAGATATTCTCATAGAGTGTTATATGTATGTGAGTGTCACAGTGTTGTCAAGAGTAGTGGATTAAATTAAATTGTTTATCTGTCTGTTGTTGTGACTTACACTTCATCATACACATACCCTAGACACATAACGTAGTCATCACACTATTCCAGAATAATTCTGACTGAGATATATATATATGTGGCAGCAAGTAAGGTTATCTATAATACACTACACTTATTAGATATAGATACCTTCACAGCTGATCTCAGTCAGTACACTAAGTCCCCTATAAATATTTATAACATCCCACTTCACCACATATATTGGGGTCTCGCTCTTGGGATTTTGAATCTTTCCCTATTAAAAATATTGGGGGTAATTCACTTCAGGGAATATAAGAATTAAAAGGTATCCTTGGGTGGAATTAAATAAGGTTGAGCTCACGGTGCCTGTGTTGTCCATTAGATATATTTAGAGATTAAATTGTTGGTTAGACATTGTAGAAATTTACCTGATAGACAATGGCGGACCTGGCCAAGTTTCGATCTGCTGCTGTACAGACTGCAAAAGAGTTAGGATTAGATGGGCAAGTTATGGTTGCCTATGTCACTACGGAATGTGACAAATTTATTGAACGCGAAGAAAGAAGATTAGAAAAAAGAGGCCGAAAGAAAGTTAGAGGCTGAGACTAAGAGGTTGCAAGCTGAGGCTGAGACTAAGAGGTTGCAGATTGAGGCTGACAAAGAGGCTAAGAAATTGGAAGCAGAAAGGGAAGAGAAGAAATTAGCTGCAGAAAGGGAAGAGAAGAAATTAGCTGCAGAAAGGGAAGACAAGAGATTAGCTGCAGAAAGGGAAGCAGAAAAGGAGGAGAAGAGATTACAAAGGGAACATGAGTTACGAATAAGGGAGTTTGAGTTTCAGGGCCATGCTCCTGAAAATGGTGCCAGTCCCTTTGCCTCTGATGCCACTGCTAGCCAAGGAGCCTCAACCTCAGCTATGAATTTTCATTTAGATCATTTTGTTGAGAAAGACGATGATATAGAGAGCTACCTAAATAGGTATGAACTATTAGCTACCACGTATGGGTTAGAGAGAGAAAGGTGGAGCTTAAAGTTATCTCAGGGACTTCGTGGGGCAGCTTATGAAGTTTTTGCAAAAATGAGCAGAGGTGATCAGGAAAATTATGACATGCTAAAGCAGGCTCTTTTGTTAAGGTATGAAAAGAATGCAGAATTCTATAGGAAAAAATTTAGGAATGCTAAACTACTGTCAGGTGAAACCTATCACCAGTTCTCTGCACGAATAGAGACATACTTGGAGAAATGGACTTCTCTGGGGAAAACCCAAGATCTTAAGGAAATGGTCCTTATAGAGCAATTAAGAGAGTCCATGGCTCCAGACCTGAGAAAGTTTCTCATGGAACAAGGTGCAGAGAGGCTGGATGAGTTGCTAAATGTTGCTGAAAGGTATCAAGCAGCTCAAGCAGAGGTAACAGGTAATAAAAAGAAACAAGTGGATAACTTTAGGGCACCACAGAACTTTAATAAATTTGATCCTAAGGATCAAAATAAAGGTAAGCACCAATTTGATAGGCCACGGTATGAAAATAAAAATAAATTCCCACAATTCGATGAAAGGAAATATGATGAAAGAAAATCTTTCAACCAAGGAAAAAGGTGGTGTAAAAATTGTCAGATGGACAATCATGACACTGACCGTTGCAGAAGGAAACCTGTGTATATGGCAACCCTTCAGGTCAGGTCGACCTCAAGACAGGAGGAGGATATTATGTTGGATACCACTCCAGAAGAGATGAGGAAGGCACAGGCTGGGGATAAAACACTCAAGCCTTGTTTCAGAAAATTGTCAACTTGTCATACAACTCCAGGCAAGGGAGATTTTTACATGAAAAACAAGTTGATGTATAGGAAGACTGGAGCTAGATCCAAAGGTCAGGGACAACTGGTACTTCCTAAAAGATATAGGGCAGACTTAATAAGGAGCCTACATGTGAAACCAGATGGGGACCATGAGAAGATAGGTACCATCATTCAAAAGGTGGCTCACAATTATTATTGGCCCAAAGCAAGATAGGAGATTGAGAATTTTGTAGAAAGGTGTAGCATAGCACAGGAGGGAACCCCCACAAGTGGGAACATGGATCAGGACCTGGACACGCCACGGGGCAAAATTAGGCCTGATAATAAAAAGAAAAATAGATTTGATAAAGTGGACCAAATGGAATGGGAAGCCCCTTTTCACGGACAAGCTTCACTTAACTGTTTTACAATGGCCACTATGCGGAGAGTGCAAAAAGATGTCTTACCCCAGGATAAGCCGACAATCCCTCAATCGGACTTAAACAAACTGGAGGAAGAAGATGTAGAGAGGAAATCTCTCATCAAGAATTTTAAGAGGGGAGAAAGCCCCAAAAGAAAAATTGGTAGCGGTCGTTTTGTGAATGATAATTCTGGGAGGAAAAATCATCACTATAAAGCTTCGAGTGGAAGAGACCATACCGGTGCATGGACAAATAGGTCCACACAATTAAAAGTCCATATGTAGCTATGTTAAGAACGTGGACTGATGAAAAGGCAGAGGAAAACATTACATCTTCATACCAATATGTGAATGAGCTGACCACTCGGTTAAAAACTGGCTGGAAACTTGCCAATGAAAATTTGAAACAAGCCAGGAAGAAACATGCTGCCTATTATAACAGGAAGGCGAAAGACAGAAATTTGGCTGTGGGAGAGAAAGTACTGCTTCTTTTGCCTGGGAGTCAGAATAAGTTACAAATTGGATGGCAGGGTCCATATACAGTTTTAGAGAAGGTGTCTAGAACAAATTATAAGATAGATAAGAAGGGGAAAGAAAAAATCTATCATGTGAATCTCCTGAAGAAATATTTGGAAAGAGAACATCAGGAAGAGACACACTTGTTGACCTTGTCCATCGCCATGGAGATGAAAAAGGAACCACTTTCATCATTTGAATATCCATTACACCCCTGTGAGACAGCAGCACAGGTGAAAATCAGTACACATTTAACGAAAACTCAGAAAGAGAGAGTGCAACAGGTTCTAAATAATCATGCAGAGGTGTTAACAGACCGACCAGGGCATACAAACCTATTGGAATATGATATGAAACTAATAGACTCCACACCTGTCTGTATGAAACCATATTCGATTCCGTTTGCTAAGGAGAAAGCTTTGAAGGAAGAGATAGACTATCTATTGAAGGAAGGAATTATTTCGCACAGTGAGTCTTCGTATAGTTCCGGTGTTGTACTCTTAAGGAAGCCCTCTGGAGAACATAGACTCTGTATAGATTACAGGAGACTGAATGCTATTACAGAAGGACAGGTGGATCCATTGCCGGATACAACTCAGCTGTTTGCCAGACTAAATAAAGCTAAATATTTCTCAAAAGTGGATTTGAGTAAAGGATACTATCAGATTCCAGTAAAGCCTGAGGTTAGACCATACCTAGCTTTTAGTACCTCAGAAGGACACTATGAGTTTAATAGATTGCCATTTGGATTGAAGAATGCGCCTAGTGTCTTCTCTAGAATGATGAGAAAATTATTGGATCCTCTGAATAATCCCTGTATAACAAATTTTATGGATGATATCCTTATAGCAACAGAAACATTTGAGGAACACATTGACTCTCTGAACAGGCTGTTTGATCGACTTAGGGAGGCAAATTTAACAGCCCGACCAACCAAATGTTGCGTTGGATGTAAAGAATTGGAATTTTTTGGGACACACACAGTTTATCAGGGAAACATGACCCCTGACCCAAAGAATTTAGAGAAACTACAGAAAGCCCCGAGACCACAAACCAAGAAGGACGTGAGATCCTTTGTCTCATTATGTGGTTTCTACCAGAAGTATATCAAAAACTTTAATTCCATATGTGCACCGTTAACTGAATTGACACGTAAAGGACATCCAGATCGCATTACATGGACACCACAATGTGAAATGACTTACCAAGAATTGAAGGAAAAGCTCACAAGTAAACCCATTTTGAAATTACCTGACTTAAGTCAAGAATTCATAGTAAGGACGGATGCAAGTAATATTGGGTTAGGTGCAACTCTACTACAGAAATCAGATGCATTGGATGGGGAATTAAGCCCAGTGGCATATGCTAGCAGAAAATTGAATAAAGCCGAAATCAATTACTCAACTAGCGAAAAAGAATGTCTTGCAGTAATATGGGCGATAAAGAAATTCAATATTTATCTATATGGGAAGGCCTTTAAGTTGCAAACAGACCACAAACCTTTATCGTTTCTAGCACAGGCTAAGCATGAGAACTCCAGGTTACTCCGATGGTCTTTACTTTTGGCTCCATATAATTTTAGCATTGAGTATATATCTGGAAAAACAAATTTGGGAGCGGATTTTTTAAGCCGCCATCCGTGTGATGAGAATCACCGTAAACCCCAGAACTAATAATAAATTTCTCTATGTGTATATAGAATAAAGGACTGACATATAATGTCTGTTTTAAGAGGGGAGATGTCGTGGAATATTCTAATCCACATATATAAATTATCAAGTAAATATAAAGCCTAATAAATACATATAATAAATAAAGGAAGAAGAATGGTAAAGAACAGTGCTGTCACAATGACAGTACTCGAAATCCCCCTTCTTTTCTACTTCGTCGGCAAATTGTAACGCTTTCACGTTGATATTAAAGGCCTTCTGCAACATACACGCGTTTCCCAAACACACAATAAAATGTGCTGCCTTTCTAAGAAAAACCTTGAAATATGCAAGTTGACCTAAATTTTAAATTCCATTCATGTCTTTTTCTACACTATGTTACCAAAAAAAAAGACAGATGGACTAAAGGATAGCGAGAAGGGAGAGGCAGAAAGCCGAACACTAAACACGCGTCGCGCGATACACAAATGCTGCCATCACGCGTGTAAGACTACATGCACTAACTTTTTTTCGGACGGACAGTGATAAATTCACTACCCTTCCCAGAGTTAGGTTTTAAAGAAAAAAAAAACGCTTATTAGGAAAGATAACAATAGATGGGTTTACGTTTGAAAACATTACAGTACCCAGACAGCACATCTTCGAAACAGGAGGTAGAAGTAATTGCATATTTTGAACGCAGCCACGTAGCTCCTTTAAATTTGGATATTTGGGTTCCTTAGGGCTTGCTGACAAAGAATATGTAAAACGTTACGCAAATAGTCCAGGAATTAATAAATTATAACCAAAATAAAATAGTGGGGATGCCTGACAACATGGAATCATTTCTGCTCATAAAATTTTTTTATAACGTGTTTGAAAAAAACCTTACGTTACAGAAATAGCCTACCATGTAAACTCCAAATTGATTGGAGCGCAACAAATGAAAGACTAACCACGATTGGTCGGGCTATAAATACTATCTTGGTTGTTAGGGAGACGTAGGAAGGTAACATTTTTTCAAACACTTGTCGAAACGTGGCTCGATTGGCCAGACTCGCTGATATAATCACTTAGGAGCGTTAGTTCGAAACCACTTGTTTAAATAAGCTTGATAAAGCAACAGTGCGTTGAAGCCAGCTCATATTTTGCTAAATAAAAGCCTGGAACATAAGCAGATGGGAATTTGTGCCAGTAAATGTGCCAGAATTCATTGCTAATCAACGTATCTGTGTTTATTCTATGAATTGTGGTAAGCTTGAACCATTCAGTATCTTTTAATGAAAATTGAATGTGAATTGTTAATTTATGCCTGTATATATATATGTGTAGTTCAGTGGCAAACAGGAGATAAAGCCTATAATGCTCCAGCCTGAACAGAGGGTGTCGGAGGAAAGTAAAACGGCATGGAATGGCCAAATAGTACACTGACACCTGGATGATTGACTAGAAAGAAATAATGCTGGAAGTGCAGAGGCGTGGTAACCATTAAGGAGGTAAATACTGGTATAAAGTATTTCAGATGAAGCTGACAGTTGGCCTAACGCTCTGAACTCAATGTTTGTGATGTATTGTGATCAGTGTAAAAAGAGAGTATAAGTTAGTTATGAAGTAGAAGGTACATCCTTCTTGTTTACAGGGACCGTGGTCTTGATGGTACTGAGCAGCACCTGGTCAGAGCTTTGCTGAATCCAGAGTCGGACAGCATACTCCTTGGTCTTTTTAGCTATCAGTGAGGTGTCTCCAGAGCCCAGGGGAGAATTCGAGCAGAGGAGTCCTTTCCTGCCGCCATCACGCAAGATAAGCTGATTTGGCCAGCTGAGCTCAACATTATGTCCCCTCATCTTGAAATGACTTTGTAAAAATAACATTCAGAGGGGAATTTAATTGTCTTAATATCAGGAACTGAGAACATCTCCAATACTAGTCCCAAAAGACAAACTATTGAAGTCATGATGACAAATACCAACAGAGCTTGAACAAAACAAAACCAGTATTACCTCATATTACTACTACACAACTGACACACATAGGATATTTTTAATAATATATGTCACTACAATATTCATATTGATAAAGTCTGTACATATACTTGTAATTAAAATTGATTGTGATCCCTGGTTCCTTTGTATTTGAATCAGGACACATATACCTTTATAACAACAATGAATACATATTGTTATTTGAAAAGTTATCAGTGACTCCTTAAGATATTCTCATAGAGTGTTATATGTATGTGAGTGTCACAGTGTTGTCAAGAGTAGTGGATTAAATTAAAGTGTTTATCTGTCTGTTGTTGTGACTTACACTTCATCATACACATACCCTAGACACATAACGTAGTCATCACACTATTCCAGAATAATTCTGACTGAGATATATATATATGTGGCAGCAAGTAAGGTTATCTATAATACACTACACTTATTAGATATAGATACCTTCACAGCTGATCTCAGTCAGTACACTAAGTCCCCTATAAATATTTATAACATCCCACTTCACCACACCTGCCCGTATTTAAAAGTGCAGCACGCCAACCATGTCTTTTGTCAATGTATTAATGTTGAGAGACATTTTAAAACTGTTCATTCTAAAATCGATTCTGACTTTCCACCTAACTCTGCAGACATGATAGTCTACCCCTATGAAACTGTGGAACACCGTATCTTTGAGTGCCCAGCATTCGATGAAGTTAGGAAAATGCTCCTTCCTCCGAGGCCAGATAAGTGGAACACCTTGTACGGAGAAACAAAACAACTTGAGAAAACATGCAGATATCACTACACGGCATTGGGCCGAAGGGTGAGAGCCCAAGCACCTCTGGATCAATAACAACAACAACAACAATCTTCAGAGAGCTTAGGGTTTATAAAGCAGATCTCCACGATTTCTGGTGTGCCCATCACGTGGACAAACAGGTAACCAGCAGACGATAAATGCCGGGGTCAAAGATCGCTTCTGTTGTGAGCAGACTGCTCGCTATGGTCACGTTGCCTTCTCTATAAACCATCTGCATTATTATTATTATCATCATCATCATCAGTCGTCGTCACGCACTAGGCGTACAAGATACCAGGCCCTGATCCTCTCTGTCTTGTCTCTTTGAAGTTAATGCTTCAAGGGTTCATTTTCATTGTTTCCGTTGGTATGCCGGACTTTTCCACATGCTGCGGTGGGGTCAAGTCAATCACCTGTTATGGCGCCTGTCATTTTTCAGTTATGTTACGTAATCTATCCAATACAAACATCTCCGTTTGATCTCCAGAAATATGCCAGCCATTCTTGTCTGTTTTTGGGATTTCTGTACTTCTCATTCACCTTTCAACTGAGCTCATCTATTCCACAAGCTAAAGATAGGAACTACAGATTAGTGTAACGGTAGATTTGATATCATGATCGCTGAATATCCGCTGCGACAATGCCCAACACACGGAGAACAGAGAAAGTACATATGGCAATTACCAGTAACTTTCCGGGGGAGGGGGGAGGAGGGGGGGGGAACCCTATAGAGATACCAAGAACCTTAGGCTGACCACAGCGTTCTTTAATTAGATTTATTCAAACCGATGACTTAAAGTTGTATGAAGGAGAAATAGATACATCTTTCAACGTTACTTCTCTGTCAAGGTGTGCTGCTCAAGGGATGTAACCATGTTTTTAGTTTATCTTGATAATTTAGTGCAGGGATTCTCAACCTACTTTTGCTCATAGTAACACTTCTGAACCTCATTTACCCCTGTTCCCCCCCCCCAACCCCATTGTCGCTGTTAGTGGAGAAAAAGGTACTTTACCATCTTACCGTGGCCCCTTAGAAATATGGCCCACGTTGAGAGTCACTGATAAAGTGCACTGAGCTGGTCTTATCCGTTATGTTCCTCTCTGCACCATGCCAGCGGGCGTTTGTGATCATGAATCTAACCAACTCCTGCCTCCAGCGCATTTTTGTTTTGGTCATTTCCATTATTGACTTCTTATGCTGAAGTATGAAAAACTATGAGCCAGGGATCCAGACCTACAGGACGACACAGAGTCCGCTGGGAGGACAACATTAGACAATCTCTGAAGGACCAAGGACTAAACTGGAGGAAGACAGCCGATATGATAGTATGGCGCTCTCTCTGGCAAACCTCTACACCCCAGGGTAGAAGAGGAACGACTAAGTAAGTAGTAAGACTTTTAATGCTTTTAATGCTTTTATCTTTGTCGTTACCTGCCTACTTTTTTTCGTTTGAACCAAGAAAATGAACCAAAAAAATGAACCAAGAAAATGTGCCAAGAAAATGAACCAAGAAAATGTGAAGCTTCCTTCTAATAAGATATTTCCATAGCAGATACTGCAGTAGGGGAGTGAAGTGTTAGAGGCTTCCATATACTAGGATCAGCAACGAGAGGTGGGGTGACCAGTTCCCTTCCTTGCTGCCTTTTCTGTCCCTAACTCAAGAGCAGAGTTAGATACCCATTTACAGCTGGGTAGACTGGGGCGTGGCCATACCGTGAATCGAACCCGGTACCTTTACCGCAAGAGACCAACGCTCTAACCACTCTGTCATAAGCTGTACAAGAAAATACACATTTATGAACGATATGACGAATCACTAATAAGGATATGCATGGAGGAATATCTGGAGTCATCCTTATATGACCACTAGCTAAGCACAATGCAACATCATTCAGATGTGGAAGTAAACCTGTCTGTGAGGCTAATTACGCCCTCATTGACTCTTGAAATCACCCACACACTTCCAGGGATTCTCCCTGTGGTGAAACATGTTGAGAACCCAGCATTGCACACTAAGCTTGAAGGAGTCACTTGAGCCCCAGGCGTAAACTCTGGATCTTTAACCTAGTTGACTGCATGTAGGATGATCTCACTATGTCCCCTTGATTGACAGGGGGAGCTGAGAAGTGGCTCTGTGTAGGGCGTAACAATTCATTGGGAGAACCCAGAACCAGAGCATATTATTTTAGCTCTGCATATTTGGAGAGCCTCTTAGATGGCGAGGAATGCACAGTATGCCACACGCTTCTTCCTCCTAGCTTGGGACCAGATATGATAATCCTTTAAATGCCAGCCAAACTGTAGAAACTGGAGCTCATGACTTCAACTCAACACGTTCCTAAATGGCAGAAATGCCACAGGAAAAGCTCAGATCTACAGTGTAGATAATACCAAGGAGTCTCCAACTTGTTATTGGTTGCTAAGGAGCGAGAAACTCAGCAGCTCTAGACAGACAACAAGAACAACAACGAGAACAACAACAACAACGAGAACAACAACAACAACGAGAACAACAACAACAACAACGAGAACAACAACAACAACAACAACAAATTAATGATAACTCACCATCAACTTTTATTAAATGCAATAGACTGTATGGACAGTTTATTTTCTGTTTTTAACATTTAGTGCAGTTGGTAGCAATAATAAAGTAGATTCCCAAAACATATTTTGTTTCATTTACTTGTTTTATCATTTTAAGTCATAAATGAATATTAATTTTTGCACAACCGTTGTCACTTACGTCGAGTGACCTTCATTTTTGAATAAAATATGCATTAAATTTAAGAACCAAATGTAAAGCTTACGAAACAGTTATTACTGGAGTTGTGTTTTAAACATCTGACTAGTTGTTTGAATAAACGTCTTTATTAAATGGCACTTCACCATTCACCATCCGACGCCTGCCCCTTTCAAATATAAAACAATCTATATTCGCAGTTATTGTTTCTCTTACTTAATTCCCATATCTTAATTAAGCTATTTACACCTTATTTTACATTTTTACTTAAGTTCTTGTATAAAACCTGCTGTGTCAATACTGGTCAACACTTGAACGATTAAACTGTACGCAAAATAAGATATGCATGCAAACCATCAGATCTTTACAATGAGTGTACAGAGATGTTGAGAGTTAAATATTTTTAAACGTGACAAGTATATAAACCGGTGTCGAAGTTGCATAACAGTGGTGGATATAAAAAGTGTGGTGACCGTGACAGGCAACTCTGTACAGTATATAGAAATCGAGGGTGTTTCAATGTTGCTGGTCTTAAAGTCAATTTACGACGTGAAGCAAGGTCGACAATCATTGAAGTATTTGAGTCTCATGAGAAAAAAAAGAGTAATTTCTCTTGTTTAACACACGTAAATTTTTGTCTTTGTGTGTGTGTGTACGTGTGTGTCTTGTTACGTGAACATAGTCATTCAGGACGAGGCTTATTGCGCAACAAGGGAAAAACTGCGCGTGTTGAAGTAGAAATGACGCCCCACCCCCCCCCCCCCCCCCCAAACCCCGACAAAGTGAGATAAAACTGATATTTTGAGACAGTTGAAAAAAAAAAAAAATAAAATAAAATAAAAAAACACACACACCCACACAAATAGTAATACGTCTTACAAGGAGAAGGACAAGAAAAACCTACGTTGCGGCCACAAGGCCTTCGTCAGGGACAGACAAACAAGAGACAGGAGGGAAAGAAAATGAGAATTAAGTAGAGAACATGAAACTATAAAAATAAGAGAAAAAAACTCTCTTAATATTAAGTCCAGTCACATGTGAAGCAAAGCAGGATGGCTGCCACTAAACCGGAAAGAGGAAGTTGACAGTACATAAAGATAAGAAATAATAAAAACAAGGACTGGAAAAGAGTGAGAAAAAAGTAATCAATAAATAATAAATAAAATAAATAAATAAAATATAAATAAATAAATAATAATAATAAATAAATTTAAAACAAATAAATAAATAAATAAAAATAAAAACTAAATAAAGAAATAAATAAAATAAAAAATAATAAAGGAAAAAAAAATTTAAAAAAAATAAATAAATAAATAAAATAAACAAGTTAAAAAAATAAATAAATAAAATTATTAAATTAAAAAAATGGTAATTTAAAAAAAAAAAAAAAAAAAAAAGGTGATCGCATCAAAGTAGAAAGTCATAATACAACAGGGACTCGATAGAGAAAGGCGTCTCAGACAAAAGAATGTTGAGTATTCAAACCGTGTGGTTTGAGGCAACCCATAAGATGGATGAGGCGTTGTTCCTGGCGAAACCGACTGTTGGCGTCCGAGGAACAGTATCTGATGGCTGTCACCTGGATGTCAGTGGCACCGTGGTGGTCAGGGCCATTGAAGTGGATGGCCACAGGTGTGGAATTAAACTGAGAGATGTCATAGAGGTGTCTGCAGAATCGGTTGCCCAGTCGTGTGCCCGTGTAACCGTACACGATGTAAGACATGTCAGTATGTAATCGAAACACGTTCAGTCTCGTTCCAGGAACAACGCCTCATCCATCTTATGGGTTGCCTCAAACCACACGGTTTGAATACCCAACATTCTTTTGTCTGAGACGCCTTTCTCTATCGAGTCCCTGTTGTATTATGACTTTCTACTTTGATGCGATCACCCTTTTTTTTTTTTTTTTTTAAATTACCATTTTTAAAAATTTAATAATTTTATTTATTTATTTTTTTAATTTGTTTATTTATTTATTTATTTTTTTAAATTATTTTTTTCCTTTATTATTTTTTATTTTATTTATTTCTTTATTTAGTTTTTATTTTTATTTATTTATTTATTTGTTTTAAATTTATTTATTATTATTTATTTATATTTTATTTATTTATTTTATTTATTATTTATTGATTACTTTTTTCTCACTCTTTTCCAGTCCTTGTTTTTATTATTTCTTATCTTTATGTACTGTAAACTTCCTCTTTCCGGTTTAGTGGCAGCCATCCTGCTTTGCTTCACATGTGACGACTTAATATTAAGGGAGTTTTTTTCTCTTATTTTTATAGTTTCATGTTCTCTACTTAATTCTCATTTTCTTTCCCTCCTGTCTCTTGTTTGTCTGTCCCTGACGAAGGCCTTGTGGCCGCAACGTAGGTTTTTCTTGTCCTTCTCCTTGTAAGACGTATTACTATTTGTGTGGGTGTGTGTGTTTTTTTATTTTATTTTTTTTATTTTTTTTCAACTGTTTTACCCCGTCCTACGGCAGTTCTCCTCATATACTGATATTTTGAGACAGTGTGAAACATCATGTAAGGAACACAACGGAAGAAATTGCACACTGAACTCAGAACACAAAGACGAAAGCGCAGTTAGTAGTAAAGGTATGATGCTATGATCAAGGCCGGATTATCCATTAGGCTAAGTAGGCTGAAGCCTAGGGGCCTGGAGCTCTTCGGGGCCCGTACAATGTTTAAAAAAATAAAAATAAAATAAAAAATGCATAGATATTTCAATAAAATGTGTGTGTTTTTTGTTTCTTGTTTACCTTAGTATTAATACAAATAATACTAATAAACACCAATAAACAAATAATTACTATTAAAAGATGTAAGCAATGCTAACAAACGAACATACCAGTCTATTAATACTAGTATTACTAGCATCACCATGCTATAGTGTTTGAAAAAAAAATATTACCTATTAGGTGAAAGGGGGACCCATACACCAAAAGGCCTAGAGGCCCTTGTTAGCTTAATTCGGCCCTGGTTATAATACTGTCAAACGAAGCTCAGAAAACGCGTAGAGACGGGAAGCGATGTGACGCAGACTAATATCAGCAAACATTCTAAACGGTTCTCAAGTCAGCATGTACCACGGCTGCAAACAGCACACGAGACTGTTTGCGTAGTGAAGCAAGGTTGACAATCATTAAAATGTTTCAGTCACCTGACAATAAAGAGTTATGTCCCTTGTATAACGTTTAATATGCGTGTATATTATTAGGGCTTGGATCATTAACGATTAATTAACCGATTAATAAGTTAAAATAATTTTAATTGATTAACTGATAAAAGAAATTTAAATCGACTATGTCATTTTTAGTAATGTTTATGTTTTTTTCTTAAATACGAGCGCATTTTCTATGTTAGAGGTTTGTGATATAGAATTTGGCAAGTTTGGTGAATAATAATAAATTGTTTGGTTGTCACTATTCAGTACTTTCATTATATTTTCAAGACGATGTTGCCGTATAACAAGTAAAATAAATAAAGTCATTTATGATTTATTATAATTTATCAAACTGTTGGGACTTAATCGATTAACTTTCAATTAAAGAAATTCGATTAATTGATTAAGATTTTTTTATCAATCTCTGACAGTATCGATCTACTTTTATTGTGCGTACTAATTATGTGCGGCATTCGATTGTTGGCACATTCTATTTTTCTACATCCGACAGTATTTGGTTTTTTCGTGTCAATGTTTACACTTCTTCCATTCATACGTGTCATGTTTGCCTGCCCCTCCTCGCGGAGATGAGTTACAGGTAAATCCAGACTGGTGCCCAGTCATCTTCGAGTAATGACGCCCGATGTTTGTTTGCATAGGGAGTGCCGGTCAATTATCGATCTGGTGGCACATTACAGACACACCCGAGACGTCGGAAATGCGGTAATAAACTTCCGGACAGCTTGTTATAAGCAAGATGTGTAAGAAGGTGTAGTGGTAATCATTACTGAGAATTGACGGAAATATCAATTCCATATTTTACAAACGCATGAGTCATACAGAATATTCTATGATGAAAGTTATCATAACATGCACTTTCGAATGCTATTGGCGTAACAGTTTAGAGGTTAATATACATTCACGTTGATTGGAAGTTTTGTCGGAAACGCCAGGTGTGAGAGTGGGCAGGAACACTGCAATATAACGTAGAACATTTTAGACATGCAACACTGCATTCCAGAATCGTCAAAGCAGACAGATGGGACTGAAGCCAGGAAATAATAGAAGTAAGGATTTTGACCTTACAGAACCGGGCATACTGGAGCACCTTTTGAACACTACAGCAAGGAAACTCTACAATTTAATAATGAAACCGGACCCCTACAGGACCTACCACAAAGTCACAGAGGGATTCTGTAATTGAAATAATACCCCAAACGTGTGTGCAAGGCATCTGCATCACGTTGCCGACACTATTGACCTGAGCAAGAAGTCTATGATCCCAGTATTGGGTTTGTGATACGAGTTTACGAGACCATTTGAGGTATGATTCTTCGATACCAGCTTTACTACTGTACTGTGGTTCAAAGCTTGCGATCGACACCTGAAACCTACATTCAATGGGCTGTGAAGATACCTGCCTTGACCAGGAGACGTGCCCTCCCCACAGAGACAATTTGGCGGAAACATCAGCATCAACACACCAGTAGTTTGGAAGCTAAGTGGCATTTTTAGCAGGCCAATACAACATAATTTATTGATCTATATTCCACAGCTAAGCTTCCTAAAGCCAATATCAGTTTCAATGACGAAACCTTTTTTTTTTTTTGTAATCACCAGGTAATATCTATTTACATTAGTTCTGTCACCGTGGGGTTTGCCCAAGCATTATTCATGCTATAGGCAAGGTTATAGAAACGCCTAAAATATTTCACCGTGGGGTTTGCCCAAGCATTACTCATGCTATTTGTTAAGATTAGATGAACGCTTAAGACAGTTCACGGGGAAGAAAGTTAAGTATGAATAAAATAAGACGAGTTTTCAGTAATTTGGCTCGCGTTAACAAAACGTGAGTATATTTTTACTCGTGAGTTGTATATCAAAGGCTTAACCAATGAAAGTAGTGAAAAACAAGTTAGGGCGACGAATCAGATGTAGCGGGGGAATCGTACTTGAGAACAATGACCAGAGGTCTTTAAGGGGGAGTCCGGTTTCTGAGTTTGAAGAAACAAGAAGTGTTTTTGTTCTGGGCGGTTGCCTGCAGATGAACGGATTCTGTGGTTTGACAAAAGTAGAATAAGTCTAGCAAGATATAGAGGTATTAGGATAATGAACATAACTCCAGAAATTATTTAGAGGATGTGTTAGTGCTAGACAGTAACTGTATAAGAATATATAGAGGTTACAGGATAATGAACCTAACTCCAGAAATTGTTCAGAGGATGTGTTAGCGCTAGACAGTAACAGTATAAGATAAAGAAGAAGTCTTGTGTAGACTGTGAGAGTAGTGAATGTATTTCAGGAGACATTCAGCGATTTGATTATAAGTATGATTTTGAACTTATTATGCATACAAGTAAGAGATTTACAGGAGACGTAACGCAGATGTACCAAGTCGACATGTCAAAAATATATGTTGAGAACTTAGTGGACTGAGCAACAAAAGAGTAAAGTTAGAGGTGAAGGATAACCACCTTTGTCATGGTGAGTTCACGACACGTAAACTAATGAGCTGTCTTCAGAAAATAGTTACGACAAGTAAACTAATGAGCTGTCTTCAGAAAATAGTTACGAGAAGTAAACTAATGAGCTGTCTTCAGAAAATAGTTACGACAAGTAAACTAATGAGCTGTCTTCAGAAAATAGTTACGACAAGTAAATGACTTGAAGAGTCGACTTTTGTAAGAACTGTTCACACGCCCTCGCACGTAGGTACATGCTTAGATGACATGGTGCTTGTTTATGGTTTAAGCTAACCTTTCAGCGATAGTAACAGAGCCCTACAAAGGTTAGAAAGAAATAAAGGCAGGAATATAATGAGATGGGAGTGAGGAGATGGAGTATAGAGGTATTTAAGTGAACAGGAGTAAAGTTGATCGAACTAAACAAGATACAGGAGGACGATGCATATACATGAGATATAGAGCTTTTATATATGAAGCCAACATGAGATAAACGTATGCAAGCTCTGGGATGAATTATTTGTCTTGCTGATGAATATATATACATATTTATGTAAATAAAGGTTTTGATGGATACAGCAGATGTTTGAGTCTGTCTGTGAGCGTTGATGTATGTGGCCAGCAAATAATAATAATAAAAACAAACTACCACTATACGAATGTCAGTAGAAACAGCAAAGAAGGAACCGAACGAGTCGTGGGTTAAGGAAAAGATTGAAGATATGTTCTTCCAGGAATCTACACCTCTGGCGGAGATGGCCAGTACACAAGTACACCCTTAACCCACTTGGAAGATAAAACAAAAAGAGATTTTGTGACATGAGTAATATTACTAGGCCTGCCATCTGCCACCTAGTGAATACCACGGTTACATACCTAGTTATATAGCGCTGTCACATAAGACTAATTGATGCCGTAACCAGTTCTACAACATTCCCACGGTTACAGTTCTAAAGTAATTGATCATTAAATTTGTTATTTATTTATTTTTTTATTTTTTTTACAAATTCATATTTGATTTAGCTATTACAGAGAGAGGTGCACACGAATGAATCAGCATCTTCAATATATCTATATTCAAATCTATAGAGCACAAATAAAAATAAGAATTTCACTGTTAAATCAGTTAAGGGCTTGTACGAGCTAAATTAAATTATATAATACCCCTTCACAAAAGGCGGCGGGCAGATAAAAGTTAACATTGCTAGGACACATTCAGCATTGTTCTTGACTTCTGAAATATCTTCTGAATATTCCCTCTAGGTGGAAGCATCATCATCCTTCTATCTGTATCTCTGCCAAGAGTAATCTTGTGCGAAAGTAGATACCTTTGAAGACTCACATTAGATACTCTAGGTTTTGGCCGTTGTTGAACCGTGATGGTCACGGCAAAGGGAGGCAGCCGGTGACAAGGCTCCCAAAGCAAGTTACTCAATATTAATAACCAGAACACACTGTCTTTTATATTTGGACATGCGCCCGAATTTAACCGGCGGAATTGTGCCTAGGTTAAACAAGGCGCTTAAAGGTATTAGTTAAGACAAGCAAGGTTAAAACCGATATTTGGACTAAGACCTAATCAGAGACATTTCAATTAGCAAGTTTCTTGCACAACAGTTTTAGAGATATTAAAATCCAAAGTCGTCATCATAATCATCATCATCATCACCAACATCATCATTGTCGTCATCATCATCACCATCATGATTTTCGTCATCACCATCATCGTCGTCATCATCATCATCGTCGTCATCATCATCATCATCGTCGCCGACATCACAATCATTTTCCTTGTAACTTCACATAAAGCATGAAACTACCACTACCACTAGTTCCCTCACTGGGAGCCTGCACCAACCAATCACGTGATCTTATAGTGGTGCTGTCTGTAACAATTTGATTGACACGACGAGATTACCAACCTCAACCACAACACCACGTTAGTCTCTTTATAGGACATGCTTAATGGAACAATGGGCCTATTCTTTCTTAGTCTCTTCAGATACTTCTTGAACCAGGCTTGTGGAGTCGGTCAAACCTCACGGCCCTGCATTGCACTACATGGGGTAAAATCTAAGATATCCATGGACAAACTCTTGTATTTCCGCATAGCGAGTATTTGACCTGTCACGGGAAATAAACGAATGAATCCACCCAGGAGATGTTTGTATAACAAGCCGAAAGGTCACTATTAAGTTGTCACTAATTTCCTAAGCAGGTTTTTAAGCAAGGAGATCAATCCCAATTTGTTTATTCAACCTTGAAAGAATCGTCAGGTACTCTTTTGCTTATAGTACAAGAAAACCGTGAAAGAATAGGCATGAACTGCCGTGCGTACACAAGAAGACAACTTGGAAGTATAAACGCATACTACACATTGATTGAACGGGCTGGAAATTTGAGCAAACACTGTAGTGGGTTTGATGGTATTGTATGATGGTGATATTACTACGTGTGATGCATGAGGTCAGCTGTGAATGCTCCTGAGATAAAATGTAACTGTGAATTGTCAGAAGGCCCTTCGTGCTACCACTACGACCTCACACCTATCTTTTTTTTTTCTAATGAATGTGGCTACGTTAAATGTCTAGGGTAATGATATGTGATGTGTTGTGGTAGTTTACAGACACACACACAGATATTTACTAAGTCTAATAATATTAATAAATGTTATAATACACTGAACTAACTCAAGTGTGAAAAATGTGGATAGTAATTTTCTTACATTTATTTGTTCTGGACCAAGGTTTTATTTTGGCCAGAACATATGAAAGGTTTAGTAATTATGAAAGAAATGCATGAATATTACATAATAAATGCAAGGTGTGTACATATATATGTTACTAGACTAGTTAATATTATTAATGTTTATAGTAGTAATCTATTTTGGGAGAATATTTAATAGATGTGCTGTTGGGGTGACCTCATCACTCCCTGTCTATAGTGACTACACATTGACCAGTTATTTGATGGAATTTTTATGGATGTGTTAGCAAATAAGTTGAGTTGGTGAATTCTCAGCAGACCAGGCGCTCACGTAACTTGAAGGTGTAGCTCTGGTGCTGAGATCTGGTGGCCCCACCTCTCCGTGCTTGGGGGCAATATCAGAAGTTTGATGGCCCCACCTCTCCGTGCTTGGGGGCAATATCAGAAGTTTGGTGGCCCCACCTCTCCGTGCTTGGGGGCAATATCAGAAGTATGGTGGCCCCACCTCTCCGTGCTTGGGGGCTATAATAGGCTGCTCTGACAAAATGTTACTGCACGGGTCCACTCTGGTAATATTCAACAACTTATTTGACACCGCATTGGTGCCAACTGAAACTCACAGCTCAGAATTATGAATATAGAACACAGTTAAATAAATGCTAGCAAAACTCAGCTGAGCTGCTGGCCTTATGATGGCGTCCCTCTAAATACTTCAATAGCTTCTGGGAATTACACCACTTAATAATTCACTGTGTCTACTAGGACAACTTATACTGAATGGCACAAAATGCGCGTCTGAGCGCCGATAATATCTTCATCTAGGGCCAATCACTGCCTTTTCTTTTCCAAATTCAAATATCCTACCAATAAGTCATTTCAGTCATACCTCAGTCAAGTATGCCTTATTGTCTGTTGGTACGTCCGTCTCTACTTGCGTTTCACCAAAAAAACACACTTGTTTTTTGAACCAACCCTGCCGTCCCCTACACAATTTTGCTTTTAAAGTTATTTTTAGCCACAATTCACCATCCCACCCCGTCTCTTCATTCCAACTAGATTTTAGCACTTGCGTCTTCAAGGCCACAATTTTTTTGAAAATTAGTGACATGTTTTATTTCAATGCAGACGCTTGCTGATATGAACAACACAGTCTTTTGTCAATATCTTTCTTATTATCTGTCCGTCTGTATAAATGAAAGCATATTATTTCACTGCTCAAGATGGGCCATCCGGCCAGCTAGGTTTTATATTCCTAACATTATTATTAAGAAAAGTTACTTTTCAAATATTTTCTAGAATTTTCTGGAATGCGTTCATCACTGCATTCAAATAAACGGACTAAGTTATAGTAAAAGCGTTCAAGAAATGACTGTGGCGTATAATATCCAAGGCCCCTTTTGTCGATTTCTTTACTTTATGTCAACTTGGGGAACGTGACTTTTTCCTCCTTTCCAGACCACTTGCGCCGTTTAGCATTGCTAGTTTCGAGCTCGCGTTCAGTCAGATTTTTCCTTTTGATCTCCGTTCTCATCCCGTTCCGTTTTGCCTTCAAGTCTAACAATTTAATTTCCATGGCGGGTGATGACCCGCGGCGTGGGCGATCATGTATTCTAGCAGCTTAAGTAATTAATTTTTATCCATACGTTGTATCATTGTAGATATTTTAACGTTGTATCACGGTTAATTTTGTGACAAACACAAAAACAGTGTAACGATTGTATCAGTTATCGGTTACAAAGTCATTGCTGCCCGTGGCCGGCGTGCAATAACATTATTGACCAGTGTCACGCCATACGTAAACACGACCTACTAAAACTATAAATTAGTTTGTACTCCCCACTGGACCGTAAACAAAACGAGGATCCTGTTGTAGAAACGGCTTTGTTTTCTTTCCGTTTAAAAGACTCTAGGACTTCTGTTAATATTATAAAACGATGCGAGCATGGTCGGCGCTTTGGCGGTGCGAGGGATGTGACCGCACGGAGCACTAGCCTGGGGAAGGCTCCGAAATGATAAAAAAAAATTTAAAAAAAACCATTACAAATTCTAAAAGAACAAGACAAGTGAAGCATACAACATGTCTGTTACAGTCCGGAATGTTAGTTGGTTTTTTTTCTGCGTGATGCAAATGTTGATATGTAGTTGAAGATCTGGGTCACTCACGCTGACAGCATACATGGTTCTTGTACGATGATGAGGATGATGAGACATGGGTGTGAAGAGACGCGAATGTGTTTAGGCTCATATATAGTTGCACAAAACACCCAGTCACACTCGTACTGGAGTCAATAATGGTTGAAACTACTGTGACAGTTCATACATTTATTGACAGGACTAACAGTAGAATCACACAGGAACAGTCAATGTAAACAGGTTCATGTACCTCATGTTAACTGAAATCGCTTGGTACATATCAGGCATTCTAAGGCTGATTAACATTCAAATATGTGGGCATGTCAATAATGGTATGTGCTATAATGTACAGTTCATAATGCCGCTTTGGTATACCTGACTGAACGCGTCAGATACCTTAATAACTCCGTCATACAAAGGACGAGCCCTTAACTCATGTAATCCTATTACCAGGGCTGTCGTTCGACTTGGCGTAACACGCCAGTTACATCTGTTCATGCGGTAGAATAGTTGCCATTACACAGACCTCGATATGACGTCAGCTGTGTACTCTTCATAAGCAGGTTGCATCAACCCTGCTATAATATTTGTATAGATATACCGCCAACCTGCGGTTTCCACCATATATAACTTCGTCACTGGACTTCTGATCATATAAAGACGAATAGTCTTAAATAGCTACCTTGAGCACAAAATATAAGTTCTGCATTACAGGAACTGTGAGCTGTTCTCACGACTAGGTAATCCTTTAACAAATTCTGCAACCGAATGCGTAGTATTGAAAAAAGTCGGTGTTACCTTGAAGCGAATCCTCAGAACATAAGAAATAACACTGTCGTCATTCCTGACGTACAGTAAATCACTGGGGAAAACTGACAACGCAGTCACTTCGAAGATTTTCCTTCCCCAGGATACAACGGACATACACGTCCTACAGAAGCCAGATCGCACTCTACCTGACGGAAGTCTAATTTTGCGCTCAACAACTGCGCATGGCAAAAAGCCCAGAACTGTTCACCTCTGACCACTAAGGTCAAACACAATGAATGAACCAAAAAGGGAGATAACCCCTAATCAACCTGACACAGCAAAGTTAAGATATAGTTCCCCAACTTTGACCAGGGTGAAAAACATACAACCAATAAATCGACGTTTGAAACTCCATCAAAGATTACAGTAACAATGTCTTTACTTACTTAGTCGTTCCTCTTCTACCCTGGGGTGTAGAGATTTGCCGGAGAGAGCGCCACTCTAACGGCTGTCTTCTTTCTGGCTTGGTTTTTCTTCTTCCTCGTTCGCTCTCAGACTTCTACATTAATAACTCTAGTAAAGGTCGTAGTAAGCTCTAGGTTCCTGACATCTCGTTCGAGCTCAGACTTCTACATTAATAACTCTAATAAAGGCAGCAGTCAGCTCTAAGTTCCTGACATCTCGTTCGCCCTAAGACTTCTACATTAATAACTCGAGTAAAGGCAGGAGTCAGCTCTAGGTTCATGACATCTAGTTCGCCCACAGACTTCTACATTAATAAATTTAGTAAAGGCAGTAGTCAGCTCTAGGTTCCTGACATCTCGTTCGCCCTCAGACTTCTACATTAATAACTCTAGTAAAGGCAGTAGTCAGCTCAAGGTTCCCGACATCCCCTTCGCCCTCAGACTTCTACATTAATAACTCTAGTAAAGGCAGTAGTCAGCTCTAGGTTCCTGACATCTCGTTCGCCCTCAGACTTCTACATTAATGACTCTAGTAAAGGCAGTAGTCAGCTCTAGGTTCCTGACATCTCGTTCGCCCTCAGACTTCTACATTAATGACTCTAGTAAAGGTCGTAGTCAGCTCAAGGTTCCTGACATCTCGTTCGCCCTCAGACTTCTACATTAATGACTCTAGTAAAGGCAGTAGTCAGCTCAAGGTTCCTGACATCTCGTTCGCCCTCAGACTTCTACATTAATGACTCTAGTAAAGGCAGTAGTCAGCTCAAGGTTCCTGACATCTCGTTCGCCCTCAGACTTCTACATTAATGACTCTAGTAAAGGCAGTAGTCAGCTCAAGGTTCCTGCCACCTCGTTCGCCCTCAGACTTCTACATTAATGACTCTAGTAAAGGCAGTAGTCAGCTCTAGGTTCCTGCCATCTCGTTCGCCCTCAGACTTCTACATTAATGACTCTAGTAAAGGCAGTAGTCAGCTCAAGGTTCCTGCCATCTCGTTCGCCTTCAGACTTCTACATTAATGACTCTAGTAAAGGCAGTAGTCAGCTCAAGGTTCCTGACATCTCGTTCGCCCTCAGACTTCTACATTAATGACTCTAGTAAAGGCAGTAGTCAGCTCAAGGTTCCTGACATCTCGTTCGCCCTCAGACTTCTACATTAATGACTCTAGTAAAGGCAGTAGTCAGCTCAAGGTTCCTGCCACCTCGTTCGCCCTCAGACTTCTACATTAATGACTCTAGTAAAGGCAGTAATCAGCTCTAGGTTCCTGACATCTCCTTCGCCCTCAGACTTCTACATTAATGACTCTAGTGAAGGCAGTAGTCAGCTCAAGGTTCCTGACATCTCCAGTTTTTAGTTGAGAGAAGTGGGTTGTTGCCAAATGCTACTCCGTTCACTGCTGTATGTTAGGCAGATTTTTGGCTGTCACGTGGCTGGTGTCACAGGTGCAGAGATCTATTGTGCCAATCCTGTACTTGTGGTATAGATGGTACCTCGACCTGTTGTGTCCAGTAAGTAATCGGAAAATGATGATCTGGCCTCAGTAGATAACTGGTTATAGGCATCATTTTTTATCCTTCAGAGATTGTCTAATGTAGTCCTCCCAGTGAACTCTGTGTCGTCAAGGAGGTCTGGATCCCTGGCTCTTGATTTCCCACATTAGTAGCCGAGTTTCTCCCATTCTGCAGACATGGCCGTCCCATCGTAACTGGGACTGTTCTACTTGAGTCAGCAGTGGCTTGGTTTTAAGGCAATGACGTATCGTTTGGTTGCGGACCATGTCTTTATTTGGTACTTCAACCCAGAGGCGTCCCAAAAGTATTTAGCACCCGGGGCGGATCTTACCTTTGACACCTTTCCCCTTTAAAGAAACTCACTTGGAAGTACATTTTTATCAGTAAGAACTATCATAGTAGTGTCTGACGGCACCCCTTTCCTGGCTGTCACCGGGGGCCGCCCGCCCCCATCGCACCAGCCTCAGTACGCCTCTGCTTCAACCACCTTCATCAGATATCTTATTTCTGAGGTTAGGAGCTGGCTTTTGTGGGCCCTAGTCATTGCCCACATAAAAAAAAAAAAGAACTATTAAATTTGATAACAAATAATTATTTGCTTATATGAACGGGGGAGCCATCACAAAATCTCGCACGTCCTTAAATAAACCCCTAGGTCCCAGCTATGGATGCTAGCCTCCATTTTGCTGAGTAAAATTAATTGAGCACATTAGATGTTCCTGTTAAGATGCTATTTTACAAGTCACACATCATACATTGCAGTGGTGGTTCCATGCTCCATAAGGAACTAAAGGAGAAATGAAGAAGAAGAAGAAAGATTTGTTAAACTGCGAAAAGACAAAATCAAACGGGTGCTTGCGTAGAATAGAAGTACTGAAATGGTATGACAAAGTCATAAATGCGGAATTGATGACAAGAACCAGACTAGTGCCAGTGGAACAAGAGATGAGAGTAAGACGCTGGCGATGGATAGGACATACATTGAGGAAACCTGCTGATAGCATTACAAGGCAGTCCTTGTTCTGGAATCCTAAGGGAAAGAGAGGCAGACAAATAAAACACACCGAGAAGAGAACTGTAGGCAGAAGTGAAAATGGTGAAGAAAATGAGGAAAGACCTTGAACTGATGGCACGTGACAGGAAGACTTGGCATGTGTTTGTTGAAGGCATATGCTCCTTGCGGAGCTAAAGGGTATTAACTGATTGACTGAAAACATAAAAATTAGGTTGTGTTCTTTTGTTGTTGTGCAAACGCTACACTGAACACTACTTCTGGAAATTGCACTGTCATCCATTAGAACAATATGAAATAGTCTCGTAAGAATACACTCAGTACTGCACACATTAGGGGAGGGGGCACAATCAGGAGATCTCGCACCACCCTGAAACATTTCTAGGACCGGCTCTGGGTACAATGTTACTGTTCTTTGCTCCTCTGCTGACACCGATAACCAGGACCTCCCGTAGACCGATTTAACCTATTTGACCCAATCGGGACCCAGACTCACAGCGTTCCCAGCACTAGGGCTCCCACCTCCAGCTTTATAAACATAAATAAGGAAGATTATTTTAAATTACGGAACAGAAATATATGCTTATTCACTGTATTAAAATTCAAACAATATCTTTATCTTTACTAGTTATATTTTCACATAAGATGTGTTATAAGAAAACTATAATCTTAAGTTCAGGGGGATCTATCAGAATTATCAAAATCGGGCCCCGTAATTACTAAGACCGACCCTGCCGGTTACACACTTGTGACTTCGATCCAGCGGCGTCTCTGGGGGGGGGGGGGGGGGGGGGGGGGGGGGGGGGGGGGGGGGGGGTGCGGACCGCACCGGATGACACCATCAGAGGGGGTGACACCAAAATGACTGTCTATAAAATGTTTGTGGAGTGTTTCAGGAGAAACTTATTTTTGTGTGTGTATAAAAATATCCCTGTAGTTAGTTATACCGAATTTTCGCTTTAACCACATAAAACGATGTAAATGTAAATACTGCTGTGCGTATGATATTGTAATTTAAAGGTGTAATTTTAATTTTGCTTGTTGTTTATGTCACTACTGTTGCCATTACATTCAGTGATATACGGGGATTACGATTTACGAGTAACTTTAGTACAAAAAACATTACTAAGGATTCTGTATGGTCTGGTACGGGAGTAGGTCCATGGGGGTGGCACCATGAGTTACCGCACTGGGTGACACCAACCCTAGTGACGCCACTGCTTCGATCCTGTGGTCTAGAATTAAGTTAGATTTTCTTTGTTCATGTCGAATTACAGGTAGGATTTGCCTTAAATTCAAACCAGCCATCTACGCATATTTTTTAAAAATTAATGTGGGCTTTGCCTTCGTGTGGCGAGGCACGCTGCTTTCGACCTTGCTTTAAGTCCGTTGGTTATATCTCAGAGAGCAATTTGCCATACAACAATAGGTGAACTTTGCTAACCGGAGTACATCAATAGGTACTAAGTTCTGAAAAGAGTAACATTGTTTATCTGCTAGTACGATGAAGCTCTGAGTAGGACGAACGAACGAACAAACGAACGAACTTTATTTTCAAAGGGTTGAGAATTGGGCACGCAGGTCCGTCTGACATTCTGCCCTTCCCTTCTCTCACCTTTCATACTGTATTCATTTATTCTCATATGCATTTTACATATCAAACTCAAGGAATTCAACGTTGTAAAGTAAAATAATAATATAGCACACTCATATTAACATTAATTACTTATAAGCATGACATAACATATGTTGAAAAGTACAAACATTATCAGAGAGGGAGACATAGATAGATAGATAGATAGATACATAGATAGATAGATAGATAGATAGATAGATAGATAGATAGATAGATAGATAGATAGATAGATAGATAGATAGATAGATAGATAGATAGATAGATAGATAGATAGATAGATAGATAGATAGATAGATAGATAGAAAGAACGAACTATATTTTCAAAGGGTTGAGAATTGGGCTCACATGCCCGTCTGACATTCTGCCCTTCCTTTCTCTCGTCTTTTATACTGATTTCATTTATTCTCACATATATTTTACCCATCAATTCAATGAATTCAACGTTGTAAAGGTAAAATAATAGCATACTCACATTCACAGTATCTAATTATAAACATGAAATAGAATATGTTGAAAAGTACAAACTAAGTATTACCATGAAACAAAATATGTTGAAAAGCACTAACATCATCATTAAACCTACACTCGATATTATACCATTTGATTGGAAAAATAATCATATTAGGGGGGCAGATAATCTGAACTCATAAAGTATTCGAAAAGTTTACGATTGTATGAATAGGGACTGAGGTTGTTATGTTTTAGATAATGTGGAAGATAGTTCCAAAGATGGGCAGCAGAGTAAGCTAAGCTTTTCTTGAATAAGTCAAGCCTAGGCTTGGGCACTTGTATTTTGTTAAGGCGTTGACTGCGTCTTTCATTGTATTTGAACATTGGCCACAGATATGTTGGAGCATTCTGTGACAGGATTTTGGGAACAAATTTAGCTTTGTTGAACAGAAAGCGCTTTCTTAGAGGCAGTATTTTGAGATCTTTATATATATCTACACACTGTGTTTGGCAGTTGTCAGAAACTAGACGCACTGCACGCTTTTGTAGTGAATGGAGTCTTTTTGTGTTGGACATAGAACAACCATCCCAGATTGTGGAGCAATAGTCAAGGTTTGTTTGTATGTGAGATATATAGAACAATTTTCGTGCATCTTCATCTAGGAAATGTTTGATTTTAGCTAACTGGTAAACTTTCTGTGCCGTTTGCTTGGTCAGTGCATGAACACGTGAGTTCCAATTTAGATGCTGGTCAACGACTATTCCTAGAGTTTTATGTTCATTAACGTTTTCAATTGGTGAGGTACCAATATAGATCTGAAGTGTTGTTTTCTCAGAATTTTGTAATTTTTGTCTAGTTGATATTAACATGCACTTTGTTTTAATTAAATTAATTAGCATGCGATTTCCGATGCTCCACTTAATCAGATTGTCTGTATCTTTTTGTAACGATAGTTCGAGTGTGTTGCAACTTGTATCACTTGTGTAGATAGTACAGTCATCAGCAAATAGGTCACAAGATGCGTGCTCGACGTGTAGTGGAAGGTCATTAATGTATATGGCAAAAAGTAGAGGCCCAAGAATAGAGCCCTGAGGAACGCCGGTATTTATTACGGTTGGGTTTGAGCAAGAGTTATTGTAAGAAACTACATGTTTTCTGTCTGACAGGAATGATTTAATTATCGTCACTAGTTGAAGGTTTACTTTTGATGTTTCTAGTTTTCTAATTAAAATAGCGTGATCTATCATATCAAATGCTTTTTTAAAGTCTACAAAAACTGCCCCACATATGTTATCGTTATTAATATTTAAGTGCCAGTTGTCAATCATCTTAGTTAGAGCTGTGTGACATGAATGTTTAGGTCTAAACCCCGACTGACTATCAATTAGCAAGCCATTGTTAACTAGGTGTTGTAGTGTTTTTTTATGTATGTGTTTTTCTAGTGGTTTGGATAGCGATGATATTAAGGAGATTGGCCTATAGTTACCAAGGTTATTATTGTCGGAAGAGCCAGGTTTTAAGAGAGGATATACCTTAGCGACTTTAAAGTGCCACGGAAAGTAACTTTGTGCGATACATTGATTGTATATGTATGTAAGCGAATCACTAATAGCTGGAGCCGCATAACGCAGTATTCGATTATTGACTCCGTCAAGTCCTGATGAGTTATTATCTTTAAGTCCTAGAAGATAGTTATACACTTCATTAACTGTCATAAACGGAATGTTGGATGGGATTGTGTTGGTACATTTGTTTTCAAAAAATACTGACAGCCTGCCTAAGTCACAAGGTGAATTTGGTATTGTAGATTTAAGACTGTTTATTTATGCCTGAAAGTAATTGCTGAAGTCTGTGGAAGTAAATGAAGTATTAGGAGTTGACGAGACTGACAGATTTCGCTTGTTCGCTAAGGTATTGATTGCTTTCCATATATCTTTACTGTTTGCTTTGTTCTGAACCAAATTTTTAAAGTAATTTTTTTTTCTCTACGAATTAAATATTGCACGTTGTTCCTCTGTGCTCTGTATATGTTAAAGTCCTTGTTTTTGTGAGCTTGATCTCTCTGCCTCATGGCGTCTAGCACTGCTTATGTGATCCAAGGAGATTTGACCTGTCGTTTTACACGAACTTCTTTAGTTGGTGCGTGGTTATCAAAGGCACATAAAAAGATACGTATCCAATGGGCAATGGCGTCATCGGGATCAGAAAGCTGGTAAACACTGGCAAGAGGTGCGGTTCGCAAATCATGTAAAAATAGTTCACGGTTGAAATTTTTAAAACTTCTAAATTTAATACTGATATGTTTATTTCTTGGAGCTTTATATTTATTCTTTGACCACGTGCAACATATAGGATAGTGGTCACTCATCGCGACAGTAGGAACAGAGCATTCTATAATGTTTTCCCACGTTTGGTTTGTGTTGTGCATGTCGATGTTGAAATCGCCTAGAAGAATAATTTCTTTGGCAGTGGAAATACTTTATCCATCATAGTGGTGAAATCTTCATACGAGATGGCTCCTGCACTGGGATTTCTATAAAGATACCCGACTAGAAATTGTCCCTGAGTCGGTAGTTTTATTTCTAACCATATGCACTCGGTCTCTGCTGTCTCTAAATCGCTTCTGTGGCGATAACTAATAGAAGTGGAAATATATATTACTATACCTGTTTCTAGCTTTCTACTTGAGTATCGCCGAACTGTTTTAAAGCCATTTAGGGCAATTTCATCATCTGATATTTTGTCGTTTAAACGACTTTCGGAAAGTTCAAAAACATGAAAATTTTTATTCAGAATTTGTGTAAGCTCAGGAAGTTTGCCTAATAAATGGTAAATGTTCAGGTGGCCCAGCCGTAGACCATCCTTAATTAGCCATTGTGTCTGATAGGTATGCATTTTATTTTGGCGAGTGGTTTAAAAACAAAAATAACAAAAAGCAATTTTGAATACGAAACCCACGAACATTTAAACTAATTAACGTCACCACGTAAGTGAAAATACAAATGTTAGTACATAACGAACGAACACTTGGTACAAGTATTGCTAAAAAATTACAATTAACAGAAATTGTCAGTCTTCTTCGCATCTCAGCCTCCACAGTCCTCCGCCAAGTTGTTTTTGGTCGGCCTCTCTTTCGCTTTCCTTCAGGGGTCCAAAGCATAGCTGTTCTTGTGATGGCATCGGGGTCTCTTCTGAGGACATGACCAACCCAGCTCCAGCGTCTGCCAGCTATGATGGTGTGCATGTCCTCTTGCTTGCTACGAGTAAGCAGATCTTGGTTGGTGATGGTATTTGGCCAAAAGATTCGGTGAATTTTTCTTAGGCATGTTGTGTGAAAAGAGGACAATTTTGACATTTCCTTCTCTGTGACTCTCCAGCATTCCGCACCATAGAGAAGCACAGAAAGCACGCAACTCTGGTATAATCTTAATTTTGTGCTTGTGCTGTATTGGGAGGACTTCCAGATGTTATTTAGGCTAAAGAAGGCTTGAAATTGTCAGTAGTATATTAAAATAGTCACACAACAGTAGGCACGCACGTTTTCACACCACAACACTAAAATTCTAACACAGTAATTAAGCAACACTGAGAGAATACGAATTAAAAAAGTAAATAAAATACAATAAAATCAAATCTTGCAAATTATGAAAAAACTGTCGGAGGCCTGTAGCCAATGAAATTAGAGTGTTTTGAGAAAGTAACAAAGTACGTATTACTTTATGCGTCACAGTAATCAACTAATTTTTCAAGAGAGATACGGCTTTGGTCGCAGGGATTAAGTCAAAAAAAAAAAAAAAAAAAGAGTGGATTCATCATCAATATTGGATGTCTCTGTCAGGTAAATAGTAGGGCTCGCGTTGCACAGACATCATTAGTGCTTGGCTGAGTGACGCAGGACTGAATTGCATCAGGTAGCCAAGTTCTGGGTTCCACTGAGCACGACCAGGAAGGCTACGGGAGGAAGCATGACGACTGTAGATTTCGTCTGTAATGGTTCCAACACTTGTAGGAGATTTTTGGGTCTGGGACATTGTGACACTGCTTGTTGAACTGTCATATGATGTGTTTGTGAGGGCTGTTTTATAGGTAGTGGAGGAAACATAACATCGTAACGTTCGAAACAAGACTGAAAGCTACGCTAACACTGCCCGTACCTTCTCAGTGTTCAGCGACCACCGGCTATATGAAGACGAAATAGATGAAAGACAAAAAGAAAGAAAGAAACCACCTACACCTATTAATTACAAGCACGAAATCTACAGCTACCATTACATACAAGTATGACATCTACATCTGCCATTACCTACAAGAATAACATCTACATCTACCGTTTGTAACGAAGTTGGTTGTTATTGATGATAGTGTAGATGATAGCTCAGAAAATAATTTTGACTAAAAGAGTATACCCCAGTCTCAGGAATGAGCACTGGTGTATGGATGGCACAGGTATAGTTAAGAATGTAAAGTGCTCCTGACAAGATGGTAATGAGTAGATCAAAAGACTAGAATGCCCCTTCGTTCATAACTATCCTATGCTTAACTACAAATAAAAATTCAATTCAGTAAAGTCAAAATTATCAAACAATATGGAATTGACCAAGTCTGGAATACAATTACTGAATCATTTTATTTACATTATTTTCTTTTCTTCTTGTTGATGAAAATGTGGAAATGAAAAATATATATTTGTAATTATATACACAAATAATTCACTTTCAATAAAAGTATGCAATTACTCAAAACCAATGTTCTTGTATTATTTATGTCACTAACTTTAGAACAGACTTTTTCATCACCCCACTTTAATTGTTCTTTTTGGACTTCTCTCGTAAATTGTTCGAATTTCCCACATAAGGAACTTATCTGAATGTCTTTGAATGTCTCTCTGTTTCTATAGATTTGATTTGTACAAACGCCTTGCTGGTCTTGTAGTAAACCACCAACCACAGATAGAGCTAGTGCACGAATATAGATTCTCACAGTTGTGCTCTTTGCTTATCTTAGGATGTCACAGATGGATCTAGTTCTTCGACCTTCGCGTTAATGTTACCAACAGAAACCTGAAAAAAGTTGTGACATGTGGATAGCCTCTTTCTTTTTTTTTTTTCTTAATCAGCGGCACTTGGGCTTTCAGCCCTTCGGCCCAATGACATGTCATTGCGAGGCTGGGGAACCTGAGGACTTTCCTTCTAACCCGGTCAGGAGCTTCGCTCCTTCCCATCCACAGAGGGTTTATCTCAGGAGCCGTTCAGATTATTCAGTCAAAATCCCGGTCGTTGACACTCCTGCAAGCGCCGACGCCCGGGCTTGAACCTTGAAAACCTGGTCGCCAGTACAACGTTGTAACCATTACACCAGCGCGAAACCCAGCCTCTTTCTTAAGATTCACAAGTCTAAGTGTCCGCGAGTGTGAAGTGTTCAGCGGGGTACATGCGTATGCATGACGCATGGTTCTGTTCTTTGTTAGTATTACATAGCATTACATGTGTCTATCTGCAACTTATTCTAAAATACATTTATATGGATACAATATAGTACAGTATATGTACAGACATCATGTTGTTTAAGTCGCCTTTCACAATTCAGACTGCCTTGTCATTGACATTCCTGCTTTTAAGCATCGTGTTCGTTTTCATCATCCACATAAAATTTTTTCCAAGTCAATCCTCTGGTATTGATCTTGACAATACAATTCAATTACATGTAATTATTCTGCAATAAAATATGAATTATATTCACACATCTACACAGTAATTTTACATACCCACTAGAATTGGTCAGAATTACAAGTCTGGATTCAGGTTCGGTGGTACGTAGATGGCTGGTGGCATGCAGATGGCAAAATAGCTTCTTGGCAAGCTTCTCTCTCCTGTAGTCTGCTCTGTCTTCTGAATTATGGCGCTATGTCCTTTTTGAAAATGTCCCCCTCATTTTTATAGGCCATAGTACGACGTATGGGAAACACTGACGTCACAACTCGTCTCTGCGTTTTGAGAAATGCAATTGCGAGCTGACTTTTGTGATTTGTGCAAGGCATGGTCCACAATACTTCCTCGTTATTCTTAACCAGATTATCAATCGTTTTCACCAATGTCTCCTTTTAATTGGAGGAACGTCTGCTTTCTTTGCATATAACGTTTTCCTTAATCTGTTCCGAACTCGTATGACGAATTTTTTAAGAGGTTCGACACAGTATATTTTAACAAACTGGCCTACTCAGATCAATTATCTCCGAATTGCAATAACATAGCAAATTTTCCTGATGAAAGCAAATACCTGCCTTATCCTCCAACAAACATACTAATATCCCCTTTTTCTGCCCCCCCCCCTCCCGTTCTCTTACAATCCACTTAAGTCCGAAGTACGTTAACGCACAAATATTCCTTCTTCTACCACGCCATTATAAGTTCCGTCAGCAAGTAAGCGAGCTGCGCGCTTCTGATTGGACGATAGTTCGTTCTTTCAAGAATAGTGTGATAGAGTTACTGTGATTTATATTTCAACAGGCCCCATTTCATTCTTCTTTTTGAGTTTGCCCCATTTTTCTTCTCTTTGTAACTAAATGAGTTGCACAAAGTTCTTCTCTCTGTAAATATATCGAGTTTAGTCTTTTTTCGTAGGGAATTAATTGCGTGTTTTATTTCATAGGGATTACGGTAGTTTGGTACAGAATTGCACCAGTGCTTTTCTCTGTAGTAATTTCGTTCGAGTAGTCGTATTTTTGCTTTGTTTGAATAATTGCTGTCATTTTTGTTAGTAAGCAGTAGAGGCGTGAAGCATTTCTGTACTCCAGTACATTCTTTGTTTAAACGGGGGATGGGAGTAGTGACCTCTACCGCTGTAACGTGACGTAATTTGTAGACGCACGCTAGTGGTAATAATATGAGTCATAGTTGTTTACAATTTTGATTGGCCGGGGTCAAACTTTATTGAAAGACGCGCGCGATATGATTGACCTAGACTCACGAGTTGCGTACAAATCTAATTATAGAGTATGAGCACGGGATATTTTTAGATTTTGCCGAATTATTATTGGTTTAAGAATAAAGCGTGGAGTGGGGTTCTGGCGGTTATTCTAGTTATAAATAACAGAATATTTTAGTCAGCGTTCTCTTGGTCTTCAGATTCCAGCAAATTCGTTTGCTCTTAAAAGTGGGAAATTCGAATATTGGTATGTTCATAGTTAATTTAGCGTAGGACTTAGAATTAGTTTCTTTATAGAATATTATCCGGTTAGTTAAGTTCTTTTCGAGGAGTTTAAGTAACTTTTATAATAACGAAAGTGCCATCAATTACTATCTTAGAGATATAATATAAATGTTTTTCTAGGATAAGCTAGTTCGTTCTTTGATTTGATGTGGTAGCTTTTGAGATAGTATCTGGGTGAATATAGCGTTTAGACACGTGGGGGCTTGGTCATAAGTACTTAATATTTCCTTATCTTTTGATCTATAATATTTGCAGCGTAAAGGCGCTTGCGAAATTAATTGTACAAGGCGAAGTCAGTATGCTATTGCCTATTGTATTCGTGAGGTACGATGTATGTAACTTCAATGTGATTTGTGAGGATTAAAAGTAGGCATACTCGAGCTAAGTGGTGCATTTTTGCTAGCGGGCCAATTTGATAATGTAGTGGGATGCACAGGGGAGTGCAGGGTGTATTTTATTTTCTGAGACGGGATTTCAGTTTTCCATATATATATATATATATATATATATATATATATATATATATATATATATATATATATATATATATATATATATATATATATATATATATATATATATATATATATATATATATATATATATATATGACAGCGCCATCTTGAGATCTGTCGTTCTCGGCGCTGGCCCCATCTGGGCAGTCATGTTGTCTATGTGGTTTAGTGCCTTTTGATCACGTTATCTTCAAGCAGATTTATTACAAGGCCATAATAAGCCTACATATTAGTAGTGTTTTTGCTCTAGTTGTATATATCTGTGTTTTCATGCATTCTGGAGCAATAATCGCGTGTGTTATCTGTGTGGCGCAGATTAATGCGCGTAAGCGCGCAGTAAATTGAGTGGTTAGGCCAGGGCTTATAAAAAGGGGTAGCAAGCGGCGAAAGCGGTCTATGTTTGAGAGAGCCGCCCAGTGAGAACAGACGAAGAAGACACACAAGAGCCAAGCTGTAAATGCCTTGAGCACGTGAGTTAATTTAAATTAGCATTAGTTTTCTAGGATTCTGAAATTATATCGATGTGGCTATTTTAATGTTTAATGGAATAAATAGATAGATAGATAGATGTGAAAGTTTAAGAGCGATTATTTCATTCTTCAGAAAGGCAGACATAGTGTGAGGCTATTTCACTGCGAAATTTAGATAAGATTAACAATCGCAAGATAGCAACCTCGTGGTGATAAAAGGCGGTGATAGCGAGTCTGATTAAACACGCTCCGCGTGGTAAACCTATAATATGTTATGCCGAGCGACACGTTGTGTATTTAGTCCCAGTTTGGCTTAAGTCGAGAATAATTATATTGTATTCTTTATGTAAGAGTAATTTAGTGTATTTCACGTTTATTGATTATTCTACTGTTTATCTTTAGTGGTTACTTAGAAGGGAGAATAGTCATTTAGATTTCTGGTGCGTAAGGCAAGTTGAGACAGGTGTTTCTCTGTTTGCTCCTGGTGGAGCATGGAAACACCAATCGTCACTTACGACATGTTCAGAGTGCGGGAACGAGTATTGATGTGGGTCGGTTGAGAGGTAGTAGTTAATTCTCATTATTGAGATTATTTGTTGTACATGTATTGAAGAATATTATTTTATGTCCAGTTGATTATTATAGTTATGTGAACATGGTTTGTGAGAGCACGTGGGCGTACTTGGAGATGTATATTTCTCTTCTCCGCTCCTGAGGGAGCATGGGGCCACCGGTGTGGTTTGCCTCAGCATTTAGCATTCAGATGCTCTTGCAGTAGTGGTTTCGGTAGCAACCTATGTTACCCGGTGCGATTGCCAGCCTCATGCACAACACCATACTAGTCGCATTGGACGACACGCATGAGTGTGTGGGATAGTTGATGATATCAGGTGGGCGCATGTTTTCTGTATGGTAAGTGTTATTATCCATGCTATTGATGTTCACTTAGACGTTGTTTTATTTATTATTTTTCAGACAGTCTATGAACACTGACTGGGTGTTCGTTTGATTGTTTGTTGGATTGTTCGTTTGGTGTTCGGTTGTGTTCGGTAGAATTAAATGTTGATCTGCATAAGGCTTTGGGTTGCTTGAATTGTTAAGTCTGCTGCTGAGAGGGTTGCAAGCAACCAATAATTGCAACCCCTGTCAAACGATCCTTTATAAATTTTCTTGGTGCACGGGCTTTGGGTGTGAGGTACCCCTAGCGCCCCTGTCACAAGTGGCGTCGTCGGCAGGATTGACAGACAGCACGCAGTTAAGCAACTCTTCAGCAATCAGAGCAGCAACAGCCGAAACAGTAGAACACCCAGTTCAGTGCAAGGCAAGGGACGGGATCATCCAGTTTGTCAAGATTTCTAGTCAACTCTACTGGCAACAAGATGGCGGCACGCAACACACGTGCTGCTAGTAGAACTGACAACGAAGATGGACAGGATCGTCAACCAGAACGAGTGCAGTACATCGTGGTACCTACTCACAAGAGGGTGCGGTGCTTTGGGGAGCGCACGGGTCCTACGGCCGAGGAATATGTCAGAGAGGTGAGAGCTGCCTGGAGAGTAGGGATGATGAGTAAAGAGGACCAGGCAGATGTTATTCTTGACAGTGTGACCCCAAGTGTCCGTAGGGAGCTGAGGATTCAGGCTGATGACGATAACCCAGAAGCAATGCTACATTCCATTCTTAGGGTGTATGGGGAGCGTCGGAGCATCCCAGAAGTAATGGCCGCGTTCTACTCTACCCGGCAAGGTGCAAGGGAGTCTCTTTGGGAATTCTCCCATCGCATTCACGAGGTGTTTGAAAGTGCTGTAAGGGCACAAAAGCAGAACAACGTCACTCCTTTGGCGCCATCCTTTCTTCGTGACCAGTTTGCTGCTTGTCTGAGAGATGACCTACTAAGAAAGCTTGCAAAGGAAATGATCATCAAAGAGCCAACAGCATCGTTCACGTCGGTGAGGGACTATGCCCTACGATTTTTGGAGACTGAGAACACTTCTGGGGCTGGTGTTGCCAGTGTCGAAGCAGCTTCGGGGGCTGGTGTTGCCAGTGTTGAAGTGGCAAGAACAGAGACTGTGTCAGATACGCATGCATTAAACGCAGAAGTAGAGCGGCTGAGAGCACAGGTGGCTCAATTAGAGGCTAAAATTGATGCGATGTCTCAGGAGCAGGGGAGACGTACCAGGACAGTTCGTTGTTTTAGATGCAGAGAACTAGGCCACGTACAGAATCGATGTCCACAAAGCATTAAACTAGACCCCTCTGCGGCTGGGAGTCAGGTTACAGAAGGGGAGCAGAGTGGCTCAAAGATAAAGATGGTTGGTGGTCGACCGGAGTGTGAGGTGCTTATTGCAGGGAAGAAAGTCAAAGGCGGCCAGGGATGTAAGGGTAGCAGGAGGCGACCCAGGGCACCAAGGAAGCCTAGGAAAATAAGATGCTTCAACTGTGGAGACCTTTCGAACCACATGGCAGCCAAGTGTCCCCAGGGCCCGCTTCCTAAGCGATGTTTCCATTGTAGGTCCCCGGACCATTTGATATCGGTTTGCCCATCAAAGAGCGCCCTTTCTAAGCGTACCAACACATCTACATTGCCGTCACAGTGCAAGCCAAGAGATGGCCGTGGCAACTGTCACCATAAGGGCGCCAGGAAAAGTGGTCGACATATAGAGGAGGAGACTCATCTAAAACTCGTTGAAGGACACGTTTCCAGGCTACGAGGGGCGCACGTAAGAGCAGAGCCACCGTTGCAGAGTTTTGCAGCAGTCCGGAAAGAGAGATGTGACAAGCTGTCGTGTTCTACTCCACTACAGGTCGGAGAATTGGTGAAGAAGAGAATGCACGACGCTGAGAGATCCGAGATTCGTGATATGTGGTCAGAAGACGAGTACGTTGTAGTTCGTGCTCCCACAATGACAGGGAGTCCATATATCATCCAACGAATGGACAGAGCGAGTCCGAGCATTAGAGTAACCAGCAATGACCTGCGACGAAGTGAAGGAAAAGGTGATCCTCCAGATTTGGAGAATACGACTGAAGCGCATAGCTTAGTGCAGTTGTCGGGACGACTACAAAATCAGGCGGGGAATATGTGACAGCGCCATCTTGAGATCTGTCGTTCTCGGCGCTGGCCCCATCTGGGCAGTCATGTTGTCTATGTGGTTTAGTGCCTTTTGATCACGTTATCTTCAAGCAGATTTATTACAAGGCCATAATAAGCCTACATATAAGTAGTGTTTTTGCTCTAGTTGTGTATATCTGTGTTTTCATGCATTCTGGAGCAATAATCGCGTGTGTTATCTGTGTGGCGCAGATTAATGCGCGTAAGCGCGCAGTAAATTGAGTGGTTAGGCCAGGGCTTATAAAAAGGGGTAGCAAGCGGCGAAAGCGGTCTATGTTTGAGAGAGCCGCCCAGTGAGAACAGACGAAGAAGACACACAAGAGCCAAGCTGTAAATGCCTTGAGCACGTGAGTTAATTTAAATTAGCATTAGTTTTCTAGGATTCTGAAATTATATCGATGTGCCTATTTTAATGTTTAATGGAATAAATAGATAGATAGATAGATGTGAAAGTTTAAGAGCGATTATTTCATTCTTCAGAAAGGCAGACATAGTGTGAGGCTATTTCACTGCGAAATTTAGATAAGATTAACAATCGCAAGATAGCAACCTCGTGGTGATAAAAGGCGGTGATAGCGAGTCTGATTAAACACGCTCCGCGTGGTAAACCTATAATATGTTATGCCGAGCGACACGTTGTGTATTTAGTCCCAGTTTGGCTTAAGTCGAGAATAATTATATTGTATTCTTTATGTAAGAGTAATTTAGTGTATTTCACGTTTATTGATTATTCTACTGTTTATCTTTAGTGGTTACTTAGAAGGGAGAATAGTCATTTAGATTTCTGGTGCGTAAGGCAAGTTGAGACAGGTGTTTCTCTGTTTGCTCCTGGTGGAGCATGGAAACACCAATCGTCACTTACGACATGTTCAGAGTGCGGGAACGAGTATTAATGTGGGTCGGTTGAGAGGTAGTAGTTAATTCTCATTATTGAGATTATTTGTTGTACATGTATTGAAGAATATTATTTTATGTCCAGTTGATTATTATAGTTATGTGAACATGGTTTGTGAGAGCACGTGGGCGTACTTGGAGATGTATATTTCTCTTCTCCGCTCCTGAGGGAGCATGGGGCCACCGGTGTGGTTTGCCTCAGCATTTAGCATTCAGATGCTCTTGCAGTAGTGGTTTCGGTAGCAACCTATGTTACCCGGTGCGATTGCCAGCCTCATGCACAACACCATACTAGTCGCATTGGACGACACGCATGAGTGTGTGGGATAGTTGATGATATCAGGTGGGCGCATGTTTTCTGTATGGTAAGTGTTATTATCCATGCTATTGATGTTCACTTAGACGTAGTTTTATTTATTATTTTTCAGACAGTCTATGAACACTGACTGGGTGTTCGTTTGATTGTTTGTTGGATTGTTCGTTTGGTGTTCGGTTGTGTTCGGTAGAATTAAATGTTGATCTGCATAAGGCTTTGGGTTGCTTGAATTGTTAAGTCTGCTGCTGAGAGGGTTGCAAGCAACCAATAATTGCAACCCCTGTCAAACGATCCTTTATAAATTTTCTTGGTGCACGGGCTTTGGGTGTGAGGTACCCCTAGCGCCCCTGTCACATATATATATATATATATATATATATATATATATATATATATATATATATATATATATATATATATATATATATATATATATATATATATGAATAGTGAGGTAATTAAGTTTACCGAGTTGGTGTAGCATTAGGGGCATAATATATATAGATAACCTCGCGTTGATCTATAATATTTGCAGTGTAAACTATGATAGAGATTGTGGGTACGCTTATTTCATTGGGCATTTACTCATGTGTACGTTATTTTATTTGTGCATTAAAGTGTTGTGTACTCAGGAGGGATGGAATTAAATTTTCGTAACGGGAATTAAACGATTCCTAGAGTCGTTCTAATGTTATTTTGTGTTAATCTATGAATCATCAAGGGTCAGTGTAGAAGTAGCCCAAAGTATTACGGACAGGAGAATCCCCCGCAAGTTTGAATTGTTGTGACCAGGGGCCAGACTAGGTGTAACAATAGATTTAGGTCAGCCAGTCTGGGAGTGATTGCCAGACCGAGGTTTACAGAAATGGGATAGAGAGGGGAATGCGGGGTTGTTGTGACCCGGGATTAGGTAATATTTACGTATCGCTTGTGCGACAATAGAGAGGGAGCTGTAGGGATTTAAGGGATAGACAGGGATGTATTCAGGGGAGTTAGATGTTAAACTTTCGAAGTGAAAGCGCGAGTGCGACTGGGATGCCCCTTGTCAACAACATTATTTTTGACGGTCATGGATTGGGTGGTGTGCCAGACGGCGGAGGGCGGTAAGAGAGGAATTGGATGGACGGCGTTTTCTACACTCGAGGACCTGGGGTATGCAGATGACATTGCACTACTTGCGCATTCATATCAACACATTCAAGACAAAACCGATGGACTGAATGGGTGTGGCCGGCGGGTGGGCCTGGGCATCGGTTTGAAGAAGACGGAGGTCATGATGCTAAATGTGGGCAATCCTGGGCAATAACAGCGGGGAACCGGAAGTTAGAACGGACAGACACATTTGCTTACCTGGGATGCATGGTGACACCTGGCGGCGGAACAGGCAAGGACATTAGCAACAGAATGAATAAAGCGAGAACAGCCTTTGCTGTTTTCAACAACATTTGGAAGTCTTCACGGTATGGCACAGACACCAAATTAAGACTGTATGAGAGCTGTGTGCTTTCTGTGCTTCTCTGTGGTGCGGAATGTTGGAGAGTGGCAGAGAAGGAGGTGTCGAAACTGTCCTCCTTCCACACAATCTGCCTAAGGAAAATTCTCCAAATCTTTTGGCCAAACACCATCAGCGACCAAGAACTACTTATTCAGAGTAACCAGGAGGACATGCACACCATCATGGCTGGCGGACGCTGGGGTTGGGTTGGCCACATCCTCGGTAGGGACCCTGATACCATCACAAGAACAGCTATGCTATGGACCCCCGGGGGAGGGCGAAAGAGAGGCCGACCAAAAACAACTTGGCGGAGAACTGTGGAAGCTGAAATGCAAGGAGTGGACCACGGTTAGGGCACTGTGCGAAGGATGGCCGCCGACCAAGCAAAGTGGAATCAATTTGTTGCTGCCCTACAAGACGCCAAAAGGCGTGATGGCTGCTGACTGCTTTGACGGTTGGTGGTTATGGATCAAAGAAGAAGAAGAAGAAGATGTTAAAGATGTGTAAATTTTTGATGTGTTATATAGCTGTCGTTATGTTTTTGTCCACAGCTGGTAAAGGCTCGAAGGGAGGGTCGAACCAGGCCCTTAAAATTTACCAACGGCAGATTCTGTCATCTCAGGAGCAGATCGCTCGAGATATCGCCAGAGGTGAAAGAACCGAGAAGTTCCATTGCAGTGAAGAGAAAAATCTTCAGCTGGAACTCGTTCTCAATAATCAGGAGCTCTAAGCTCATTAAAAGCACATCATTATTGGCTCGTCACCAAAGTGCTAATCAGAAGGCCATAATAAAGCCATGGAATCTAATTTCCGCCTTTAGCTATCACTTATGGTGTACGACAGTAAAGAGATAGGGAAATCCTATTTTTCCTAACCAGCCACTCAGCAGATCCTTAGAAGATGACAGCCGCGTCAGAGAGTCCCTGAGTCTAAAGCACAAGCCATCAACAGCGAAAATTAGTAGAGGGAAATAGGGTTACAATTCCTTCGGAAGACTTTAGAGTGGAGAGACAGCAGTGTTTAAGAGTTTTGTAGAATCAGAGCAGAGGACAGCTTCTGAAGTTTATTGAGGAGGTTAGTTGTGGAACAGTGTTCGGGAGTTGTAGTATAGGCTGTTTAGAATAACAGTCCTGCAGATATTGTGTAGACATTTCATAGGGTCTACAGCTGAACAGTAGTGTTACAAGTTTAAGTTAGAATAGCTCGTTTGGAGTGGAGGCTCGAAATCCGAGATCCCACCAAGTTCAATGTGGGTTTGTTTAATCATAAATTCTTTTCCCTATACAGGTGGAAACTCGTGGGTGAAGGGTGGGGATTGAATACAAATCAATTTAATTATTCTTGTTCTTTTTCCAGCTGTGCGATCACGCACTTTATTGAATTTTTTGTATGTTATTTGAAGTTGTGATGTAAATAAAACTATTTAAACTTTAGTCTGGATCAGCCCCTTACTTTGCTATTCCTGTACACACACACACACACACACACACATATATATATATATATATATATATATATATATATATATATATATATATAGTCTGTGTAGTGTGTCTGTGGTGTTTAGTTAAACCTTATCTATTTAGGGTAATAAGAGGTGGGTGGGGCTATAGCTATCTAATAAGTTTCAAGTGGCAAGGGAGAGTTAATCTAGGTTCTCGCACTTGACGCCAATAGTCTCATCTTTCCACAGTCACGGTCAATTTCATCTAAAATCTATCTTCTAAGACTTTCTTCCCACTAGAGTCTTGTCTCTATATTTAGGCAACCTCTAGTCTTAAATCCACTTCGTGACAAATAGTAAGGCATTGGTGTTACGTATTCCGCCAAACCATTACCTACAAACGTGACATCTGCACATACAATTACCTACAAGAATGACATCTACCATTACCTACACGCATGACATCTGCATCTACCATTACCTACAAGAATGACTTCTACATCTGTCACCGTGGAGTTGGATGAACAGTGATTTAGTTTTTGATGGGTCAAAAGAGTATGAGAAAATGATTTAGGAAATATAAATGATTTGTTAAATAGACTATTTGTTCTATAGATGGGAGATAAAAGTTAGCATACATGTACCTGGATGATAAGGGAGAGAACTATTTTAGACTTTAATATTTCCAAGGTGTAAACAGTTAGGGTTTACAAAATTTGCATAACGATCGTTTTTAATAAGCTTGAAGTAAGAGAACATAGCATTTGAGCATAAACCACTAAGGGAGATAACCATAATATTAGCGCCCTTTAGAGTTAAGCGAACGGAGAGCAGAATAAACGCACGAGAAATGTGAGCGAAGTGTAAAAATTTATAGAATGAGTTGTTTATGAAGGTATTAACCCTGAATTTTGCGTGATAGGTGAGGGAACTGAGGAATGGACCAATCGCATTGACTGGAAAACAGAAATACGGATCATGGGAATGAATTGAAGGACAAAAGAGGTTAGTCCCACCAGAAAACTTAACAGGGCAAGACGTGCCGTGCTGGGCGCTCAAGAAGTGTAAAAATCTGCGGTTTGCAGGAGGCTCTACCGTTGTAGCTAGACTTAGAATTGTAGCGGTAGGAATTCTGGAGAATAGTTTAGATTGTGATTGATAATTTGTGCTTTAAACATCGGACTAGCTTATAGGGGTGACTAGTAAGAGATGTGATAAGTATTTGGAATTTCTTTTACTCTGGTAAGATTGACTTTATTTGACTTTTTATCATATCTTGTATCAACTGATGTTAAAAGAGAATCGTGGTGCATAAACATAGCCAAGACACCACATGAGGGTACTGCTGCTCATGCTTAAGGGAGCGATCAACAAGAAAGAATATTGAAGATGAATTTTATTAGGCACCAATATTAATTAGAGAGTCATGTTTTCAGAAAATCAGCCAAAGAATTACAAGAGGGTAACGCTGCTCAGGTTTAAGGGAGCAGTTAACAAGAGAGCACGTTGAAGATGAACTTTTGACTAAGTACAAAGCGGATGACTTATGTACAGTAGATAACCAGGATTAGCTGTCATGAATTGAAGGAGAGGTATAGTCTACGTTGGGATTAAGAAGTAAGAGTTTGAAATGCTCCGACGTCTATAAGGATTATTCTGCGCTCTCTCATGTCAGCGTAAGTATTGGGGCTGCCACATGAGTATTAGACATTGTTTGATTTTTACAGGTATAACTATTGTTATGATATGAAAAACGATGCATTTAAAGGAGTTAAGGCTAATTAAGTTGAGATAGGAGAGAAAATGACCCCAAGGATTTAGAGGAACTATTGTAAGAATCATGAGGAATACAAATAGAAATTGAGAATGAATTTTAGTAGACTATGTACATAAAGAAATGAGTGAGAGGCTACAGAAGAAGCAATATATACCTATACTTTGAAATATCTGATTGAACCAAGTGGGAGACATAAAGACATTGAATTTGAGAATTGTGTCTGATGAATTTATGTTTGTAGATCATGGATATTAACTCATGTAAATAAAATTGTTTTGAAGTTGAATCACATCACTCCAGTTGCTTTGATGTGTGAAGAGATTGAGGAATAGAGGAATATAAGGAGTGAGCATAGCTTAGGAATTAAGAAAACACTATACGCTCTAGTCGCTAGTCAACACCTAGGAGGGAAGAACGAGGTCTGGGTTAAAGAAAAGATACTTCATCCAAGAATTTAAATCTCTGGTGGAAAAGGAGGCCAGTAAGAGAGATAGTTTCACTTGGAAGATAGAACGAAAAAGTAAACTGACAAGTTGAGGAGGTATTAACTAGGCCTGCCACAGTCACTTAGCTAATATCAAAGGAACACTCTGCACTGTCACACTTTAGTAATTTGGTGCCGTAACAAGTACCTCAACGGTCACATATTGTAATTTGCTACCGTGACCAGCTCCCGGTTCACCACCAGTACGGGCGCTGTCACACATCTACCATTACCTACAAGCATGACATCTACATCTATCTTTACCTACAAGAATGACATATAAATCTACCATTGCCTACACGCATGACATCCTCATCTACCATTACCTACAAGCATGATATCTGCCATTATCTATAAGCATGGTATCTGCAACTACCATTACCTACATGCTTGATATCTACATCTACGATTACCTACAAGCATGATATCTACATCTACCATTGCCTACAAGCATGACATCTACATCTACCATTATCTACAAGCATGACATCTACCGTATCATACAAGCATGACATCTGCACCTATCATTACCTACAAGAATAACATCTACATCTACGATTACCTTCAAGCATGAAATCTGCACCTACCATTACCTACAAGCATGATATCCACACCGATCATTAACCTCAAGCATGTTATCTGCACATTAAAAGAAGCTTTCATTGCACTGGGAAATGTATGGAAATCCAAAGAAATTAGATCAAACGCAAAAATTAGAATTTTTAATTAAAACTTCGAGTCAGTCGTATTCTATGGCTCTAAAACATTGATGACCAAAAAAAAAAAAAAAAAAACAACAACAACCAAAAAGCTACGGACCTTCATAAATGGATGCTTGCTAGGAATAAATGGATTGTTTTATGACAAGACGCCCGTGTGTTACCGGGGCCAGAAAGGGGAGCAAAGAATAGTAACACTGTTCCCTGCCATGCATGTCGTAGAAAGCGACTAAGGAGGGTTGGCCATGGGGCTGGTTACCCCATCCTGTAAACAATTTAAACCACAAAAAACTTCAACAAATATGGACAAGTCAAATAAAGAAAATAAAACACAGCCATCCAAGACAGGGGCAGGTCATCTCGCAGGGAGGCGTATGATGCAACACAGAGAAAGCCGAAAGGAGTCTGTGTTGCTGACTAACCTTCTTTCTTCTAGGAGAACTTCTAGATTTGGCACCTGGAATGTTCGGAAATTAAACGAACTAGGGAAAGTGGCACAAGTAGCAGCAGAAATGAGGGAATATAAAATCGAGGTTCTAGGAATGTGTGAAACAAAGTGGAAGGGGGTAGACAGGAAGAAACTCATCACAGGTGAATTGGTGCTGTCCTCAGTACATGAAGACGAAAGTTCACACCACAGTGAAGCGGTAGCTCTTATGTTATCTAAAGATGCACAGAAAGCACTCATTGAATGGGAAGCTGTTGGACCCAGAATAATAACAGCTACTTTCAAAACAGCTAAAAAGAAAATTCATGCAAATGTCATCCAATGTTATGCACGAACTAATGACAAAGAAGAGTCTGTGAAAGAAGCATTTTATACTAAACTACAGGAAATTATGGATAAAGTAAAAAGAAGAGACATCACAATTTAGTTGGGTGACATGAATGCAAAGATAGGTACAGTCAACACCGGATTTGAAGAAGTCATGGGAAAACATGGGCTAGGAGTAATGAATGAAAATGGAGAACTATTCGCAAACTTCTGTGCTTCAAATCAACTGGCTATAGGAGGAAGCATGTTTCCACATAAGAGAATACACAAGGCAACATGGATATTACCAGACCATAGAACAGAAAATCAGATTGATCATATTTGCATAAACAAGAAGTTTAGATCATCATTGCAGGATGTAAAGGTATATAGAGGAGCAGATGTGGCATCAGATCACCACCTTCTGATAGCCAAAGTAAAAATGAAACTCAAGAGATATGCAACAATGCAAAATTATAGATAAAAATTTAATGTAAGACATCTAAGAAATCAAGAAACAAGAGACAAATTTGCGGTCACAGAATCCAACAAATTCCAAGTGCTCCAACAACTGGAAGAGGTAGAAAATACAGAAGACTATTGGCAGCAGGTCAAAACTGTATGGAATCAGACATGTGAAGAAATACTGGGGAAAAGGGAACGACAACAAAAAGCATGGATAACAACAGAAACCATCAATAAGATAAAAGACAGAAAAAAGAAGAAAGCAGATTTAAACACAAGCAAAACCAGAAGTTCCAAAGCTAAGGCTCAAGAAGTGTACACAGAAGCAAACAAGGAAGTAAAAAGAAGAATCAAAAGAGACAAGAGGAAGTATATTGAGGAGTTGGCAAGAGAGGCAGAAGATGCTGCAGCCAAAGGAAATATGAGAGAACTGTATAGCAGCACAAAGAAGCTAACAGGGAAATACAAGCAAACAAGTTGCCTCATAAAAGACAAGAATGGAAAACTGCTCAGCAATATACAAGAGCAAATAAAGAGGTGGACAGAATATTTTGAGGACCTTCTCAATAGACCAGCTCCACAAACCCCCCCGGACATCCAGCCAGCAGAAGGAGAGCTACAAATTAACGGTGAAAGGCCAACGAAGGAAGAAATAAAGAAAGCCATAAAGCTTCTAAGAGATGGAAAAGCGTCTGGACCTGATGGCATTCCAGCAGAGGCCATCAAAGCAGATATCGACACGGCTACAGAGATGTTATATAAATTACTTCGTAAAGTCTGGGAAAAGGAAGAGATACCAGCAGAATGGAAGGAAGGATATCTGGTTAAGTTGCCTAAGAATTGAAATTTACAAGAGTGCACAAGTTATAGAGGAATAATGTTACTATCAGTGCCAGGAAAAGTGTTCAACAGGATTATCCTTGAGAGAAAGAGTCCATAGACAAGAAACTGAGAGATGAACAAGCAGGTTCTCGACAAAACAGATCATGTACAGATCAGATAGCCACATTGAGAATAATAGTTGAACAGAGTCTGGAATGGAATTCACCACTATACATCGGATTTGTGGACTACGAAAAGGCATTTGACAGAGTAGACAGAGAATCACTTTCGAAATTGATGAGGCATTATGGAGTTCCCCCGAAGATCATTAATTTAATAAAGAAAACATATGAAGACATGACATGCAGAGTTCTTCATGAAGGACAGCTTACAGAACCGTTTAGGATAAGAACAGGAGTGATACAGGGATGCCTCTTGTCTCCTTTTCTTTTCTTACTAGCAATAGACTGGGTTATGAGATCATCGACAACACACAACAGAAATGGAATCCAGTGGACTCTGACTAAGCAGTTGGAGGATCTTGTTTTTGCTGATGACTTAGCTCTTCTGTCCCATAACCGTAATCAGATGCAGGACAATTTAAAAACACTCGATGAGAGGTCACAGCAATTGGGTCTGAAAATACACAGAAAAAAGATAAAAATAATGAGAATAAATGCAGGTAATGATAACAGGGTTGAACTTGAAGAAACACCAATACAAGATGTAGAATCGTACACATATCTTGGCAGTAATATAGACAAAGTTGGAGGGACAGACAGCGATATCAAAATAAGAATACAAAAGGCAAGAGGAGCTTTCATTGCATTGGGAAATATATGGAGATCAAGAAAAATCGGATCCAACACGAAAATAAGAATCTTCAACTCAAATGTGAAGTCAGTCCTATTGTATGGCCCTGAGACATGGAGAACAACAAAGACAACAACCAAAAAGCTACAGACTTTCATAAATGTGTGCTTGCGTAGAATAGAAAGATTAAAATGGTATGACAAGGTTACCAACGTGGAACTGAGGACAAGAACTAGACAAGTGCCAGTGGAACAAGAGATGAGAAGAAGACGATGGCGATGGATAGGACACACACTGAGGTGACCTGTTGATAGTATTACAAGGCAGTCCTTGTTCTGGAACCCCCAGGGCAAGAGAGGCAGAGGTAGACCAAGAAACACATGGAGAAGAGAGCTGGAAACAGAGGTGAAAATGATGAGGAGAACGTGGAAAGAACTTGAGATGATGGCACGTGACATGAGGACTTGGCATGTGTTTGTTGAAGGCCTATGCTCCATTGGGAGTGGAGGGTTATGAATGAATTCATGACAAGATCATTAATGCACAAGAACTTGACAAGCGCCATTGGAACAAGAAGTGAGAAGAAGACGCCGGAGAAGGAAAGGACACACATTGAGAAAAACTCTTGATAGAATTACCAGGAAATCCTTGTTCTGGAATGTCCAGAGTTAGATAAGTAGTGGTAGACCACAGATCACATGTGGTAGACCACAGATCACATATGGTAGACCACAGATCACGTGGCGAAGAGAACTGAAAACAGCCGTGAAGGGGATGAAGATGACATGGATAAACCTTGAACTGATGGCACGTGACAGGAAGACTTGTCATACGTTTGTTGAAGACCTATGTTAATTTGGGAGTTGAAAGGTGAAAGGAGAAGAAGATATCATCCACACCCACTGCTAACTACAAGCATGACATCTACATTTAACTACAATCATGACATCTGCTTCTACCATTAAGTACAAAAATGACATCTACAATTAACTACAATCATGACATCTGCTTCTACCATTAACTACAAAAATGACATCTACAATTAACTACAATCATGACATCTGCTTCTACCATTAACTACAAAAATGACATCTACAATTAACTACAATCATGACATCTGCTTCTACCATTAACTACAAAAATGACATCTACAATTAACTACAATCACGTTTTTTTTGTTTTTTTTTAAATAAAATTTTACCTCGTTTTGGCGAGGCGCGTACCGTTCAACCTAGTCGGTTATATTAGGGCGTATGTCCAAATATAAAAGACCTTTAGGTCTGGATAATAATATATCTTTACAATCATGACATCTGCTTCTACCATTAACTACAAAAACGACATCTACTATTAACTACAATCATGACATCTACACCTACCATTAACATAAACTATGCACTGTTGAGGATTGTTTCGTGTTTACAGGCATTTGGATTTGACGTCTATCCGAATGACTGTATCATGGAACACCTCAAATGAGTGAATATATTAATGATCGATGATGTCGGGGATTGTTGCATGTGTGCAGGCATTTGAGTTTGGCCGACTCGAATGGGTGCACCATGGAACACCGCAAATGAATATATTAACGACATAGGATGCGTATCTCTATGCATGACGCGTAGGGCTTAGTAACGTCATTCGAATCGTGGGTTTTGACCCCAACGGCAGTCTGTTTTACAAGTGTGGCCTAGCCACTATGATATGTCTGGTATAACCACCTGGGATTGTGTGGCATTGTCCACTGAACTTATGTGTGTGGCTGGGAAGCCAATTTAGCAGTGTGTTCTTGGATCAAACGTAAGTCGTGTCGTTATTAACGCAGTTTGTATATATGGCGAATTAGCCTGGCAGTGTATGCCAAATGAACATTCGGAACTAGCAGCAGGAGTAAGACTAGTGTAAACGAATATTATGCAGCTAGCAGCAGACGTAAGCCTAGTGTAACAAGGATATTAGACGACTAGCAGTAGATGTAAGCCTAGCGTAAGAAGGATATTGCAAAACTAGCAGTGGAAGTATGTCTAGTGAAAAAAGGGCTATTATTAAACTAGCAACAGGAATAAGTCTAGTTAGCCTATGAATTTATGCCACGGGATGTTGGCCAAAAGGAACTGACCGTTAAACAGAACTATATATTAGTGAACATGTGCTTTAATGAAGAACAAGAACTCAGGCAACACGTACATGAACTGTGATTATGAACTATGTCTTTGAATAGTTGTGTCTGCCCATGAAATGAGAGTGTTAATTAAAAATGTTTAAGTTGTCAAATACTGGTCTTATTAAATGCCGTATTCTGAGTTGAATTCCATACTGTGTTTATTCAACCATAATGACCAGTGACACTTAATTACCTAAACACGCTGCATCTCACACTGCAGATATTTAATAAGGCAATAACAGACAGGTCAGTCAATACTCATAATCTTAATATGAAGCATGTTCCAGTATCAACGCATCACACGGGTTACTAGAGACAATATCGATACTAACGTAGTGCCCAACGGAATCCTGTAAAATAAATAAATGAACCCGGCGGACTTTGACATTATAAGATCAGAATACGCACACAACATCTTGGTCATCCAAATTATATAAAGCCTTAACCTAAACCCAGTGTCAGAGTTTGTCTTAGTCCGTAACATGCACCTACCCTTATTATATTAACTAAAAGCAAGGTATCGTCCCCATTATTAGAACAGGTTAATTAATTAATTTTTCTTTCAAGAAACTCGATTTTTCTTCAGCAGTGCTAGAATTTACACATGGGATGCAAAGAATTTAAATTTTTTTGAAGTGCATTATATAGCAATAAATGCAAATGTAAGCACGGTAACAACAAAAGGGAAGGAAGTTTCGCCATAAAGTTAGTTATTAGTGGCTATTTCCCTTTCTTTGTTTGGAATTCACATGTCTTTTTAGAAATACTATATTATCTTTTCCTTCATTATCCGAAAGTTGCCTGTTATATAGTATGAACACTTGTAAAGGAAACAGTGGATATAAAAATAATAAAAAACATTAAAAAACTTTCATACAACAACGCAATAATTCAAAAGTTTTAATGACTTTAAATACAGAAACCTACCCGTTTATAAAGAAGGGGAGGGAAGATTCGCTTTAATTATTAAATGAGTTGTTATTTCCCTTCTTTTGTTTCGAGTTTCAACTTCAAAGAACTATATCTCATATTTCCTCCTTTGTCTTTTTTGCAAGTACATGTCTATTATAACCCCTGCTTCTATGTGGGTTTGTCATTAACGATATAGCTTATGTTTCTAGTCTAGAGAGGAGAAGATGTGCTGGATCTTCGAAACACCGTTGCACATGTCTGCCAGCAAATAATATTGTGATTAAGAAACTTTCACAAGAATTATCTCACCTTTCGAGACCGGGTGGAAAAAACTGTGTCGCCAGCGTATGCTATTAGCTTCTTTTCACTCATGCCTGGTATATATATATACCAGGAATAGAAGAATCAGTGGAAAGGCAATCGCCACTTATTATCACCTTCGTCGATTTTGGGTATAAAATGGACAAATGGAAAATTCCTGGGGGACCTGGATTTCGCAGATGATGTAGCATTCTTAAGTTCAACACCAAGACAATCCCAAAGAAGCAATAAATAATTTGTGTCATCTCTCGGTTAAAATAGGTCTCCAAATAAATGCCTCTAAAACTAAAGCTATGAACTTTTCTAACGAGACCTTTGATATCATCTTGAACGGGGAAAAACTACAGAAAGTTGAAAGTTTCAATCATTTAGGCAGTAAAATGACTCAGGATGGTGACACAACAAGAGAAATCCATACTAGAATTGCTTTGGCAGCTAGCGCCTTCAATAGATTATCTAACATTTGGAAATTACGATCATTGAATATACATACCAAGCTTCGTCTGTTTAATTCAAATGTTATCTCAGTGTTAACATACGGCTGTGAGAGTTGGAAAATAACAAAATCATTGGAGAACAAGCTGAATACATTCGAGAACAAATGTCTTAGAAAACTCATGAACATCAGTATATATATATATATATAGGGGCAAAGTCTTTTACAGACAGGGGGTATGATGTGCTGGTGTTGTGGGTAGTGGGTTTCCCCCCTTGCTTCACCCTAGGCCTAGTGAATTCTTGTTCATAAACGGAGCGACCATTGCGGTGTTAGTCTCGTGGCCTAGCAAAACCTCTCATACCCCAAGATCGTTGTGCGTGGTGAAGAGCCACACCCTCCTCGAGGTAGTCCTGGTAACTGAGGGTGCGAATCCTCAGGCTAAACACAACGGATCTAGAGGAGCAAACCTCGATAATAAAACCGGTGCACTACACCGTACACGCCCTCTGTGGGTGGGAAGGAGCCAGATGGATACTGAACAAGTCTTGGGAGTGGGAACGAGTGTGGACTGCTCCCTGAAGATCGGAACCCATCGTACAGGCACAGAGACTCAGGACGTGACGATCCTATTGCCTTCTACTCTTGGTCACATGCCTAGAGCCTCGGAGAACTCGGCGTAACCAGCAGGCAATTTGGTGGCGGGGAAAGAGCACTGTGAGCCCTACCTTGGCTACGTATCACAAGGAGATGCAGAAACACCCCCTTTATCTCCCCCAGAGCTGGCACAGTACACTTCTGGCTTCTACCCGGGGCGGTAGGAAATCCACAGGCACCCCAGCATCACAATGCCATGAAGATGACAAAGTTGGAATTTACTAACTCAAACCTGGCAGAGCAAGTCCTCCATCAGATGCGGCCGATGCTGGGCCCACTGGCGCGTGAACACGTCCCGATCCCCATCGAGACTTGCCCGGGGAGCCCACTCCGGCTCAAAAAAGCAGAGAAGGCCACTCTCCAAACCTCCGATGTCTTGCGGGCAGTGTTAGGATGTGCAAGAACATGGACAGGAAGACTCCACAACTTCCCCACTGAAGACACGCCCACGGCGATCGTTGCCTCAATTGGCTGTGTGTGGTGTACCCGAAAACGGGGCCTCCCAGTACTGAGGCACAGTTAAGTCCCCGATGTCACGTATCGGTGCAGAGTTGAGAGAGATGGCTGATTATCACAATCCCCCCTGTGTTGCAGCATGATGAGAACCAAGCATTGCACACTGAGCTTGGGGGGATCACTTGGGCACCAGACTTAATACTGGCTCTTGACTGGATGGCCGCATGCAGGAGATTTCTACAATGGAGGGTTGGCAGATGGTGGGTATCTGGAAGTGGCTCTGTGCAGGACGTGAGGATTCCCTGGGAGAGCCCAGAACCAGAGCATAGCATTGTGCAAGCTCTGCATAGTTGGAGAGCCCCCTGGATGACGGGGAATGCACAGTGTGCTTCCCCACCTATCCCCAACTGCTAACTTAGAACCAGAAGTGGGGTCCTCTGTATGCGTGCCAGGCCAGGATAAAATGCCTGGGAAAGAGACTGGAGCTCAGAACTCCCTAACTCAAAGTTGCAGGATGGCAGAAAAGCCACGGGAAAGACAGGGCTATTTTGAAGATAACGCAACCATATTTTTACCATACGAGCTCGGACGCCGCCTCGGTAAACAAGGTCCGCACAGAGCAGTGACACCCCCAGGCTGCTTGCGAATAGTCTACTACTGGGAACTTAAACAGATTAGGGATGAGCCCACTCTCCCGTTGAACAGGTGCTAAAGTCGTAGATACTGGGCCAGAAGGCGCACCGGAAACCACAGTATCACGCAACTCGCTTTTATTTTCTATGGAGAGTACACCGTCAAATAAATCTCGTACTGGTGCTCACCCTGTGGAGCTCCACCAGGCAGGTGCAGTGCCGGGCTCTGAGCCTCGACAGAGCCCACCCTCAGCTACTGGAGGACCCTCTAGACCGTCTTGTGGAGTCAGCAGACGGCGGAGGAGAACTACTGACCAAAACAAAACAGAAAAAGAGAAACCCAGAGTGCCACTTGTCATGATGCACTGGAATGCAGAGGGAGTGAACAGCAAGCAGGCTGGATACAGCAAAAAGACAGAGCTGGAAAACATCTGTATGAGAAGCAAGTCAGTGTTTGCTGTATCCAAGAGACTCACTTGAAAGCAGATCAAACCTTTAAAATAAGGGGATATCAATGCTTCAGATCCGACAGAAAAGATAGACGAAAAGGAGGAGTACTTACTCTTGTAAGGAATAACATTCCTGCACACGAAAGGAAAACCTTCATGGATGGAGCAGAATATCAGCTGTTGCAGCTAAAGGTAGACAAGATGGAAATAGAACTCCTGAACTATTACTGTCCAAAGAACAAACCCCTGAGTCTTAGCACTATACAGGTACCAGCCACCAACTTTATAGCAGTTGGAGACTTTAATAGCCACTCCCAGAGCTGGGGCTATAACCATCTGGATCACAGAGGTGAAGAGGTTGAAACTTGGCAAGATGATCACTCCCTAATCTTAGTCAATAATGCCACAGATACTCCTACCTTCTACTCCAGAGGATGGCACACAACTTCAACACCAGATCTTGCCTTCTACACACCAGATATAGCTGGATCTATTAGTAGAGAAGTAGGAGACCAACTAGGGGGAAGCGACCACCGCCCAATCTTTCTTACTGTCCAGAGTGCAACTCTCAGTACAGGCCCAGCCATTACAAGATGGAACTACAAAAAAGCCAACTGGGGTTTATTCAGGCATCAGGTGAACACGCTGCTGTCTACCCTCAAGGTACAGAACAGAGACATTAATGAAGTGGTAAAAGACTTCAACAGATGCATACTACAAGCTGCAAAAGAAACCATTCCCAAAGGATGCCAGCGTAACTACATACCATACTGGTCCAGCACACTCCAAGAACGTCAGGAAGCTATGGACAGGGCTAGAAAGGACGCAGAGTCTCAGCCTTCACTTGAAACTCACAACAAATGGAAAAAGGCTGTAGCAGAGTTTCAGAGAACAAAGCTAGAAGAAAAACGGAAAAGCTGGAGAACTAAAACGGCATCGCTGAACCTTGAGAAAGACGGCAGGAAACTTTGGAGATTAGTCAAGTCTCTAAATGAAGAGCGTTCCTCACCAAGGCAGACTATCACATTGGATGAAGGTGGCAAACTTTTCAGAGGAAAACAAGCTGCAGACTTGTTTGCTAGAAGATACAGTTCAGAAAGCAACTTACCCATTAACATAGACCATCAGAGAGAGATAAGAAAAGAAATACTGGCAACCATGGGGCAGACAGATACTCCTGCCCCAATGAGGGAACCCATCACACTAGGAGAACTACAGAAGGCTTTTCCAAGCTTAAGTTTCAAAAGTCACCCGGCCCAGACAAAATCAGCAACGAAATGCTAGTAAATCTGAGCTCAGCAGCAAAGACAAAACTGTTTGAGATATTCAACCACAGCTGGTTGAAAGGAACGGTACCCCAAGTATGGAGAGAAGCCATCACAATACCCATACTAAAGAAAGGGAAATGTAAGACCGAGGCTGCAAGTTACCGGCCAATCAGTCTCACACGCTGTGTTGGGAAGACTATGGAGCGAATAGTCAACCACAGATTGAAATGGTATTTAGAGTCTGAGCAGATCCTGGTGCCGGAACAAGCTGGATTTAGAGAATGCTACAGTATAGAAGACCAAGTTACTTACTTGTCTCAAGCAATAGAAGATGCCTTCCAGGAGAAGAAAAAGGTCCTAACGATCTGGGTCGACTTCAAGCAGGCCTTTGACAAGGGTGGGAAAGATGGCCTCATTGCAAAACTTAGGAGAAGTGGAATCCAAGGCAACATGATCAAATGGATCCAGTCATACTTGCATAACAGGAGAACTAGAGTCACTCTTGACGGTCTGCAGAGCAGAAAAGTGTTGCTCCATCAGGGGGTACCTCAAGGAGGAGTAATTTCCCCAACACTCTTCCTTGTTTGCATCAATGACCTGGTGAAAGATCTCCCTGCAGGAGTGAAAGCTGCCTTATATGCAGATGACCTAGTACTCTGGTGCGCTGATGAAAATGTCACCACAGCAAATTATAGAATGCAGCGGGCAGCAGACATGCTAGTGTCATGGGCAGAGAAATGGCTTATCACAATAAACACAGACAAAACCTCCACAACACTGTTCTCCCTCGCCCCCAAGGACAAATCAGCTAACATACACCTAGGGACAACCATGATCAAGGAAGAAAGCTACCCCACCTATCTTGGGGTGACATTTGACCAAAGGCTTACATGGAATAAGCATATTGAAAATGCAGAAGGAAAGGCCCGAAGACGACTAGGCATACTCAGAAAATTAGCAGGTACCAACTGGGGAGCAAATGAACGAAATCTAAAGAAGATTTATAATGGAGTAATAAGACCACACTTAGAGTTTAGCTCAGCAGCATTGTCATCAGCTGCTAACTCACATCTGCAGTCTTTGGACAAGGTGCAAAATCAAGCTCTCAGGCTCATTACAGGAGCCATGAAAACTACACCAATAACAGAGATGCAGAAGGTTGCTGGATTACAGACACTGTATCATAGAAGAGACACAAAAACCATGATCCAGATGGAAAAGTACAACAGTATGCCAATGCACCCAATGAAGGCAAGACTAGATGATCTGGCATTGGGACGTCTAAAGCGTAGCAGCTTTGTGCATCGGGGAAAAAGACTTATAAGACAGCATCAAGAAGACCTATACATGAAGACAACACCACTGAAGCCCACCCTATACCCTGTACCATGGGAGCAGGCCAGCAGTGCCCTCCAAATTAATACATCAGTCAGTGGTCTCACAAGTGGATGTGAGTATAATGATCTGCAAAAACGAACTGCTACATTGAGTATGATCCAAGAAAGCTATCCCGATCAATCATGGATACATGCCTATACAGATGGATCAGCAACTAATGCTGTTAGGAATGGAGGTGCCGGTATCTTTATCTCATATCCTGACAACCACGAACGAACGAACGAACGAACTTTATTTTCAAAGGGTTGAGAATTGGGCACGCAGGCCCGTCTGACATTCTGCCCTTCCTTTCTCTCGTCTTTTATACTGATTTCATTCATTCTCACATACATTTTACCCATCAATGTCAAGGAATTCAACGTTGCAAAGGTAAAACAATAGCATACTCACATTCACAGTATCTAACATAAATATGGAATAAAATATGTTGAAAAGTACAAACTAAGTATTACCATGAAATAAAATATGTTGAAAAGAACTAACATCATCATTAAACCTACATTCGATATTATATCATTTGTTCTGAAAAATAATCACATTAGGGGGCAGATAATCAGAACTCATAAAGTATTTGAAAAGATAGAACGAACGAACGAACGAACGAACGAACTTTATTTTCAAAGGGTTAAGAATTGGGCACGCAGGCCCGTCTGACATTCTGCCCTTCCTCTCTCTCTCATCATATATACTATATCCTTTCATCCTCACATTTACTATAAGCATAATTAAGGCATTTATCATTATAAAAGTAATATTACATTTGCAATAATCATCATAATTAAAGTACGTTTTTTATCATTAAAAAAGAATAATAATAATAATAATGAATGTAAAAATAAAATAAATAAAAATAAAAATAAACATTAATACATAGATAGATAGACAGATAGATAGATAGATAGATAGATAGATAGATAGATAGGTAGGTAGGTAGATAGATAGATAGATAGATAGATAGATAGATAGATAGATAGATAGATAGATAGATAGATAGATAGATAGATAGATAGATAGATAGATAGATAGATAGATAGATAGATAGATAGATAGATAGATAGATAGATAGATAGATAGATAGATAGAACGAACGAACTTTATTTTCAAATGGTTTAGAATTGGGCACGCAGGCCCGTCTAACATTCTGCCCTTCCTTTCTCTCTTCTTCCATAGTTAATCCATTTATTCTCATACGTATCCTAAATGTTACTTAAATAATAAAATAACAAAAAAGTACAATAAAATAAAATCCCAACATTGTAACAGTACAATAACAGTTACACAGATTTACAGATGCGTATCATAATTTATACTAAACAGGACAAAATTAACTTTAAAACCTACATATGATGTTATGTAATTATTTAAGAACATAACGAAATTAGGGTGGCATATAATCTGCACTCATGATGTATTTGAAAAGTCTGTGATTGAATGAATATGGACTAAGAGTATTTTTTAAGTCGTGTGGAAGAGTATTCCACAGATGAGCAGCAGAAAAAGCTAAACTTTTCTTGAATAAGTCGAGCCTAGGCTTGGGCATGTGTAATTTATTTAAGCGTTGACTGCGTCTTCCGCTGTATTTGAAAATAGGCCACAGATACGTTGGAGCATTCTGTGACAAGATTTTGTGAATAAATTTGGCTTTGTTGAAGAGAAGGCGCTTTCTTAGTGGTAATATGTTAAGATATGTATATGCGTCTACACACTGTGTGAGGTTTTTGTCTGAAATTAGGCGCACTGTACGTTTTTGTAATGAATAGAGTCTTTTAGTGTTGGAAATGGTGCAGCCATCCCAAATTGTGGAACAATAGTCTAGATGTGTTTGTATCTGGGATGTATAGAACATTTTTCGTGTCTCCTCATCTAGGAAATGTTTGATTTTAGCTAACTGGTAAACTTTTTGTGCCGTTTGTTTGGTCAGTGCTTGTACATGCGAATTCCAACTTAAATGTTGGTCAATTATGAGTTCTAGTGTTTTATATTCATTTACATTTTCAATTAAAGAGGTTCCAATGTAGAGCTGAAGTGTTGTTTTCGGCGAGTTTTGTAATTTTTGTCTAGTTGATATTATCATACATTTTGTTTTAGTGATATTTATTTGCATGCAGTTTTCATTGCTCCACTTAATAAGATTGTCTGTGTCGCTTTGTAATAATATTTCTAGCGTGTTGCAACTTTTATCACTAGTATAAATGGTACAGTCATCGGCAAATAGGTCGCAGGATGAGTGCTCGATGTGTAGTGGAAGGTCATTTATGTAAATGGAAAAAAGTAGAGGGCCGAGAATAGAACCCTGAGGAACACCAGTGTCAATAATAGTTGGGCTTGACAAGGAGTTATTGTACCACACTACTTGCTGTCTGTCGGACAGGAATGATTTAAGTAATGTCACTAGTTTAAAGTTAACTTTCATTGTTTCTAATTTTCTTATTAAACAGCGTGATCTAACATATCAAATGCTTTCCTAAAGTCTACAAAGATTGCTCCACATATGTTATCGTTATTTATGTTTAGGTGCAAGTTGTCTATCATCTTAGTTAGAGCTGTGTGGCATGAATGCTTTTGTCGAAACCCTGACTGACTGTCAATTAGCAAGTCATTGCTAACTAGGTAATGTAGTGTTGCTTTATGTATGTGTTTTTCTAGTGGTTTAGAAAGCGATGATAAAAGAGAAATCGGTCTATAGTTACCAAGATTACTGTTATCTGACGAGCCAGGTTTGAAGAGAGGATATACTTTGGCAATCTTAAAGGCCGAAGGAAAATAACTTTTAGCAATACATTGATTATATATAAAAGTTAGTGAATCACTAATAGCTGGTGCGGCGTAACGCAGTATTCGATTACTAATTCCGTCAAGCCCTGATGAGCTATTATCCTTAAGGCCAATAAGATAGTTATACACTTCATTAACTGTCATAAAAGGAATGTCGGGTGGAACTGAGTTTGTACATTTGTTCTTACAGAATGCTGAAAGTTTGTCTACGTCACTAGAGGAAGGTGGTATTGTGGATTTCAGACTGTTTATTTCTGCTTGAAAGTGATTGCTGAAGTCGGTGCAAGTAAATGAAGTGTTGGAAGAGAATGAGTCTGGTGCATTACGTTTTTTCGCTAAGGTGTTAATTGCCTTCCATATTTCCTTACTATTTGATTTGTTCTGAACCATATTTCTAAAATGATTTTTCTTTTCTTTCCGAATTAAATATTGAACTTTGTTCCTGTATACCCTGTATGTGTTGAGGTCCTTATTTTTGTGCGCTTGATCTCTCTGCCTCATAGCCTCCAACACTTCCTGCGTGATCCACGGAGATTTTAATTGTCGTTTGACGCGAATTTCCTTAGCTGGTACGTGCGTGTCAAAAACATTATAAAAATTTTTTGTCCAGTATTCAATAGCGTCATCCGGATCAGGAAGTTGGTAAACACGGGCGAGAGGTGCAGTTAGCAAGTCATTTAAAAATAATTCCTTACTGAAATGTTTGAAACTTCTAAATTTGATACTTACATGTTTATTTTTTGGAACTTTACATTTATTCTTTGACCATGTACAGCATACTGGATAGTGGTCACTCATTGCAATATTAGGGACAGAGCATTCTATGATGTTTTCTGGGCAAGTTACGTAGATGTGGTCGATTAGTGTGGTTGATGCTTGTGTTACTCTTGTAGGCTGGTTAACTATTTGTTTTAAGTTGTACGATAATATTATATTTTTCCACTATGAGACTAGGCACATTCCTACTGGTAAATTCTGTTCCAACTATACAGCTGAGGTTCAAGCTCTAGAGCAAGCTGCAAATATGATTTATAACACCAACTCTGACTGCCACCAGGTAGTCATCCTCACAAATGCACTGTCTGTCCTGCAAGCTCTCAAGGGTGGTAAACTCCCGCATCTGAGAAATGAACTAAACAAGGTAGCTGCCAAAACGAGAACCATACTTCAGTGGGTACCATCTCATTGTGGTGTACCCGGAAATGAAAAGGCAGATAAACTTGCAAAAAAGGGAGGAGAATGTGAACAAGAAGATAATGAAGTCACATACTTTGAGAAAAAGAGAGCTATCCAGACTATCAGAAGAGAACAGAACCAACCCAAAGACGACTATCACACTCTCGACCGGCAGGGACAGATAACTATTTTTCGACTCAGGACAGGACATAACAAACTGAATAAACACATGCACAAGCTACGATTGTCTGCTTCACCACTGTGCACATGTGGATTAAACGAACAAACTGCTGAGCATGTTCTACAGGACTGTCCTCTGTATGACCAGTTAAGAAAGATATACTGGCCCAATGACTCAACACTAAACTCAAAGCTATATGGAGTTAAAGAGGAACTTCAAACAACAGTCGAATTCATCATGAGAACTCGTCTGACGGTGTAATCATCAAAGATGCGATCGCAAGAAGAAGAATATATATATATATATATGCTTTTAATGCTTTAATTTTGTCTATGTTTTCTAATACGGGTTCTCAAACTGGTATAATAAGGGAGAAAAAGATATCCCCTATTACTGATTGTGTTAACATGATTCGTTTACACAAAAAGATTATCTATCAGTAAGTTGTTTTTTATCAGTAAGTTGTTTTTTGGTGTTTTGCATAAAATGTATACCACTTCTTGAATTATTGGCCAAAATTATACTCATGTAAAGCTTTATTTACTAAGGGATGTGAAACTGTCGACAGCTTATTCCTGCTTTGTGGACAGTATTGCTGAAGATGAGCTTTTGTCGTTGTCGTAGATTTGTGATAGGTGATTAAGACTTAGTTTGGTCCCTTCTGAATAGATTAGAATAAGTGATAGCTCAGTGAGATGATACAATAGAAATAGATTTCACGAGTGAGGTGGAGGAAATATAGTAGATTCTGTCTCTGACACTCGAGAAGCTTCTCTCGGTCAGCCTATCATCTACAACAGAGTTTGATTAGTCAGACAAATCTAATATAACATATTGTGATGGGGCCGTAAAGACGTCTCCGTCATGTTCAAGGCACATTTATCGCCCATATATTTTCGATGTGTGCGCAGCATGCTGGGATGTGAAAAGTCTTACGAGATAGAAGATATATTAGTTTAGGCCACAATAAAGCCTAAACTATATTTGTGTGTTATATTTGATAGTTGTGTGTTATATGATAGGAAACTCTTTACAGAGCGATACAACAGGAAGCAATCTGATCATCAGAAGAGGTCCCCCCGTCCGACAAGTGTTTCGGCCCTATATACTCCTTTACACTCTAAAGGGGGCGGGCCCACTTGGGTCATGACTCCCAAGCGTCTCAGCTTCCTGTTGTCTTGCATCGAAAATGAACCCATTTCACTTATGGTAGCAACTTTAAATTCCACAACTCCGCCCGCCGTGGAGGCAATTGTGAAAGTAACAAAGAGAAGACAAATTATTCCGTTCGTTCCGTCGCACACACTGAGACACCAGCGCGAAGTCAACGAGTCGCCACTGCGCGTTCCCCACTGGACTTTTGATACTGACACCCCTTATAGTATACACCGCCTGTCGCCCCTGAGTCGCAGCCCGTTCACTAGTCCACCACAAACCTCAGCGTATTGTGGACTTAGAAAAATTCCTGGTGTTTTCTGTACCGCAGCGTTTATTGTTACGATCTCCATTCCCCATTGCGGTTGTTCCACAGCCAGCCTGATGCCTTTTCGGCAGTTTCACTAAGCCTCTTCAGGGCCCTTGTTCTCGACTGTCCCCTCAGCCCCAACAGTTTCAATAGATCATACACTGATGCAGCCACAAGCCCTCTTGCGCCCACTTCAACAGCCATGACCCTTGCAGTGAACCCATCGTGTCTCAGATCCGCGGCCAGATCACTATACTTGGCCGCTTTGAACGAATGTTGCTCATCTAATCTGGATTCAAATGGCACGGTCAGTTCAATCAGTATGACCTGAAGCGTTGCTGCAGAATGAAGCACTATATCCGGCCGACTCCGCGATTTTCAGATACTCTCTGGATATGCCCCTCGTCCAGGCAGGTCTACCGCCATCTCCCAATCATTTGCACAATCAGCGGTAATATAATATTTAATAGCGGTAGGTTTTATTTGTGATTTCTTCCTAATAGAGCAATAAAGGCGTGTGTTATTTGCGTGGTGCAATTAATCCGCGCAGCGCACTAAAGTTGAGTGATTAGCCTAGAGCCTATATAGAGATAGCGCGCGGCGAACGGGCCTATTTTGCAAAAGCCGCCCAGAGAGAACAAACGAAGTTAGACACCAGAGCCAAGCTGTAAATGCCTTTAGCACGTGAGTTAGATTTAGAAGCAGATTAGCTTATTTCCCTGTAGCTTTAGAATTATATTGAGCGTGTCTGTTTTAATGGTTAATGAAATAAATAGATTGATGTGTTTCCAGGATCTTATAATTTAGTCTTGAAATGATAATTGAGTGAAAATAATGTGTGGGTAGATTTTTACTAGTGCCTAGTCCAGATTGCGGCTGCAATAGTTAAGTATCAAGTATTTCATTCATCTTAAGTATCAAGTATTTCATTCATCAGACCGGGCAGAAAGGCAAATATAGTATGAAACTATTTCACTTGAATTTAGATGATATTGACTGTTATCAAGATGGCAGCCACGTGGACATGAAAGGCAGCGCGTCACCATGCGTGTGTATAAAGAAGACGCCAGTTTTATATTGTGTGAATTGACACGTGGGTGGAAGCTGATTAAGATAATTTTCCCCAGTAAAGGAAAGAGAGAGTTTTCGTGGTAAATTTTCTTTAAGGTGATGAATTTAGTTCCAGTTTGTTAAAGTCAAGAGTAATTTTATTTTATTCTTTGATATTGTAATTAAGTGTATTTCACGATTATTGATTATTCTACTGTATATCAGTAGTGGATTACTTTGAGTGAGGTGAGAATATGTATTTAGATTTCTGGAGAGCGCGAGCCACTCCTTGGTGCGTAAGGCACGTTGAGACAGGTGTTTCTCTGTTTGCTCCTTGCGGAGCATGGAAACACCAATGCAACTGGCGTCCATCGCAAGCCCACAAGAAGCATTTTTATGCTCTTGCAGTGGTTGTTTCTGTAACAATGTGTTTTAGATGATGAGTTCCCAATCTCATCAGGGGGTCATATACGACACGCTGGTTGCCAGGCGCACCAGTCGTCACTTACGACATGTTCAGAATGCAGTGATGAATATTGAGATGGATCAGTTGCGAGGTAGTGGTTTATGCCCATTAAGGAGAGTATTGGTTGTACATAATGGTTAATTCTGTGTTATACATATTTCATGATTATTTAATTATGGTTATGTGTAGAATGGTTTGTGAGAGCACGTGGGCTCACTTAGAGATATATATTTCTCTTCTCCGCTCCTGAGGGAGCATGGGGCCACCAGTGGGGTTTGCCTCAGTATGAAGCATTCAGATGCTCGTGCAGTAGTAATTTCGGTAGCAACCTATGTTACACGGTGAGATTGCCAGCCTCATGCACAACACCATACTAGTATCGCTAGACGACATGCATGAGTGTGTGTGTGTGATAGTTGAGTGTGTGTGCTCTTGCAGTAGTGGTTTCGGTAGCAACCGATGTTACACGGTGAGATTGCCAGCCTCATGCACAACACCATACTAGTTGCATTGGACGACACCCATGAGTGTATGCGTGTGTGATAGTTGAGGGTGTCAGGTGGCGGGGAAGGACTGTTTGGCAGGTGAGAGTATCATTATTTAACTATGATTTTTAACCAGTCGTTGCTTTGTTTGCTTCTTCAGATTAGCAATCGAGCACTGTTGAGTGTTTGTTTGGTGTTTGGTTTGTTGGTTTATTTGTTTAATGTTTGCTTCGTGTGTTTAAATGTCACTGATAGGGTTGTAGAAATAAATACAGTCCCTGCCTCAAGAATCAGAGTTTTATTGTTGAATCGGGTCGGTTGCGAGTGTGCAAGAGAGTGATAAAATATCACAACATCATCATCATCTCGCCCACCCTATCACAATTGGCGTTGTCGGCAGGTTAGGCAGACAGTGACACAGATCAAACAGCAAACGAACAAATATAACAAATATTGTAAACACCCAGCGGTGCGGTATTGCAGCAAGATGGCTTCGATCAATGCGCCTGTGAAGGTAGTGTACGTGAAGGTGCCGGAGGTAAGGCTATTTGGTGGAAAGGCAAATCCCACTTGGCAAGAGTTTGTGGAAAATGTAGAGGCCGTGTGGAAGATGGCGCCCTTTTGCGCAGAAGACAAGGTAGACGTGATCTGGAACAACGTTACACCAGTGGTCTCTAGGGAATTATGGATACGTGGCGGAGCCAAGGCCAGCCCTGAGCAGTTACTCAAGATAGTAGAAGACGCCTACAGCGAGCAACCACCAGTCAGTGAGATGGCTAGGAATTTCCAGGCCGTGAGTCAGGGACCTTGGGAATATGCTGTTTCATGTGAAGGTAAAAAGCCTGATACACTGGTTCAGGTAGCCAGTGTACAAGCTCACAATGAAGAAGAGGCACTCAGAGCAGAATTATCCCTCCTAAAGTCCCAGATAGCACAGATGTCAGAGACCAGTTTGCCAGTACAAGAGGAGGTGCAAAAAAAGAAAGAACCAGGCCAACCGCGAAAACAGCCAAAGCACGACGAGGGGGTGCGTGTTCTTGTATGTGAGAGTCAGGCTGTTGTCAACGAAAGCAGTGAGCTGACAGTACCATCAAACGCAGTTGCACCGACAAGGCGAAAAGGGGTTTGCAAGTGGTACAGTGTCCACAGGGGATGGGGGTTTATCACGCCAGATGATGGAGGTAGTGATGTATTCATACATCAGACCAAGATCTTCAGAAAGGGATTCAGGAGTCTGGCGAGAAATGAGAGAGTAGAATTTGACAGCAAACCATCGGTCCAGGGCATGGAAGCAATTTATGTATGCGGCATTTGTGGTCAAGAATGCAAAGGAAGTAGGAGGCGACCCATGGCACAGAGAAATCCTACCAGGTTGAGATGCTATAATTGTGGTGAGTTCTCAGGCCACATGGCAGCCCAATGCCCTCAAGGCTCTCTTCCAAAACGATGTTTTAGATGCAAGTCTACAGAACACGTGATATCCGCCTGTCCCTCAAGGAGCTCTTTCCATAGGCGTACTGCCACAACTAGGTTACCTTTAGGGTGCAAGCCAAGAGACGGCCGTGACAACTGTCGCCCTGGGGGCGCCGAGAAAATTGGTCGTTGTGTAGGGGAGGAAACCCGTCCTAAGCAGATACGAGGGCGTGCACGTCAAGGTGTCAGAAGAGGAAACTCATAAAAAGCAGATTGGGGGGAACGTAAGCAACCGTCCACACAAAATGAGTGGAAAGCACGTCAAGAGCGATCTCCCTACGAAGTCGACAATTGTATGCACTGACAGGCAGATGTCACAAGCAAGCAGCGACGATGTACAAGTGAATGAATCTTCTAGATCACAGCAACTGCCAGCCCAACAACGTACAACGAGGGACGTGACGACCAAGAGTGTCCCCAGCCGGGTTGTACCTATTCCAGAAGCTCAGCCCAAAGCATCGCCTCCCAGAAAGAGTCATGCGCAGCACCAGCGATCTGAGAGGTTACAATTGAAGCGCCAGAGGTAGTGATGTTGTCGGGACGACAACAAAATCAGGAGGGAGAAATGTGATGGGGCCGTAAAGACATATTTATCGCCCATATATTTTCGATGTGCGCGCAGCACGCTGGGATGTGAAGAGACTGACTCAGTAGAAGATTTATTACTAGGCCATAATAAAGCCTAAAAATTAGTTATATTTGATAGTTGTGTGTTATATTTAATAGCGGTAGGTTTTATTTGTGTTTTCGTGCCAAATAGAGCAACAAAGGCGTGTGTTATTTGCGTGGCGCAATTAATCCGCGCAGCGCACTAAAGTTGAGTGATTAGCCTAGAGCCTATATAAAGAGAAATCGGGCGGCGAACGGGCCTATTTTGCAAAAGCCGCCCAGGAGAGAACAAACGAAGTTAGACAGCAGAGCCAAGCTGTAAATGCCTTGAGCACGTGAGTTAATTTAGAATAGCATTAGTGTTCTATAATTCTGAAATTATATTGAGCGTGTCTGTTTTAATGGTTAATGAAATAAATAGATTGATGTGTTTCCAGGACCTTATAATTTAGTCTTGAAATGATAGATGAGTGAAAATAATGTCTGGGTAAGTTTTATTAGGCACGCTAAGCCCAAATCACAGATGTGAGAGTGTAAGAGCAATTAATTCATTCATCAGAAAGGCAAATATAGTATGAAAGTATTTTATACATGAAACCAGGCAGAGAAGCGGTCTATTACTTGAATTTAGATAATATTGACTTGTTAGCAAAATAGCAAGATGGCCGCCACGTGGTGATGACTGTATAAAAGCGGCGCGAGGAGTCTGCAGTAACACTCTTAGTTATCAAGCCTATAATGTTACACAGTTTTATACTGTGTGAATTGACACGTGGGCCAAGGCAGGATAAGATAATTTTCCCCAGTAAGAGAAGAGTTTTAGTGGTAAATTTCCTTTAGGTGATGAATTTAATTCCAGTTTTGTTAAGTCAAAAGTAATTTTATTTTATTCTTTAATGAAAGAGTAATTAAGTGTATTTCACGATTATTGATGATTCTACTGTGTATCTTTGGTGGGTTACTTTGTGTGAGGTGAGAATAGTCATTTAGATTTCTGGTGAGATTAGGGCCACTCCTTGGTGCGTAAGGCACGTTGAGACAGGTGTTTCTCTGTTTGCTCCCGGCGGAGCATGGAAACACCAATGCGGCTGGTGTCCATTACAGGCACACAAGAAGCATTTTTATGCTATTGCAGGGGTTGTTTCTGTAACAATGTGTTTCATGTGATGAGTTCCCAATCTCATCAGGGGTCATATACGACACGCTTGTTGCCAGGAGCACCAGTCGTCACTTACGAATTGTTCAGAATGCAGTAATGAATATTGAGATGGATCAGTTGCGAGGTAGTGGTTTATGCCCATTAAGGAGAGTATTGGTTGTACATATTGTTTAATTCTATTTGATACATATTTTATTATTATTTAATTATGGTTATGTGTAGAATGGTTTGTGAGAGCACGTGGGCTCACTTAGAGATATATTTCTCTTCTCCGCTCTTGAGGGAGCATGGGGCCACCCTTGTGGTTTGCCTCCGCAGGAAGTATTCATATGCTCGTGCAGTAGTGGCTTCGGTAGCAATCTGTGTTACATAGTGAGATTGCCAGCCTCATGCACAACACCATACGAGTCTCATTGAACGACACGCATGAGTGTGTGTGTGTGACAGTTGAGTGTGTGCTCTTGCAGTAGTGGTTTCGATACCAACCTATGTTACACGATGAGATTGCCAGCCTCATGCACAACACCATACTAGTCGCATTGGACGACACGCATTAGTGTGTGCGTGTGTGATAGTTGAGGGTGTCAGGTGGCGTGGAAGGACTGTTTGGCAGGTGAGAGTATCATTATTTAACTATGATTTTAACTAGTCGTTGCTTTGTTTGCTTCTTCAGATTAGCAATCGAGCACAGGGCGGGTGTTTGTTTGGTGTTTGGTTTGTTGGTTTATTTGTTTAATGTTTGCTTCAGTGTGCTCTTAATGTCACTGATAGGGTTGTAAAAATAAATACAGCCCCTGCCTTAAGAATCAGAGTTTTATTGTTGAATCGGGTCGGTTGCGAGTGTGCAAGAGAGTGATCAAATATCACAACATCATCATCATCATCTCGCCCACCCTATCACAATTGGCGTCGTCGACAGGATTAGGCAGACAGTGACACCGAGCAAACAGCAAACGAACAAATATAACAAATATTGTAAACACCCAGCGGTGCGGTATTGCAGCAAGATGGCTTCGATCAATGCGCCTGTGAAGGTAGTATACGTGAAGGTGCCGGAGGTAAGGCTATTTGGTGGAAAGGCAAGTCCCACTTGGCAAGAGTTTGTGGAAGATGTAGAGGCCGTGTGGAAGATGGCGCCCTTTTGCGCAGAAGACAAGGTAGACGTGATCTGGAACAACGTTACACCAGTGGTCTCTAGGGAATTACGGATACGTGGCGGAGCCAAGGCCAGCCCTGAGCAGTTACTCAAGATAGTAGAAGAAGCCTACAGCGAGCAACCACCAGTCAGTGAGATGACCAGAAATATCCAGGCCGTGAGTCAGGGACCTTGGGAATATGCTGTTTTATGTAAAGGTAAAAAGCCTGATACACTGGTGCAGGTAGCCAGTGTAGAAGCTCACGATGAAGAGGAGGCACTCAGAGTAGAATTATCCCTCCTAAAGTCCCAGATAGCACGGATGTCAGAGACCAGTTTGCCAGCACAAGAGGAGGTGCAGAGAAAGAGAGCACCATGTCAACCGCAGAAACAGCCAGAGCACGACGAGGGGGTGTATGAGCAGGAACCTCAACAAGACCTTCGTATATGTGAGAGTCAGGCTGTTGTCAAGGAAAGCTGTGACCTGACAGTACCGACAAACGCAGTTGCACCAACAAGGCGAAAAGGGGTTTGCAAGTGATACAGTGTCCACATGGGATGGGGATTTATCACGCCAGATGATGGAGGTATTGATGTATTCGTACATCAGACCAAAATCTTCAGAAAGGGATTCCGGAGTCTGGCGAGGAATGAACGAGTAGCATTCGACAGCCAACCATCGGTCCAAGGCATGGAAGCAATCTATGTATGCGGCATTGGCGGCCAAGAGTGTAAGGGTAGTAGGAGGCGTCCCACGCCACAGAGAAAGCCTACAAAGTTGAGGTGCTACAATTGTGGAGAGTTCTCAGGCCACATGGCGGCCAAATGCCCTCAAGGCCTCTTCCAAAACGATGTTTTAGATGCAAGTCTACAGAACACTTGATATCCGCCTGTCCCTCAAGGAGCTCTTTCCATAGGCGTACTGCCACAACTAGGTTACCTTTAGGGTGCAAGCCAAGAGATGGCCGTGACAACTGTCGCCCTGGGGGCGCCGAGAAAATTGGTCGTTGTGTAGGGGAGGAAACCCGTCCTAAGCAGATAGGAGGGAGTGTACGTCGGTGTCAAGAAGAGGGGACTCATAAAAAGCAGATTGTGGGTAATGTAGGCCACCGTCCACACAAAACGAGTGTAGAGCACGTCGGGAGCAATCCCCCTACAGGGTCGACAGCTGCATGCACTGACAGGCAGATGTCACGGGCAAGCAGCGACGCGGCACAGGTGGGCGAGTCTTCTAGACCACAGCGGCTGCCAGCCCGACAACGTACAACTGGGGACGTGACGACCAAGAGTGTCCCCAGCCGGGTTGTACCTATTCCAGAAGCTCAGCCCAAAGCATCGCCTCCCAGAAAGAGTCATGCGCAGCACCAGCGATCTGAGAGGTTACAATTGAAGCGCCAGAGGTAGTGATGTTGTCGGGACGACAACAAAATCAGGAGGGAGAAATGTGATGGGGCCGTAAAGACGCCCCCTTCATGTTCAAGGCATATTTATCGCCCATATATTTTCGATGTGCGCGCAGCACGCTGGGATGTGAAGAGTCTGACTCAGTAGAAGATTTATTACTAGGCCATAATAAAGCCTAAAAATTAGTTATAATTGATATTTGTGTGTTATATTAAATAGCTGTAGGTTTTATTTGTGTTTTCGCTATGTCTAGAGCGATAATCCCGTGTGTTATTTGCGTGGCGCAATTAATCCGCGCAGCGCACTAAAGTTGAGTGATTAGCCTAGAGCCTATATAAAGAGAAATCGGGCGGCGAACGGGCCTATTTTGCAAAAGCCGCTCAGGAGAGAACAAACGAAGTTAGACACCAGAGCCAAGCTGTAAATGCCTTGAGCACGTGATTTAGTTTAGAATAGCATTAGTGTTCTATAATTCTGAAATTATATTGAGCGTGTCTGTTTTAATGGTTAATGAAATAAATAGATTGATGTGTTTCCAGGACCTTATAATTTAGTCTTGAAATGATAGATGAGTGAAAATAATGTCTGGGTAAGTTTTATTAGGCACGCTAAGCCCAAATCACAGATGTGAGAGTGTAAGAGCAATTAATTCATTCATCAGAAAGGCAAATATAGTATGAAAGTATTTTATACATGAAACCAGGCAGAGAAGCGGTCTATTACTTGAATTTAGATAATATTGACTTGTTAGCAAAATAGCAAGATGGCCGCCACGTGGTGATGACTGTATAAAAGCGGCGCGAGGAGTCTGCAGTAACACTCTTAGTTATCAAGCCTATAATGTTACACAGTTTTATACTGTGTGAATTGACACGTGGGCCAAGGCAGGATAAGATAATTTTCCCCAGTAAGAGAAGAGTTTTAGTGGTAAATTTCCTTTAGGTGATGAATTTAATTCCAGTTTTGTTAAGTCAAAAGTAATTTTATTTTATTCTTTAATGAAAGAGTAATTAAGTGTATTTCACGATTATTGATGATTCTACTGTATATCTTTGGTGGGTTACTTTGTGTGAGGTGAGAATAGTCATTTAGATTTCTGGTGAGATTAGGGCCACTCCTTGGTGCGTAAGGCACGTTGAGACAGGTGTTTCTCTGTTTGCTCCCGGCGGAGCATGGAAACACCAATGCGGCTGGTGTCCATTACAGGCACACAAGAAGCATTTTTATGCTATTGCAGGGGTTGTTTCTGTAACAATGTGTTTCATGTGATGAGTTCCCAATCTCATCAGGGGTCATATACGACACGCTTGTTGCCAGGCACACCAGTCGTCACTTACGACATGTTCAGAATGCAGTAATGAATATTGAGATGGATCAGTTGCAAGGTAGTGGTTTATGCCCATTAAGGGGAGTATTGGTTGAACATATTGTTTAATTCTATTTGATACATATTTTATTATTATTTAATTATGGTTATGTGTAGAATGGTTTGTGAGAGCACGTGGGCTCACTTAGAGATATATTTCTCTTCTCCGCTCTTGAGGGAGCATGGGGCCACCAGTGTGGTTTGCCTCCGCAGGAAGTATTCATATGCTCGTGCAGTAGTGGCTTCGGTAGCAATCTGTGTTACATGGTGAGATTGCCAGCCTCATGCACAACACCATACGAGTCTCATTGGACGACATGCATGAGTGTGTGTGTGTGTGACAGTTGAGTGTGTGCTCTTGCAGTAGTGGTTTCGGTAGCAACCTATGTTACACGATGAGATTGCCAGCCTCATGCACAACACCATACTAGTCGCATTTGACGACACGCATTAGTGTGTGCGTGTGTGATAGTTGAGGGTGTCAGGTGGCGTGGAAGGACTGTTTGGCAGGTGGGAGTATCATTATTTAACTATGATTTTAACTAGTCGTTGCTTTGTTGCTTCTTCAGATTAGCAATCGAGCACAGGGCGGGTGTTTGTTTGGTGTTTGGTTTGTTGGTTTATTTGTTTAATGTTTGCTTCAGTGTGCTCTTAATGTCACTGATAGGGATGTAAAAATAAATACAGCCCCTGCCTTAAGAATCAGAGTTTTATTGTTGAATCGGGTCGGTTGCGAGTGTGCAAGAGAGTGATCAAATATCACAACATCATCATCATCATCTTGCCCACCCTATCACAATTGGCGTCGTCGACAGGATTAGGCAGACAGTGACACCGAGCAAACAGCAAACGAACAAATATAACAAATATTGTAAACACCCAGCGGTGCGGTATTACAGCAAGATGGCTTCGATCAATGCGCCTCTGAAGGTAGTATACGTGAAGTTGCCGGAGGTAAGGCTATTTGGTGGAAAGGCAAGTCCCACTTGACAAGAGTTTGTGGAAGATGTAGAAGCCGTGTGGAAGATGGCGCCCTTTTGCGCAGAAGACAAGGTCGACGTGATCTGGAACAACGTTACACCAGTGGTCTCTAGGGAATTACGGATACGTGGCGGAGCCAAGGCCAGCCCTGAGCAGTTACTCAAGATAGTAGAAGAAGCCTACAGCGAGCAACCACCAGTCAGTGAGATGACCAGAAATTTCCAGGCCGTGAGTCAGGGACCTTGGGAATATGCTGTTTTATGTAAAGGTAAAAAGCCTGATACACTGGTGCAGGTAGCCAGTGTAGAAGCTCACGATGAAGAGGAGGCACTCAGAGCAGAATTATCTCTCCTAAAGTCCCAGATAGCACGGATGTCAGAGACCAGTTTGCCAGCACAAGAGGAGGTGCAGAGAAAGAGAGCACCATGTCAACCGCAGAAACAGCCAGAGCACGACGAGGGGGTGTATGAGCAGGAACCTCAACTAGACCTTGTATGTGAGAGTCAGGCTGTTGTCAAGGAAAACTGCGAGCTGACAGTACCAACAAACGCAGTTGCACCGACAAGGCGAAAAGGGGTTTGCAAGTGGTAAAGTGTCCACAGGGGATGGGGGTTTATCACGCCAGATGATGGAGGTAGTGATGTATTCATACATCAGACCAAGATCTTCAGAAAGGGATTCAGGAGTCTGGCGAGAAATGAGAGAGTAGAATTTGACAGCAAACCATCGGTCCAGGGCATGGAAGCAATTTATGTATGCGGCATTTGTGGTCAAGAATGCAAAGGAAGTAGGAGGCGACCCATGGCACAGAGAAATCCTACCAGGTTGAGATGCTATAATTGTGGTGAGTTCTCAGGCCACATGGCAGCCCAATGCCCTCAAGGCTCTCTTCCAAAACGATGTTTTAGATGCAAGTCTACAGAACACGTGATATCCGCCTGTCCCTCAAGGAGCTCTTTCCATAGGCGTACTGCCACAACTAGGTTACCTTTAGGGTGCAAGCCAAGAGACGGCCGTGACAACTGTCGCCCTGGGGGCGCCGAGAAAATTGGTCGTCGTCTAGGGGAGGAAACCCGTCCTAAGCAGATAGGAGGGAGTGCACATCAAGGTTCAGAAGAGGAAACTCATCTAAAGCAGATTCTGGGGAACGTAAGCAACCGTCCACACAAAACGGTTGTAAAGCACGTCAGGAGCAATCCCCCTACAAAGTCGACAGCTACATGCACTGACAGGCAGATGTCACAAGCCAGCAGCGACGCGGCACAGGTGGGCGAGTCTTCTAGACCACAGCGGCTGCTAGCCCGACAACGTACAACTGGGGACGTGACGACCAAGCGTGTCCCCAGCCGGGTTGTACCTATTCCAGAAGCTCAATCCAAAGCATAGCCGCCCAGAAAGAGTCATGCGCAGCACCAGCGATCTGAGAGGTTATAATTGAAGCGCCAGAGGTAGTGATGTTGTCGGGACGACAACAAAATCAGGAGGGAGAAATGTGATGGGGCCGTAAAGACGCCCCCTTCATGTTCAAGGCATATTTATCGCCCATATATTTTCGATGTGCGCGCAGCACGCTGGGATGTGAAGAGTCTGACTCAGTAGAAGATTTATTACTAGGCCATAATAAAGCCTAAAAATTAGTTATATTTGATAGTTGTGTGTTATATTAAATAGCTGTAGGTTTTATTTGTGTTTTCGCTATGTCTAGAGCGACAATCGCGTGTGTTATTTGCGTGGTGCAATTAATCCGCGCAGCGCACTAAAGTTGAGTGATTAGCCTAGAGCCTATATAAAGAGAAATCGGGCTGCGAACGGGCCTATTTTGCAAAAGCCGCCCAGGAGAGAACAAACGAAGTTAGACACCAGAGCCAAGCTGTAAATGCCTTGAGCACGTGAGTTAATTTAGAATAGCATTAGTGTTCTATAATTCTGAAATTATATTGAGCGTGTCTGTTTTAATGGTTAATGAAATAAATAGATTGATGTGTTTCCAGGACCTTATAATTTAGTCTTGAAATGATAGATGAGTGAAAATAATGTCTGGGTAAGTTTTATTAGGCACGCTAAGCCCAAATCACAGATGTGAGAGTGTAAGAGCAATTAATTCATTCATCAGAAAGGCAAATATAGTATGAAAGTATTTTATACATGAAACCAGGCAGAGAAGCGGTCTATTACTTGAATTTAGATAATATTGACTTGTTAGCAAAATAGCAAGATGGTAGCCACGTGGTGATGACTGTATAAAAGCGGCGCGAGGAGTCTGCAGTAACACTCTTAGTTTTCAAGCCTATAATGTTACGCAGTTTTATACTGTGTGAATTGACACGTGGGCCAAGGCAGGATAAGATAATTTTCCCCAGTAAGAGAAGAGTTTTAGTGGTAAATTTCCTTTAGATGATGAATTTAATTCCAGTTTTGTTAAATCAAAAGTAATTTTATTTTATTCTTTAATGAAAGAGTAATTAAGGGTATTTCACGATTATTGATTATTCTACTGTATATCTTTGGTGGGTTACTTTGTGTGAGGTGAGAATAGTCATTTAGATTTCTGGTGAGATTAGGGCCACTCCTTGGTGCGCAAGGCACGTTGAGACAGGTGTTTCTCTGTTTGCTCCCGGCGGAGCATGGAAACACCAATGCGGCTGGTGTCCATTACAGGCACACAAGAAGCATTTTTATGCTATTGCAGGGGTTGTTTCTGTAACAATGTGTTTCATGTGATGAGTTCCCAATCTCATCGGGGGTCATATACGACACGCTTGTTGCCAGGCACACCAGTCGTCACTTACGACATGTTCAGAATGCAGTAATGAATATTGAGATGGATCAGTTGCGAGGTAGTGGTTTATGCCCATTAAGGGGAGTATTGGTTGAACATATTGTTTAATTCTATTTGATACATATTTTATTATTATTTAATTATGGTTATGTGTAGAATGGTTTGTGAGAGCACGTGGGCTCACTTAGAGATATATTTCTCTTCTCCGCTCCTGAGGGAGCATGAAGCCACCAGTGTGGTTTGCCTCCGCATGAAGTATTCATATGCTCGTGCAGTAGTGGCTTCGGTAGCAATCTGTTTACATGGTGAGATTGCCAGCCCCATGCACAACATCATACTAGTCTCATTGGACGACATGCATGAGTGTGTGTGTGTGACAGTTGAGTGTGTGCTCTTGCAGTGGTGGTTTCGGTAGCAACCTATGTTGCACGATGAGATTGCCAGCCTCATGCACAACACCATACTAGTCGCATTGGACGACACGCATGAGTGTGTGCGTGTGTGATAGTTGAGGGTGTCAGGTGGCGTAGAAGGACTGTTTGGCAGGTGAGAGTATCATTATTTAACTATGATTTTAACTAGTCGTTGCTTTGTTTGCTTCTTCAGATTAGCAATCGAGCACAGGCTGGGTGTTTGTTTGGTGTTTGGTTTGTTGGTTTATTTGTTTAATGTTTGCTTCGTGTGTTTAAATGTCACTGATAGGGTTGTAGAAATAAATACAGCCCCTGCCTCAAGAATCAGAGTTTTATTGTTGAATCGGGTCGGTTGCGAGTGTGCAAGAGAGTGCAATGGAAAAATATAGATAATTGGGAACGAACTGACCACCACACTGATTAAGTTTAATTGAATTTTTAATTATTGTACTAAAATTCCATCACAACACATAAAATTACATCAAACATATACAAATAGTCATAAAGTCAATGAATTGCTGCAAGTATAATAGACTTGTTGGTATGATCTTCCCCCTCGATGTATAGCCCACAGTCCCGTTAGAAGAAATGTGGTACAATATATTAAAAATAATATTAATAAAAAGGGGGGGGGGGGGGGGGGTGTACAGGCAAACCCCAATAAATAATAGTAAAAATAATAAACTCCCTAAATTATTAACTTAACAAAAACACGCATACCCAGAAACTCAATCAATACAACATACGCATCCTACAACTACCCAAGGTAGGTAATATAAAAGTCTAAGTGAATGTTAAGAAAGTTGTGTGTTGGTTTCTTTTTTTATTATTAAATAAAAAAAAAAAACAATATAAAAATAA